>JBBBVU010000007.1:25764335-25779963 GCA_037177055.1 Atherinosoma microstoma
GGATGGATGGATGGATGGATGGATGGATGGATGGATGGATGGATGGATGGATGGATGGATGGATGGATGGATGGTCATACCCAAGTCGTTTTAGGGATGCTAAATGGTTTTATTTTTTTTATTTTTTTTAATGTAAAATTTTTAGAAACACAGATGAGCTTTTAAGGGACTAATAGCTGAGTGGGAGTCTGTTAACTCTGATGCTGAAAAATAATAAAAAGTGTAAAACAATAGACATTATTACTATGACTGAAAATATAGGTCAATGAAAGGTATTGCATCATGTATGGTCACTGTGTGCTTGCTTGAGAATATTAAAAAAGTGGCTTGGAAAACTCAGGTGTTCTCATAAAAACATAATACAAAAAACCCAACCAAAACAAACACAATTCAGTGTCTTTAATGCAAAACAACATTTAATTGTTTTCAATGCTATTTCATAATTAAACAGATATTGGCCTCTGACAGAGCTATTTCAGGGGGCGTGACTGACATGGTTGACAATCCTGTTAGTCTGCGGGAGTGACTGACAAGCTGTTTGTCGGAGGCAGGGTTTTTTTTCCCCCCAGGAGAACTAAACTGTATGTGTGTAGTTTGATTGATTACTGTTATTTTATCATCATTTGGTGGTAGACAATAAATTTTCAGTCTACATTGTTGTTGTCTATATCTGGTTTCAATTCACAGCTCTTTTCTGAATAACAAACCCTTAAGGAATTGTGATACCTATTTTTTTCTCGGTAAATCTGTATCTTCCTTAGTAATATTCTTTCATATTAAGTTTTAGCATTAAGCAGAATGTCTAAAAGCAATCTTAAAAAAGCCAGGGCATTTCTTCTTGTGTTTTGACCATAACCTTCCCGTACCTTTTCTGGATCTGCAGCATCGATTTTAATCATTTAAAAATTCTCTTATTATCTTTTTCTTTTTTCATCCTTTACCTTGGCTGTAGTAATATATCTTTCAAAACATTGCAAAGCTTTCTTACAATTCTGGTCTCTTTTGAATAAAAATACTGTTTCATGGTATTAAAAATGTACAGTATGTTGCAAGCACTGCAGAGTCTAATCACATAAAGGCTCTTTAGTAAGTTGGATGGACCACTCACGGTAAACCAACAGAGGTGAGCCAACTACAGTGTGTCTTGCCAAGACACAAGATTAAAAGGCTTCATTAAACAGCTCATTCACACAATATCTAACCGACATGTTTTAGCAGCTGGCTTTCATCCAGCCAAAGAACTAGTCCACAAAACTCCCTGGTTTTTGGCAAATTAATCAACACAGAGTGATTTTTAAAAAAAACCCCAAAAAAACGAACAGTAACATAATAACATCGCCAGATATTTTTACAATGCAATACCACATTTGGAAATGAACAGGCTCTTTATTTGCTTTCCTCTGCTCACTCATCATCTATGTTCTCTCCATATGTGCATGAGTCCAACTTTCAACAACACGAGTTTGCCCACAAGCCTTCCAAACAGTAGCGGACCATCTTGTTATTTACCCTCACTAAAATGCCAAGCAATGAAATCATAATGAGTTTTTAAATCACAGTCACTGACCAAAAGTGGGAGACTGCAACTGCAATTTCCATTTTCATTTTCAGACACTCAGAGAAATGCCGTGTCTGCTGTACGATAATGTACGGTGTCTTTTTTTTCCCTTGTGTGTGTGTGTATGTGTACATATAAGATATTGTTTCACAGTAATTAGACTTTTGTGCTTGAGCAGTTTTCTTTTTAATTAAATGCAACTGAACAAATGTGCAAAATAGTGTTTTCAAGGGAAAATGTCTACGGCAGGAATAAAACAGGATCTTAATTATTGATTGGAGACAGCTTGCCTTGTTGTCCAGTTGGAAGAAGCTTTTCGATCCAAACAATGACATGCTGCAACCCTGCCCTGCACGCATCAGGAACTGAGGAGCAAGTAATGAGCTGCATGTCTGACTTTGTGTTCATGAAAGAGGAATTTTGTTTTTCTCAAACACTTTCCTGTTTTCTTTTTGTCCATTTTAGAGCTACTCCTGACAAAATTCCCTCATATGAAAATAGCAAGCCACTCTTTGTTCCTCCAATAAAAGATGTAACAGCTGCCTCTCAGGGAGTGAATTCTAAATGAGGCTTGGCATTGCCCTGCGCTGTCAGATCCCACAATGACCCGGACTTCCCCTGCTTCCTGCCTCCCCTCACCCTCCTCCTCCTTGCCTCTGTCGTCCTCCACCTCTCTCCTTTGTCTCCCTACACCTTAAGATGAGCCCCTTGAGTGAGGCGTTTTGACAGGGCTTTCTCTCTCTGATGCAACCATAGGGAAGCTGATGTGTCCCAGGCCACGCAAAAGCATCACAGCATGTGATGACACCTCAGCCTCTGCTCTCAACAGGAATCAGTGGGGTCCTCAAAGCAGAAAGAAAATATGTATAAAAAATAAAACAAGAAGATCCATAAAGAGATCCTGAACAATTGCTCCTGCATTGCTGATGAGTTGTGATGTGTCTTTGGCACAGCGCTGGGATTAAGACTACGGCCCCGAGTGAGCAGGTTGTCCTACTTCTGATTGCTACTGTCAGTCCTGATTGCCACCAATCAGCATCAGGTGGCACCATGGGACACGGCAGAGCCCAAATCCCACACATGCCAACGCTTGAACCTTGCAACCAGGCTAATTCAAAAGCAACTCCCACACTGAATAAATGATTCATCCTCGGAAAACTTATGATTATCAGAGGAAGTAGAAAAATTGTGTTTGTGATGTTTATCAGCATGTGAGTAACAGGAGGATATATCTATTGACTGCATCATGCATTTCTCAGTATACAATGTGAAACAGGCAGATACAGAGCGAAGAAGGGCAGGCGGTGGAGTAGAACAGTGAAGATGTGACAGAATCAGGGGACGTGTGAAAAGGGAGGAGATCGGGCTGTGGCAAGATATTTAGGCCACACAGGGTTTTTTAATCGCTTGCTCAATATGCAGCGTGTCTGTTGCTTTGGATGTCCAGCTGCTGCTGCTGTTCTCTTGGGTAACTGCAGTGAAATTGTGCTGTGGCCCCTTATGCAGAACATGCTATTATTCTTTCAAAACAACAATCTGATAATTCAGAATCCCTAATCAGCAGGCTTAACAAATCCCTGATGGTTTGTTGTAATATTTTCCTGGATTTTGTGACAAATTGGGCTGAGGGATTGAAAGAGTTTAACCTTTTCACCAGTAATCATAGGTGATTATAAGCATTTGGACATCTTGTGATTCAGAATTAAAGAGACGGGTGGGCAGTTAGACGGTAATTACACTGCAGAAAGTTTACTGACTTATATGTTACACTTTTGTTCCGCGCAATTTTCAGCTCAATGGGAAAACGGTTCAGCTGGACTATAATAAAAGGAATTCAGCAGGCTTATTTACAATGACCAGGCTCCATTTTTATATTAATAACACTGTAGCAAAATCAATAAAACCTCTTTCCCTTTGGAAGATGTATTTTATTAGAAGCACTTATCCAACTGGGCTTGACTTTAGTTTCTGTGTTCCAGCCTAGCAGATGGATTTTCTAAAAATTTCAACGAACAGATTTTTCTTCCATCTTTGTTTCCTTGACAACACATCTAAACAAGGAATGGTCTCCCAGACAACAGGTCTCCAAGTACTGCAAATATCTCAGGGCGTTTGCGTTTGTGTGTGTGTGTGTGTACACGTTTGCAAAGAGGTGAGAGAACACAGAGAGATTGCTGTGTGCATTGCATTCACATTTCCTTTAGCATACTGTATGGCTGCATGTGGCGAATGATCTATTTACTTCAGTGTAAGATGTAACAAAAACTCATAGTCTAACGCCACGGTGATGCAATTGAATAATATGATTATCTGCTTGGTGAAGGCTCTGCTTGTACCTGTGATCCTTTCCAAAAAAGAGAAATATGGCAGAGCTTTCCAGCTGGATCCTTTTAACACCAAAGCAATGCCCTCTGTGTGAAACAAATGGGACTGTTGCTAGAAATGCACTGGAATATGTTACTCTCACAGAAAATGCTCATTCTAATCTCAGATACAGTCAGCGAGGCCAATAGTTCATCTGCCCATCTGTAATTGCATCATATGGATCAGCCGACGGGGTGACTTCTTTTTTTCTAAAAATGATTTCATGTTTTCCTGCTCACTATTCTGTATCAGTAGTTAATACAAAGGATTGTAATTGTGAAAAATTCAATTAAGAAGGCTCTTTGGAAATGTTTAGCATCATCATATTTGCCCTTCGCAGACAGTGTGTGTGTGTCTGTGTGTATTAAAAAGAAAATTTGCAATTTTGTAGCTATTTAACAAACTGCTTGGTCTAGTGAAAATTTGTCTAATAGTGATAATTTACCTTGGATAATTTAATCCAAGGTACGAGACATACATTTTCTTTCTTTCTTTTTTATCTTACTCAACCTTGTCATTACCTCCGCCAAGGTGCGGAGGTTATATTTTCAGCGGCATTTGTTTGTCAGTGTGTTCACAACGTAACTCAGAAAGTGTGGATTTTGAATACATTTTCAGGAAATCTCCAAAATGGTATAACAAACAACTGATTAGATTTTAGGGGGTGATCCGGATCACCCTGTGGATCCAGGAAACTTTTTAACACTAGAACTGCCTACATTGCAATACCCCCAATAACCCCAGAGGGAGTCACTTTGACACTCTGCCGACGTAGCATTAAAAAAGAAAATGATAAGGGTGGTGCTTACAGAGACCACATTTTTCCACCTTTTCAATCTTTTTTAATAGTGCGCTGGATGTCAGCTGATATTGATTCATTGTATCTTACGTGGAGAGCTCAATATTGAGAACAGGTCGGGTCATTCTGACATGAATGCAGCTATGTAGAGGCCAGTGCAGCCTTGTCCAAAGCATTTTAAAACACCACAAAAGGCCATCTTCTTGTTACAGCTCCAGATAAATACTGCCTCTGCATCAAGGATGTCTACTCATCATTCTTCTGCTTTTGTTAATCTTTTTTATTATTATGTTTTGGGTAACATAGTTTGTATGTCTGTCTGCCTGCCTGTCTGTCTGTCTGTTAGCAACATAACTCAAAAAGGTCAGAAATGGAATAAAGGAATAAGTGATAACATTTTGGGGGTGATCCGGATCACCGTCTGGATCTAGGAATTTTTTTAAGGATTGTTTACTATGAGGATATGGGGATTATTTTTCCATTGCAGCTTCTAACTCAACAGATAGTGCCCAGAATCATTGGCATAAAAAAAATTACAAGATGAAAGCATGGTAGATGTTATAATCCAACATTGTTTGACCCAGATCATATTGATTTTCTGCATCTGGTGATCCAGAGGTTAAAAATATAGGGGGTACTGGGTGGGCTGTTAGGCCTTTTTGGGTTTTTCTCAGGTGACTGACCCTATGGCTTGGTGGAGGTCTACGCTCTCCGAGTGCTTCTAGTTTATTAGATTTTTTTTTCTTTTATTGTTGGCATATCTGTAGAGATTTATGGCTTAAGTATCTCATTTTTAATGTTATGTCTTGTTTTTATGATTAATACAGTTTTGCAATGCAATTTTCTCTGCAAACAGACAATAGCCTTTTATCTTATCCTATCTTATCGCCATGTAAACCAAACCGGCAACTTTTCAACTTTAGTCGCTTCTCTCTCTGTCTGAATGTGGTCACTCCTGGCATCTTTACATAATTAAGATTATTCCACAAATGAAGGGATGTCATCATGGTTCAGGACAGTCTCTAGAGAGATTTAAACTTTTTTCCTTTTTATAAATAAACCCTTATGCCAAGGTTTAGGGGCTAAATGGACACTTCTGCATCTACTACTTGAAATTGCCTTTTTCTTTTTTCTTTTTTGATTACCATGGAGATAAATGGATCCTAAAAACTGCACCAAATTTGGTGCAATGTGGCTTTGAAAATGGAGGATAGCGGCAAGACAAAAATAGGCAATTCATTCCTAACTACATAAAAAATATATAATTTAGGTCTAGATGATAAGAAACAACTGAGATGGACAGATTTAGTCTAATAATCTCTGAAACGGGTAGGTTTTTGCATGCAATATTAATATAGTTGATTTCTTATTTGAGCAAAAAAAAAAAAAGTAAGCCGTTCTTCATAGTCAATCTAAAATACATTCCACATACAATAAAGGAGCCTTGCTCTCCCAGCAGAGTACAGGCTAGAAAAAGCTGAGGTCCTGATGTGCTGCCTTCCTGCACAGCCTCTTCTGTCTGTATGGATTAGAGTAGTGAAGTGGAAGACTTTAGAAACAAAACAACACCTCCAAATACCGCTTCATACTTTACAGCCTTGCATGTAACAGACTGAAGGTTATTTTCAATATTATACATATTTAATGACAGAATAAGGCTGCATTAATATGTGAATGTAGAGGCACTTCTAGGGTCTCCAATGGACTGATTCAGTTAATAAGTGTCAGTAAAGATTAAGATCGTGACATGCTGTACATTAAGATACATTTGAGCAGTGTTTAGTAAATGAATAAAACCACTGATATTATATGTCTTAAACCTCGAAAAGGAATTAAAAAATGAAGATAGCTGAATTGTTACTCTGTCTGGACATTGGTTGAGCCCTTAAAAGATATTGTTTTATTCCATGAAAAAAAAGTGGGGTGGATGCAAATCTACACTTCATTTGATACTAAGGTGATCTGTAAATATATAAATGAACCCTGCTTATATCTTTGAAACTTGCTCACAGCAACAAGTAACCCTGTCTGCTGATCCAGTGAGGAAGACATAAGGCCAGTCAACAGCAAGGAAGTCCTGATTTTCCAGAAAAGTCAAAGCCTAATTTAGAAATCAAGAGGTGCTAGAGCATAGAAAGAGAACTACCTCAGATTGACATTAGTTTTGACCACAAGAACCATAATTCAGTACACAGAGTTCATCATTCCTAGAGCAAAACAGACACTAAAGAGCTCCATTTGTGCCTCTTTCTGTTGCTGGGGACACTCAGACTGGGCTTGACAGATAGTAATGGGATAGAGGTGAGCACACATTGTGAATCTTAAAAATGGTTCCACTCCTGTCTAGTAATTCACATCTAGTATATATTTTACACTATGTAGCACTGTTTTTTAAATGTATTTATTTATCTCTGCCCATATTTATTTCTGTAACTTAAGTGACGATTAAACATTTGTCCTTTGCTCGTGTTGTCTCTGGGTTAACTTTTTTGAAGACTAAGTCGGAGATTAGGAAGCTGGTCGTTTAGTGATTTAATTTTCACTGCTTTATCACTTGTGGAAAGTGTAAGTGTGTTGTGGAGGGGGGCACGGTGGTGATTATTGGTATTTCTTTACTTGCTTTTCATTGTGTTAATACAGGGCTAGCACCACCTGCAGTTGGTTTGTTGTGATCCTTTTGTTATTTTCTCCTTTTACAGGCTACACAGAGCCAGCCTATTTTTAAGTAATTTTATTCAGATCATAATGTTTTAAAAATCTGTAAGTTGGACTAATTTTGGAGTAAATATGCACTGCTTTGGAAGGCAATGCCTCTGTTCTTGCTTTCCAATTTATTTCTGTGAAGTATTTAATTAAAAGTCTAAAGGTTCAAGTTCAAACTGTGTATTGCCAGTGCCTCCAGCCACATATTTCCTGTCCAGATCCTGTCCACTGCTGTTTTTGTTTCATTTCTGCAACGAATGGATGTCAGAACACCTGACCAGGGTAGGAGATTCATTTTAGCAATGTACCAGGCAGAGGAAGTTCTGAAAGAGAGGCTGTTCCTTTAATCCTGTTCTCCAATGGGTGCCTGCCGAAAGCTTCGGCAATCATCAAGTTTCCTTCTTCCTTCATTGATTATCTGTCCTTCAACATGACTGACAAGAAGGCGGAATCACAGACGATAAATGAAAAATATAATCTCTGGGCAGTTTCTTCATCCTCTTATATTGGACTGAGTGTAAAATGGATGCTACGGTGACATATGCCAGCCTCAGAGGACAGGACTGGAAATTAACAGCACATGACAAACTTCAAGATGTCTTTTAAAATAAGTTTGTCCAAGGAAGGAATCAAGGAGCAATGCACAACCTCATGATGTCATGTAATTTAATCGGTAAGCAGATATAAACGATATGGAGACTTCTGTGGAACAACTTCCTGTTAAGTTAGTAAGCAGAAAAAATAAAAAATAGGGGCGACTCAACCTAGGTTGTCCACTTTTCAATGAGAACTGGTGAACTGGGAAAGACTTCTCATTGCATGATAGATTAGGCCAAAAATCAGTGCCACTCAAGGTCTCAGACCAAATGTAAGGGTTTTTTGAGGATAAAGTACACCTAAACTATTATAATCAGAGCCTGAAAATAGCATTTTATGATATGACAATACATATGCACCTATTCTGTTGTCATTGATCATGTTGGGATATTGTTTTGCATACAGCACCCTTAGAATAAAAAAAATAAAATAAAATAACCTTAATGTGAACCCACTTATTTCCCCCAATGGAACGTCTTAGCTGCAAGGTATAAAAAAACAAAGGGTGATACTACATATTTCTAAAAGTTTTATTCACAAGTTTTGAGCCCTCCCCCGCTGAGTGTAATGAATTATCAATGCTACACTTTCAAACACTCTCAGCATTCAGATACACAATGTGGCAGAATATAGTTGTTTGTGGATGCGGCGTTACAGCAGACGTCTCTCAACATTCGCTAAATATTCATATGGCCATGCAGGTGGTAATCTGAGCAGAGAAATATCTGTGACCACTACTTCTGTCAGTTCTGTTTGCGGTGCATCTGGCCTGTGCTGTACCAGAGCCAATTTCACCGAAATAAAGACAGGCTTTTTTTTTTTGCATCCCCACCCTCCACCCTCTGTTCTACTCACAACACTTCCCCTCACCAGTGCCAAGCAGCCCAAATTAAATTAGGCTTAGATAAGATTTATCTTCATATCTGTATGCAGGGATAGACTGATCCTCGCAGCAGTGCTTTGACATTTCTCTCAGGCCACGGGACGCTGCTGAAGGATTACCACAGTGGGAGTGGGCTGCATTAGCTAGCCCATGACGACTCACTCTATTGATACCCGTGGCAGGTACATCTCAGCAAGGAGCCCTTGTGCGGCCTGTGGAGAGATGTGAAATGAGTATAAATTGTGGGTGTCAATTCTAAAGGGGAAAGCTGGTCATCTGTAAAAGAAAAGATGTATGAGCACATAAGGATGGGTAATTCCACTCCTCTGCCAAGAGAGGACATGGAAAGGATGACATTCCCTCCTCTGGTCTGTGACGGGGCTTCAGAGTTTCTTCAACACTTCACCTGGTTGTTTCTTTGTCCAACTTCATAAATCTAAATTTGATTGTTGGATTTCACTAAACATCTAAATGTCCACTCTTCAGCTTTAATCAATCATACATTTACACGTGGACACGCACCCTCATATTGATTTGCGTTCTGATTTGTATGTTGCTGCTTCGTTGTTTCTCCATGTTAGAAATTGACGGGAGCACTGACCCAGCTATCAATCAAGAGTGAGACAAAAGCAACACCTTCATCTTTAACAGGCGTGCGCGCTATTTGTCAAGGAATGCATCGCATTCTCAAGGTCACATCAAACTGACAGCTGTGCCAAAGTAAATGTTGAACACCTTTTGATGCAGCCTTTACAAATTAGTTTAATGAGGAATTGATTTTCACTCGCCTCTCCTTTTTTTTCTGCCTTTTCTTTTTTCTGTGTATGAGGCAGGCTGTCCCTCAGGCCTGGTAACAGCAGGCGGTTCAGCTCCACGGGAGCAACAATAAGACAGAGAAGGAGAGCCGCTCACCATGAGAACAGGCAGTAAGGAGCGGCTCACTGGGCGGAATGACTCACAGACAAGGCCGTACGGACACACGCCATGACGGCTGCTGCCTGCTTCCTTCACAGCCGCTCCAGGCTGCTGGGCTCGAACGAATAGACCCCTCTAATGCTAATGTGTTGTAGCCTAATGTTGTGGAAACAGATGGAGCTCAGTCATCAGGGCTGAATGAAACAGTAGACAGAGAGGTGGAAAACATGCTTCGGAGTGTGAGTGATCTGATCAAAACATCAGAGGGATCAAATGCATCTGGTCTGCTGCTTTTAAGTTTGGCTCCCTGGACGGAAGAATAATGAATAAAACATAGGGGTTGGGGGTGTGATCTGAAGTAACATGGCCACCAACCACATGGGAGGTGGGGAAATTCTTAGCAAAACATTTATTCATGGCTGGCAAAGTGAATACAAAATATTGTTTAAAGTGGAGGAGTGGCTTTGACAGGAATCGTGCAATACAATTGATGGATCACAGCATTATTGATCAGTTAAACACAGGGATTTATCTGCCATCAACTGAAATGCATATAAATCATAGTCATCATTACTATTCTCTGGGCTCGCAGAATGAGGAAAAGAAATGCTAAACGTAAGAGGACGTCATCTTGGCTAAAGAATGTGCTTGGCCTTCTTACCCTTTTATAATAACTCACAAAAGATGGCCAAGTCTTTCTAAATGGGTTAATGAAATCCTAGACTTTTCCAAGCTGAGGAAGAAGCTATTGATCCCGCTGTGGGGAGGAAATCCTATATCACTGTGCCAGTTCAGATTAATCATTGCACACACTGTATGACATTGCTTTGCAGTGATCACACCCTTTCTGGACAAAGTTTGGAATAACAATCAGTGAATTATTGCCCAATGTGAGAAAACAAGCGCATTTAATATAAATGAAAAAGGTTTAACTGGTCAAAAATCTAATCAAATGATTTCAAAAGTTTTCAGTTTCTCTTTTTCATCCAACTATTTGACAGTGAATAATAGGCAATCCTTGTCGGCGGTGGCTGAAATAGTTCCTAATATGTTCCAACAAAAGCAATGAATGGCCTGATTATTTCCATTGTAAGAAAATCACACTTTTCTCTTTGTGACAAACATCTTTGATTGACCTGCCAGCTTTGCTGGGTCATCTAGCAAATCAATGGCTCGCAACACCCATGCCAGAAAATTTGCAGGATATTACCTCCACTAAAGGAAGGAGAGAGGAAAAAGAAATATATCATTTTTGTTTCATAAGCAAGTGTCTCCGAGCAGTGGTGATTGACACGTCTTCAGACATGAACAACTCGAGGTGTGGATCTGTCAGCAGTGATCCACTCTAAGCCCTGGTAGAATAAGCCAGGGATTGGAGCCACTGGAAGTCCAGCAGGGACGGATATCTTCGCTGTGACATTGTAGACTATGACAGGCTCCTGTTCTCATATAGACAGGGAGAATTTATGGAAATGGAAGCAGACTGTTGAGACGGATGGGAGCTGATCATTGTCTGTCCCATGCAGCAATCAGGTGAAACCCCGCGGGGCTGAATTTAAAGCAAATGTTCCCTATAAATCTCCAGGTTTCCCTGGACCGCCTAATGAAAACTAATAGACGGACTGTGAAAGGAGCAATCCATCCTCCTCGTTTCCCCGCCCAATAAGGGGTTACTCTCCTGGTGGTGGTGAAGTAAAGCTATAAAGTGTTTACACAGGAGCTTCTCCGGGGTAATGTTGAAAGTAAACAAGCTTGAGCTACAAGGCTTCTTTAACTATTAATGTTATTCAAATATAGACATAGATCACAGCTTGTTTTAAATATGGAAATTAATATCTATTAAACCTAAGGAGAAGGAAATCTTTTCCTGTGCAGTTTCCTGCAGCTCTTTATTAAAGTGACTGATGCATATTCAGCACATATGAATTATTTTGCTAGAAATTAAGAAGAAAGTTGGTGTAATTTAGAAGGTAGAGTATAGGCAGATTAATGTAAGTATTTTTGACTTTTGTCAGAACAACACCTTTTTTTATAAAAAAAAAAAAAAGCAAGGAGTGGTCCAAGGAAAGAGGCAGAGAGGGCAGGAGGAGTGCAGGGGGAAAGAGGGAGACAGAGTAACTGTTGGTGATCTCAGCCTGCAGATAGGCACCACGGAGACGTTCCCAAATAGAATGTGACTTTGATTTTTCACCTCATTTCACTCTCAGCTGTCAGATAGGTTTCTGCTCAGATGACATCTCCTTCACAACGTGCAAAAACGTGGAACGGTTCGGAAATGAGGCAGCTGCTGCCCTACATGCCAGGCAGTCTCAGTGACATCATCACCTCTGCTGCTCCTCTGTGACTCACAACAACAATAACAACAAAACTTAAGGTACAGCTATGCAGATGATGCTCTGTACCTCCCCGATGCCTCCCCCCTCCCACTGTTCCCCTCTTTTGCTTTTTGTGTGCTGCTTCGTCTTCTCTTGAGCAGTCGTGACCTATTTACCTGTGATGTGTCAACGTCAAGGTTTTACCTGTGCAGACGTTGATGCACAGACGTCTGCTCCTCAGAGTTTCACGTAAGTGCTCCATTAGCACTGCAGGGCCCTCTCAGGCAAAAGAGAAAAAAGAAACATTTTTGACATCCTAGTAAGTGCAAGAGTTGACTTTTGGAATATGGTTTTAATAAAATATTAAGTATGGTTGATGCGAGGTGCAAAACACAGCATTTGACAAAGCACAAAAGCAACAACAAAAACACAAAAACACAAAAACGTTCTGAAAATGACACCTACACAAAATACTTTTTGGATTTGTTGTGTTTTTATTGTAATTGCAAGTGCATCATAAATCAGTATAAACTGTATAAATAGCATAAAACCTGAGCTATTCAATTTTTTAAATAATTGTGGCAATATCAAATATTCAATTAACACCGCTTTAAACTATATAAAAAAACAAAGGGAAATTCCTATAGGCTGTGAAAATGTGAGTTTATTTATGAGTAAATCTCCTCTAAATAAATAAATAATGAACAAACCAATTGGACTGGATGAAAAATACAAAGCGCATGAAACATTCATGTTTTGGAGTTGCATGGATTTCACAGGTCAGTAGCAAACGTTCGTCATTCTATGATTTTAGACTGAATAACTCCTTAGTAGAAAAAAATAATATTTATTTAATTTAACTTTTTTTTTTTTTCATATAATAGACCTAACTATTTAACAGGATTTTTAACAACCTAATGTTTTTTGTGATAGTGGAATGTATTTAAGTATATTATTAATAAATGATTCATCAGCTGACTGTTTTAAGATTTGGTGCCTCCATACATTCCAGTTTGCACAAGAGTCTTCTTTAATGAGAAGAACTGGATGTTCAGCCCCTTCTCTGTGCATTAAAGGTGCAAAATTCATTTCAAAATGTGTTGTGTCTCAGATGGTGTCAGCTCAATAAGTTGTTGCAAAATGATGAAAAGCAACGGTAAGAAATGCCTATTTCCGGACTAAACTCAAACCTCCTCAGCAGTCTGACCGCATACAATAAATAAGAAATGTGTCTCATTCTGTAACTTCATCCTGTCTCTGCTCTTAATGGCGTTCTCATCTTGAATCCCGTGGGGGGAACTGGACAGGATTTGGGAGTATAACCCAAGTCACCGACAGGCTGCCTTGTACAGAGGATAAACCAGCTCAAACTACAGTCGCTTGCCATGGATTTTTTTTTGCCATCAGGGACAACTCTGCAACAGGATCTACAGAGGCCGTCTAGTGAGAACATATCGGCCTCATATCTGTGATGACCCAGCTCAGACAGTGTAACAAACACCAGAAAAGTGCTGCTGTCCTGATGAGGTATTATCGTATTTGGGAAATTTCAACTCTTAAAACAGTCTGCCTGTGGTTGGTGGACCAGGTCATTTTCAGACCTGTTAGCAGTTGCCTCTGAGGTGTCATGTGGCTTACATACCACCTGCTTGGCTTGTATTTTGACCAGATTTGCTCCATTTGGCAATGAATACCATCTCAATGAGGCAGCTGGGTACTGATAACTACTCTCCAATGTTTCATCAACAGGGATTCATGTGTTATTCATTCGCCCGGGCTGCTGGCCGATGGCCATGTAATGACTGTTGATCGTTTTAGTTGTATACTGGATTGAGATTTTTGCCAGTTCATTTTCCCTCAGACATCCCTAAACACAGCACAGGGCTGTGGTTTAAGCCATATGAATAACCTAATCGTGTCAATGTCCTAGGGAACTGTAGCTTGCTTCTAATCAAATTATATTCAAATTCCCATGGAGTTTGAAAAGCATCATAAAACTCTTTTCAATAATTCACATAGCAAATATGATATTACAGATCTTGTTTATAAATTCTCTGGCCTGCCACCCATCAGTGCACACTTTTTGCCCCAGAGGAACTCTGACTGGTCCTTTAGCTGCAGAAGTCAGAGAAGGCTAGCATCCACAATATTAAAAAGGGAAAGCTGCTTGCTGGTTCTGCAATATAAGTGTAAATATGGGCACCTTAGAACAGCTGGGTTATGAATAATGGAAACAGACTGGCCTTGGTATTCATGGGAGGAGAAACATTCTACCACTTAAAAACTGAGAGAGAAAGTTCACAATGCCTCCCAGTACTTGGTAGCTATTTGCACACATGACCATCACACACAAGTTAAACATGAGCCAGGACAGCAATGCTGGCAGATCCTTCAGATCTCCTGGTTGACTTGTCTTTTTTATCCCTTTTTTTCTTTAAGGGTTGTGTGTATAGTGTAGCTGGAGAGGAATGTGTTGCAAGTTGTGACAATAGATAAATCTATGGCCTGCACTACTGCTGCTGAGAAAAAGAAGAGACCAGGGGCTTAACTTTGTAATGATGACTGCTAATCAAGTTATGCTACTTTGTATTGCCTTGTTTCTTTTAGCTATCCATATCGATATTTCTTTTTTTTCTTCTCAGCAACCAATTACTGCCTCGATTCTGAATCAGTTTCTGTTTGCTGAGTCAGATGCAGCAAGCCAGCAGGGTCAACTGTCTCATTAGATAGTAGTTACCACAACTAAGCTGAAGTGTAAAGAAGGGAAGAGCATAGATGGCCTCTAATAAGTTGATGCTGACACATAGCCACTCTGAGTATCAGTGGCTCAGCCTTCAGACCTTCGTCAGCATCAGTGAAACTGTATCAGTGATTTGAAGTCCATTTAGAAGCCACAGCTGAATTGAAATGTATCGTCTGGTAATGTAAGTAAGCGGAAATGGGTCCTCCATTACAACTGGAAAGTTACGTGCACACACATACTTTCATTTATTCTTGTTAAGTTTTATGTTCTATTCATTTTGCCTCAATCTTACTCATTCACCTCATCCCCTACATACATTCACATAATACACACATATGTGTACATATTTTCACTGCAACTAAAAGTCTGTAGCATGTCTACAGGACAACCCTGATTGCTTTTCTATAAGAGTAAAAATGGGAATCAACGGAGCTGGATGTACATTTACAAGTCCAGGGTGGTTCATTCATATACATTCATGATACTAGAAAAACAAACATCATTGTGAGGTTTGGCTGGGTTGTGGAAGAAAAAACTGGAAGTACAGCTCTTCAGCCTGGTGCTTGACTTTATTTTGTCACCAATTTAAAAAAAACATAGCGATATAATAGCAGCCACAATACTAAACAAACATTAAGCCTTAAGCTGCAACATGGCTTTCCCAAAAAATCGCTCTCGCGCCTGGAGCTTCCACTCCAGCTTTATACTGGAGGCCCCTCCTACAAGACAAACCAATATTAATTGATATTCA
>JBBBVU010000007.1:25797258-25824859 GCA_037177055.1 Atherinosoma microstoma
TTATTATTATTATTATTATTATCATTATTATTATTATTATTATTATTATTATTATTATTATTGTTGTTGTTGTTGTTTCTTCTATTTCAGTTTTAAGTTATTCTTACTGGTGCTTAAGGAGACAGACAATATACTCTTAGAGGTTTTATAAATGGGATTAAGGGGGGTGTCTGTATGTGTGTGTGAGAGACCAGTTGTGTGTATATAAATTATTTGTTCTTTTTTTATATATATTTATTTATATAACTTTTCTCTGTTGTTTTTAACATATGAAGCACTTTGTATTGCTTTATGTATGACAGGTGTTATTTAAATAAAATTTGATTTGATTTGTTCCTAACCAGATGCCCGAGCCACCTCATCTGGCTCCTCTCGATGCAGGAACAGCGGCTCTACTTGGAACCCCTCCCGGATGGCCGAGCTTCTCAACCTATCTCTAAGGGAGACCCCAGCCACCCTGCGAAGGAAACTCATTTCGCTCGCTTGTATTTTTTTTCTAATGATCTTTTTACTTGAATTGTTCTTTTTTATTAGGTGTCGTGGTCTGTACGTTTTGGTTCTGTTTTTGGTTTTGGCCCCCACTCTTTTTCAATCTGTTCAATTCAACACTTTATTGTCATTGTCATACTGACACAGTTATAAATAACAATGAGATGTTATGTGAATATACTGATATGCAGACATTGAGCAGTCACTCCGTGAATAAAATAAAATAAAATAAAATACAGTCTGATAGGTGATTCAAGTCCCATATACTGTGGGTAAAAGAGCAAGAACTTGTGCAGTACACTTAAAGGTGTGGAATGATGTGTCTAAATGGTGTATCAATTCAAAATTTGTAATAATCAGTTAATTATTTCCTAAAATCTAAACTTCTTTTTTTTTCTTTTTCTTTTTTTTAGAAAAAAAAAA
Organism: Atherinosoma microstoma; assembly: GCA_037177055.1. Classification (NCBI taxonomy): domain Eukaryota; kingdom Metazoa; phylum Chordata; class Actinopteri; order Atheriniformes; family Atherinidae; genus Atherinosoma; species Atherinosoma microstoma. Next base: position 25,798,171 of record JBBBVU010000007.1, read on the forward strand.
ACAGGTCTCAGGTGTGTGCACCTGCCTGGCCCCCCTATCAAAAATTTTGTAGGCCAGCCCCTGTATTTATATCAGATATATCTTCCAGTTATAAATCTATGTTAAGTATATTATAGGTAGATGATTAAACCTAGAATCTCTTTTTCTTGGTGTGGTAGTAAGCACAGTTGCCTCACAGGAAAAAAGGTTCCTGGTTTGACCCTTAGCTTTGGCCTTTCTGCATGTTCTCTCTTCATATATGGGGTGCACAGGGAGAACCTTTATTCTCCCACGCAGCTGGAATCTTTAAGACAAGCTGTCTTGTCATTTCTTTAAATAGTCTCCAGGAATAGTTTTCCGGGCTTCCTGAAGCATACTCCAAAGCTCTTCTTTGGATGTTGGCTGGATGTTGGCAGTCTTTTGTTCCATTCTCTGTCAAGATGTCAACAGTGTTGAGGTCTGGGCTCTGAGGAGGATTCATCACTCTATATCACTTGTTGTTACTGATTTTCAGTCAAGTTCTTCAGTAATTTGGTACACCTCAATCTTTTCCCTTCGTTTCCCTCTCTGAAGAATGGCTTCTTGACAGCCACAATTCCATGGCTTCACAACACCTTGACAACAATGAGATCAGGTGAATTGGCTAGATTCATCTCTCAGGACCTGTGTCAGGTTGAATTTTGTCCTATTTCTTAAGGACGTTCTTAGATATTTCTTAGAAACAGGGGTAAAAACAGCTTAAAACAAAAAAGGAGAAAAACAACTATCTACATCAGATGCTGTTTATCAGCTGCTGAAATGTTTTTAGGCCTGCCATTTCTTTTATTCTCCAGTTGTCAGGACACTACACACCATGCCGAGATATCCCAAGTTATCAGCTAATAGCTCTTTAGGAATCACTTTGTTGGAGCAAAATACTGTTTATCTCTGTCAAACTGTGCTATCAATGGCATTTTTCGTAGATACAATCAAATAAATGGAAATAGATTTTGTCTTTACGACAACCTGCATTTAACAAAAGCACAATTTCAGTTCGGATATTAAGTTTTTAAAGTTGTTTTTGTTGGTTAATCCCTCGAGTTAAGTTCCTTTTTTATGGTTGAATGATTCAAATGTCCGTGTTAAATGGCTAAACAAGCTAATGAACAAAACATACATTTATCTGAAAATTGGTTGATACAAGGACTGAGCTAAAAGTATGTAAAAAAGCAGAGAATCTCCAAAGAAAAACTTAGAAAAACCTTTACAAAGCCTAGAAAACCATGCTGCTTTAAAAGATTACAAGAAAGTTTGGATCATTGGGAGCATGAGGTGTGGTGAGGTGAGAAATGAGGGTTGACTCAAGACTTTGGCATGGTATAAAGAAAATAAATCAAACAATCTTACAACCCAAGTTGATTTGGAGAAATAAACCTGACTGGGTTACTGTTCTCTAGACTCACAAATACATCTTCTGGCTCTAATAAATGCTGTAAAGTACTTTGCGTCTGAATGGATGACTACCAAATTCCAGACACCACTGTCTATTTTCAATTATCAGACATTTTTATCAGTTACTGAAAACAGTGAAATGAGAATTGATAAAGACTCTTAATATATGATTACCCAGTAGTTGGGACTGGACCTGCACTGAGAAATAGGCCTGCAGCTGCTCTGCTTGCACCATCAATATCCATACCTGTTAAGACATTTATGTTGTTTATTAGCGCTATGTATTGAATGTTTTCTATAAATTTGTTTGCTATTATCATAATGTAAAACTGTGTTGTCTGTAATTGGAGCTCAGCAGGAATAGCCCACAGGATCCTCAATTATGTAAAGCTTTTAGGATAGAATGAGAATTTGGGTTTTTGGCACGTTTGCAATGAGATGTTTTGTTCTGAACACTGCTAGAACTATGTGGGCTATGTGTCCCGCAGCCTCACTGTTTACCAAGTGTTGTGAGACGAAGTGCCGTACAAGATATTCCGCTACCCCAGTTTCCATGGATACCACACCTGATTTGACATGAAGTCATGCATGTGCCATCTGGATTGTGCCTGCCAGACAAGCCAGGTGACATCTCTCCAAGATCCTGAACTACTCACAAACATATTTATCAGCCAAACATGTTGTAACCTTTCATCCTGTTTAATTTTTCTCCATCTTCCAGTGAAAAACAAAGATACCAACTATGCTTTCTCTCTCGTTGATCTCCCATTGTGGTTGATAATCAAATGTTTAACAATCTAGAGATGTAATCGACTTCACTCTCTATGTCAAACTGTTTAAATCCTTTATTCACTTTTCACATTCACTGGCTCCATTTCCTATTCCTTCTGCTCAGCATGCATGAAGCAGACAGCACCAGGAACCCAGAGATCCATAATCCCCCTACAGAAAAGAAGTGGATGACTTTAATGATTTAAATCTTGTCAATAAGCACCTTCTCTGATTTGAAATGAGATTTTTTGAAGGCTCGCTGGAATAAACCCAAAACATGGCCACCCTCACCACATCAGCATTCCCCGAAGTCAATGGTCATTGACTTCAGCGAGTAGGTGCTTAATCATTTTTAATTAGGGATAATCAGACATCTTGTCCATTCTGGTTCTAAGAGGGCAAAACCAAGGTCTGCTAGAGTAAAGATTTTAGTTTTACATTTTGACTTCAGTTTTAAAATTATGATAGTATTGTTCATTTGAGATTTATTTGAATTGAATGTCAGATTAACTAAACAATTACTTCTTGAAAAGAAGAAGTTGAATTTATTCAGAGAATCTTTTTAATGTCAGAGTTTAGAAGCTTGTTAACACTGAACTGACCAAAATAAATAAATTCAGGGGAAAATTGAGAGGGAAGTTCGAACTATAGGTGTGGCAGGGCAGTCTCTCTCACGCTGGCATCTCTTAGTAATGAGGCCCTGTGAAGCCGAGGCTCTCACCCCTCGCTGGGCCCTCATACATCATTAATGTTCCCACATCATAGTCCTGATAATTACCAGGGACGTGAATGTCACCTCAGTCGCACCTTCTCAACAGAAGATGACAGCGAAAGGTCTGTGGTCTGCCAGACGTGACTCGAATTCTGCGTCTCCCACACAGTGCTTGCATGCACACGCGCACTTTCCCTCACAAACAGAACAATTTTAGTTAAAGTGAGCCATATGTGTCCTCTTATTGTAATCCAACCACATGGGATGTTTGAGTCTTCAGGATTTGTTCCAGCTGGGTGCTCAATTTATAAAGTCATATATAACAGTCTGTTCAATCATTTCACAAAATAACACACTTTCTTTGGTTTGTATCAGTAGTGAGCAGACATTGAGTTTGGTTTGGTTTAATTTGTCCAGATGACAACTCTGAATTCATTGTACAAATTCTATATGATAAATGTGTTGATAGATGCAGTTTAACAGCCCGTTGTGCCAACACATACATGCATGTTAGATGGCTCTGCACATCACAGCAATAAATCCAAGGCCAATGCTGAGTGCCATCACAGGAAGTCATGTTCCCCTTAATGTAAAATACAGGAAGTGACTCAATTTTACAAAGAAGAGGTTTGCATCCAACTATACTGACTGTAAACTCTTAAATTAAGTTTTCTGTGCCAGCAGCAGCCCAGGCCTGGGGCATTATATTTTCACGTTTTGAGCTCTAATATCAGTTTTCTCTATCTACTATATACTGTATGTCTCAATGTTCTTATGAACTTTTCCTCAAATTTGTCATGAATGGTAAATTGGACTCAATTATGAGATTTCAGTGTCCAAGTACAAAGTTTACTCTGACGTCATGCTAATGTATGTTTTAATGTATGCTCTATTTCTTTAAGTGGGACTGTATCACAAACTTTCATATTTGGCATCACATTTTGCGAAAGACAGGAATTTGGAGGTCAAAGCTTGATCTAACTTCACCGAACATATCGAGTTAATAACTTGATATTTCTTACAGTACTTACACAATATATTTCAAATGGTTTTGGTTATCATTTTCTTTTTAGTTCAGCTGAAAAATATTTCAAAAGAAATCAACAGCAACATCTTCTTCACCATCTGCGGTCATTCAAAGCTGGGGTTAAAAAGCACTTTTCATTACATCACAGGGCAAAAATCTCACAAATAACCTTTTGGCATGTTGTAATTCAACAGGTGTGAAAGGAAATAAGAATTCTACAAACCATCTTGAGTCTGCATTCAGGCTTTAGGCAATTGAACATTTGACAGTAGAGTTTGGCCAATTTTAGGTCTTTTCAGAAAGAGGGTATTCCAGGTGCTTTTCAAAAACAGATTTGTCTGCACATCCTTTTGGATGGTAGACAGTTTGATTTGGGTTTTTAAAAATTTTCAGGTAAAGTGGTCCTTCCAGAACTTGCAACGACAGGCAACATGAACTGCCTGGTACGTCTTGGCTTATGGAGTTCCAAATCTGTTTTACTCACTTAATACTTTTATTTTACAGTTTAATCAAACGTTCAGCCTCTTAGCTGTTTATATCCAAAAGCTTTTTAATTTTTTTTTTTACCAGGCAATTCAAGAAGATTAATTCTCTAGCTGCTTCAGTATAAATATCCTGTCTTATTTTCTCTGACAAACTTTTAGACTATATCTTAAAGTCAAATGTGAATAATAAGCTACATTGCAGATAAACCAGGACCTTTTGGGGACCTATCATAAACAGTTTCATCATGGTAGACATTTGTTAGAATAGTGGCACCGAACTTAGAGATATAATTAAAAGTCTGAGCATGTGTAACTTCATTTATCTGTACAAATAACATGCTGAAAAGAAAGATGTTCATCAATTTAAAAGTTTTGATTACTTAAAGAAATATTCAAACTTATTTCAGCACACTGTATTTTTCATAATTGCAGTTATCCTGTGTGTGAGGGTTGAGCTTACTTTGCAATTGTCACCTTCTCAGTTGTGATTTGTGAAAATGAGAATGTGTTTATATTTGGAGTTGGCATAGAGTCTTACAGCTGTCTAATTAAACAAGACTCATATACAAACCATTTCCAGCAGTTGTCTCTCAAAGTACACAGAGAAACAAGCCATTGTCTTTAACTGCACTGATATAGCTGTCATTTACCATGTGTTCATGTCGAAGAGCAGCAGCCAATGGCTTCTTGGAATCTTTTTGTTGGTAGAGAAGCTCCATCTCTTGCTAATTGTATTGTTGATTGAAACAGAATTCGAACAAGTAAAAAAAAGCACATATCTTTTCCAGAGACTTTTTATCCAAAACAACTGCACCTTTTTTCAGTGCTACCGTTGTAATTTAAGGTTATAGCGCATCACTTTTTCTTACTATGCCGGTAAGTGACTAGCTACTCTTTGTTTGATTGAACTTCTTGTCTGTTTTACTCCATATAAGAAGGTTTAGATATTCTATTGATTTTTTATTATTGCTTCTCTTTGTGTTTTGGGTGATTTATTTTCCCTTTTATACCAGGGAAAAAATAAAACATGTTTTATGGAATTTAACCAAACACTTTCATTTCTTTAAGTTAACACATCTTCGCTCATGCAAATGCCTTAAAAAGCCCTTATCTTTTATCATAACCTTTTCTAGAGAGATACTTTAAAAAAGTTTAGCCTAGTTAATGGCCAACTCAGTTACCCAGTGAAATTAAATCTTGTGAGATGTAAACAAATAGGTTAGAGTTGATGTGACGCCATCAGGACACACAAATGGATAAATTGGGCCACTGCCATCAGTTGATGTTATCTTTATCCAGTAAAATAAAAAGCTTTTTTGCTATGAAACTGATATGAAATGTGCTGATATTGCGTTTTGTTTTGGTCTTTTAAAAAAAAGGCAATATCATCACATTTCATATCAGTTTCACAATTTATTCAAAATTCAAGCACATTTCAAACTTTAAAAACACCTGCATGAGCTGTGAATGTGGCAAGAAATACGTATAGCAAGGCGCAAAGACACATAAGTCACATTTAAGAGAAATACATAACATCAGGTTAAAATATACCATAATTTTCTCTTGTAAGTTTGTAAAGCATTATTTAAAGTTCCAAGCAAAGCACCATTCCTATGAAGAGTACACAATCTTTAGAAATAGATTCAAAATGTTGTACACAAAAGCAGATATTGATTTCACAAAGACAACATGAAGACTTTTTAATGTGAAATATTAAAATCCTGCCATGAAAAGGGTGATTCACAATAGAATATTGAAAACATTTAGCATGTTTTGGCATCAGGGAGTGACACTTGTTCTCGCTGTCTAACATGTGACTGACTGAACAGATTTTTGCAACTACTTCAATTCTTTACTTTTCCTGTTTTGCATTTCTTTCCTCCACCCCCTGCAGGATACAGACACGTGTGTATACGCATGGAATCACACTCTGGGCTTAGAACAAATCCTCATTTGGCCAATTACTCTGACCTTCCAAATTGCAGACCATCCAAAAGCCTCTTACAGTGAATGTAATATCCCTTCCTTGCCGGCTCTCTGGAGAGATATTCAGCATGCTCCTCTAACCCCACTGATAGGACAGTTTAGCTTTAAATGAGCCTGTTTTGCCTCAACACATTTCTTCCTGCATGTCTTCCAGGACTGTGGGTTTTATTGATCGTTGTTCTCCCAGTGGTGTTGGTGCCTGGACTCGGGCACTCAGCGGCAGCTGGTTGGACTGCTGATGGTTGTTAGCCCCGCTGGCTGCACTGTTCTAGGCTTTATGTGGTGCCAGGCTCAGCAGTTACCCTGCTCCCCTACAGCCCTGTCTGAGGATGCTTGTTAGGGAGCTGCCTAAAATAGAGGAGAAATATCTTGTATCCCTGCACGAATTCCATCTCCACATGCCTGGATGATTTAGCTGGCTGGCAAAGGCTTACCTGCTACCTAGCGTGCAGAGTTTACATAGCTGTGTGTGTTTTGAGTTTGAAATTGTGGCTGATTTCAGCTTCGTCTTAAAGCAAGGTTTGGTTGTGTTTTCATTTGTGGCAACCAACTGAGATATTTCCTAGGAAGGGAAACCATAGTGCACACAATATCCCTTCTCCACCCTCCTGTACAAGCAAATTCTGTCTGGTTAGACGCTTTGTGTTTGTGCATACAGGAAATGCTTGTTTGTTCAACTCAATCATTGTAGTTTTAAAAGAAGAAATCCAATTGTTTGTGTGGGACAGATTTGTATGAGTTCAAACTGAGAAATTAATTGGATTGGTAAATTTAATTCCATCATGTGCACAGTTAAATTTCAGGGAAAGTTAACATCTATCATCATATTGGGCAGTGAAGTAATGGTCTCCCAATACAGCAGTTACACATGAATTTCATAGCACCACAGACAGTCTTCCACAAATATCTGAAACTGTTGAGGGGAATAATGCTCTTGGCAAGTCTGAGGCCAGGTGGTGCACATCATTACACACAAACAGCCAGCTAATCAATGTTCATATAACAACCTAGATACACATACTGACATGCCGGCTCTGAGACGGCAAGGAGTCGATATACTTTCAATTCAGATCACTCAGTGAAGTTTCAAATATTTCATGGCACCTGTGCATTTCACTGTGGTTTATAACATTCCCTAGAAAATAAGTATCTATAATTCATGGCTGTTTCATAAATTGGCTTCTTGATAAAAGGAAGGAAGTGTTGTCAAATCTATTATCTGTAACTGATTTTAACTGCTCTTGTAGCTTTCTAGAGTACAGCTGCCACGTCAGCTGTTACTTTGCTGTGTGCTGACAGCGTGTTGACAGGCAGCGATCATATAAAAACCACATGTGAGTGGTGGAGCTTTATCCAAAATAAATTTAACTGTGAATGATAATGTGCTGCAAAAATAAAGACTGTATAACATTATGTGTTTTAAAAGGAGAAATGAAGTATGACTAAAAGCAAACTTTGTTTGCCACTGATGTAGCATTAAAAGTCTGTTCCACCATTAGATTCATTGGGTTATATTGCCAATATGAACACATATATACAGGGCCTGATGCTTGGAGGAAGTATCCCTGCAACATCTCTTACATATAAAGAATATGAACAATCATTTTGATATTTCCATAGAAACTCAGCAAAGTAATAAAGTTGATAAGTCAAGGTAGGCTAAATTATTAGTATCACTGTCTGGATGATGTATGACGCAGGTTTTTTAATGATATATGGGATAACTGATGATGGTACTGTAATATAACTTGAATATCCTTTTAATAAATTTGTATTATTAAGTAGAATGGGTAATAATCCAATGGTTACCAAATAAATTGTACAAGGATTCAAGTGTAATATGTAATATATTTTTTCATACAGTAACTTACCATACACGTGCATGCACTGTTTCTATTTATGAAACAGTCGCCTGAGTCTATAAATGCATCCCAAAATACATAAAATGTCCATGTTTTTACACATTTTCTTCAGCACAGAAATAAAAAGGATGTTTCAAGTCTGCAGTTAATGATATAAAATCACAATGTGTGAAAATCCTTCATTTGAAATCATGTTGTCACAGCAACTAATAATTCATTATCAGAATAAAATAATGAAAGCATCTGCAGGCAGTAAAAGAAGAAACACTGGAGAGTAAATTAGATAAAGGATTATTGGTTTTCTTGCTTCTTCATTTGCCTTTGACCTTATGCTGTTAGAAGAGTGTGACATCATCGTTCCAAAGCCCACTGTTTACAACTGTATACCACAGCATGGTCCACCCTTAAAGCTCACTGGTAATCATCCAGAACACCAGAGGCATCTGATTTTAGTTGCTGTTGTCAAAAAGTGACAAAGATGTGGTTTTCTGCAACTCTTTCTCCAGTAATGTTTGGGAATTTATGACTTGCCCAAATGAGTTTCAAGGTACTCACTCAGATGGGCAATGTTTACTGTCTTTTCTAAATCTTATGTGCAGGAGGTTGGAGTTGTGGGTTTAGCAAGATTAGGGGAAAGAAACACCCTCAAAGATTAGACAAAGCACCGACATGTAAATCTGATAATGCAGGTAGGCTGTCTTTGGTTTGCTTGATTACCTCCACCATGACAGAGGTTTTATTTTCAGCATCATATGTGTGTCTGTCTGTCTGTTAGCAACATAATTCAAAAAGCTAGGGACAGATTTTGATGAAATTTCCAGGAAATGTCAGAAATGGAATAAAGGAACAAGTGATCAGATTTTGGGGTTGATCAGGATCACCGCCTGGATCCAGGAGTTTTTAAGGATTCTTTAGTAATGGTGTGATTGTAATGATTTTGCCATTAGAGCTTCTGACTCAAAAAATTATTTTCACAATCATTGGCAAAAAAAAAAAGAAGAAAAATGGCAATGGTTTGCGTTCTCTGAGTGCTTTTAGTTTTTGATGATATTGAAGTAGGTAACAACTGGGAAAATATAAGATATGAATGGGATGGATTCCTGATTTCTTTTATTTTGCTTAAAAGTTTGGTTTGAATCCATAGTTAGAAAAAAAAGCAAAGAAAAAAAAGATGCATAGTATTCTTTTATCATTCATCATCCTGTGCCCGATGATAACATGTAATTATGTATTTTTTTATTTTTAGTCATTTATTAATTCATAAACAATTTATGTTGATTAAAAAGGTAATCCATAAGTTATTTTTTTCATAAATGCACGGCTTGTTAGCTGCTTGAATAGATCTAATCAAGTGGATATCAGGAAATAAGTACTTTTGCTGCTGAATACACCAAATAAGAAAAAATGCATTAACGCTTGTTTTTTATTTTGATAAAAACCAAATTTTTTGTGAAATACAGTCTTGCTTCAGCTCTATGTCTCATTACACTCATTAAGTCTCATTAAGTCATAACTTCCATCAAAATGATTGTAAATCTTCAGCAAAATACTGATGCAAAGTACTGAATGGATGCTCTACGATTTGACCTCCTTCTTCTAAAATCCAAATGATTTTGAGAAATTAGATTTGAGGATATATTGCGAACATTTTTAGCTTTGGTATTTTAACCTTACCAGAAACTAAAATGGGGATAAAACTACAGCACTAATGCTGCTATGATTTGAGTGGCATTCTTCTATGTTGGTCCACTGATAGACTCTTTAAATGCAGATTCTGCTAACTTGGTATACAGCTGGCGTGCAGGGGTGTGGTAATGGTGTGAACCAAGTTTTCTCTTTTCCTCAGAAAACATGGGCTCAGATTGAATACAGATTGTACATCAATCCCAGTGTCAACTGACTTTTGAGCTTTGAATCACGTCATCAACATCAACCAGATTATGGTGTATTTAAGTGAATTCAGAGGTTGGAAACCAATTTATTACATCAAAAAACATTAAAATCAAGTTTTGATTTATATTGGTTCACCTTTATGTCTCAGTAATCAATGACTAGTTAAGAAGCTACCACAGGAGCTGCACCAAAATGTGTTTGGATTTGACATTTACAGGCAGTTCAGCAGCTAATCTGATATACAGTACATCATCTGATGTAGAATACAGCAAATATGCATCAGATGATTAGGCTGAATTGGACTGTATCTTTAACAATGCCTTGTGATTACTTTGTTTAGGATTGGTGTTCAACAAATAAAGCTGAACTGAATTTTAGTCCCATTCCCTCCAACTTTTACAGGTGGAAAGTCAATATATCAGTCCCAGTCTTGACAGTCTTCATCAGTCAAAGTGCAAAATCCAAGGATAGAGTTTTAGTTTGCTAAGTGTTAGAGTGTGTCTTATGGCCTATTCCAATGAAGCTTAAGATAAACCAGCGAGGACAAGACACGACTGATCAGAAATTTCAGTTCATTTGCTAATACTTATTCACTGATTTCATATGGTTCCCCTATTCCATATCATGGTGTAGTTTATTGCACTTCATTCCTATATGACAAAGTATTTTTTCAGACTGTACTGCAACTCGAAGGAAGGTTTATACACTACACTTAACTGCAGTTTTAATATATCAGAAAGCGCCTTTATTTTAAACTGATTAGACATACAGTACCCATGTGAGTATGTAAAAGTAACCAAAATGCCTTTTTTAATATATATATATATACATATATATATATGTATATATATATATGTGTATGTGATCTTGTTCAGATGTTTTCCTCACTTCCAATGTCTTTGGAGGATGTCTTTACCTCCCAGTTCTAAAAATGAAAGGGGCTTACAATCTGTAGCTGCCAGGAGCACTTGGAAGATTTTACTTTATTCAACCACTCATGGGAATAAAGAATTGAAAAGAAAAAAATCCATTGGAAGTCTTTGTCCTCTTCACACTTTGTCTTGTGAGTTAGAAATTTAAAACTAAGCTGAAAGCACAGTCCTCTTTGAAGGACTTATTTTCAAAAGAGCATCATCACATCTTTTATATTCACATTTTATGAAGACAAGTTTGAGCTGGTTTATAAACTGCTGCAGTGAAGCAGCTGCATGAGAGCCTACTGATGCACCTCTCCATCACCACTCCACCCTCGCCCAAAAAGGAGCGAAATTAATTAAACTCTGGATGAGACAAAGGCTTAGGACATAAAGGGCTGCTGTTAGCATTTTCTAGCCCATTGGTTCCTTGTTACTACTGCACATTATGGCCCCTGAACCCTCATAAATCAATTCATACCCTATTGTCCTTTTAAGAAGGTTCTCTTCACTGTTGGCTCTAACATGGTAGAGGTGACAATAATCTATTGTTTCAGTTTAAAGCTCAGTGCTGCACCACAGACCCATGGCCACAAAGGGCATGAGGATGTATGTGCTGCCTGCAGGAAGCAGGCACAAAGGTGGGAGTGGGGGCTGCAGAGCTGTGGCTGACACACAAAGATTGAAGTCTGCAATATGAGGAGTTCACCATATATACTGTACCAAATTTGAACACATCAGTGAGCTACCTACTACTTGACTACATATCTAATAAAAAAAAAGTCAATGCAGAGAAGAAGGAATGCAGTGTGTAAATCCTTAAATAATATGCAGATTAGGGATTCTCTAAGAGTGGATCGAATCTTTGACATAAATATTTAATGCACCACTTCTCTCGACGGAAATTTCTTTTTGGATTGTAGTTGTAGTTTTATACACTCCCTGAAGTATGTATCAGTGGGATTATAATTTATTTGATCATCAGTGTACTTGGTGTGTCTTTTATACCTATATCAAAAACCTTAACACTGTTTTAGAGCTCTAGAAGGTCTTTTTTTTTTTTTTTTTATAAAATTGACTCTGACTTAGGATGTGAACATGACAAGAAAACCCAGAAGAGAAAATACTTTTTTCTAAGCAGCATTGTTTACAGCTTTCAGACTCCTGATCGATTGCAACTGGTCGGTGGACTGACATTAAGTAGACCAGTGAAGCAGCTAGTTGGACACCAGAGCTTAGTCTGAGATCATTATATAACTAGCTGGCTGCATCAACAACATACTGTACTGGTCGGCTTTATTGGAGGAGGGTTCGAAATGTGATATTTGGATGGCGGCATAACAGATCAAAGAATGGTTTATCTTCTGGGTACTGCAGTCAGACACGTTGGAGGTGGAGTCTGAGGACAAACTGTTTAAGATGGTAAAGGTTCATTGAATGGAGAACGTTTTTTTCCTTTTTTTTTAAAGCTTTTTTGCCCCGTAAAATGTGATATTTGTTTTAGACATGTTAAAATGTTAGCCTGACCACAGCAACTGGCAATAATTCATCCTCTAGAGACCATGAATGTCACAGATAACCTGTTATGGAACAAAGCAAAAGGAAATTCCAACTCGCTAAGTTGAGACATTTGGAGAAAAATTCACCTGGAAACCATCAATAGCCTGCTCTGATAAGTTTGGAATTGATAATAATGGGAAAAAAAAACACATTTCAGGTGGATTAAAAATCATTTAATCAGCCAAATAAGTTGTGCACTGATCTACTTGTGTTTCCAAGCGGGTAGGAGGAGTACAACATATTTCATTCCAGGAACTCCGAGTAAATGTGTTCCTGAATCAGTGGGATGCCTCTGTGGCCTGATTTGCATGCTGCTTTCTTCATCTCGCTGCCAGATTTGAATATAATAGCAGTCATCAACCAATCAATCAGTGCAGCTGTAATTTCAAATCATGGGTGTTATTTATGAATTTGCACCAAAAAAAAAAAAAAACTCAAACTTTTTTACTTCAGAAATTGGCTTATAATCGGAGAAAAGGTAACTTATCATCATCCTTGATTGTTTATGATAGGTTAGAAAAGCAGGGACATTACGATGGAACTCCTCAGTAATATTTGGCATAATGCTTTACCTGGAGGAAGCACTTAGTTGAGCCTTTGTTCAAAAGTGCAGCTGTAACAGCAGAATAGTTTCCATTTTACTTCACATAGTTAGTTCATAATTTGCTGTTGGGTTTTTGACGATAATAAAATCTAGCTGGATCTTTGATTTGCAAAGATGTGAAGGCTGGGAGATGTTGATGTGGGAAGGTGCTGCCAAGCACTGAGGGGGTCAGCATAGGTCAATAGCAGCCTGACAAGAGCCTGTGGGCACGGCTGTAGGCACTTCTCTAAAGGTCACCCTGGCCTGACCGCGTATCCCTTCAAAATTCACCACTCATAAACTAATGTGATGTTGGCCTTTTTTTTTTTTTGCTATAAATCCATTTATATTGTTCTTACTGTTAAAGCTGGAATGTCCAAATTATCGAATGTTTCTCACACTTTATTGTTGATACTATCATGCTGTGGTAAAATCTGCTGTTCGCTGGTATATTTGTGCTATTACCAAACCTGTAGAAATTTTTGTATTTTCAGTCCAGCTACACTGGGCTCTCAAAGGCTAATGTTTTTCTTTTTATTTCTAAACTTTCAAAATTTCTTCTGAAGACTTTACTTTCTTTAGCAAAATACTTTTTCTGCCTAAACTTTAGCAGTTCTGTTCAACAGTCTTGCAGGGAGAAATCCATAATGGAAGAACAGTAGATACCAATTTCATCCCCATTGGGTCCAAAATCACTGCAGCTACTGCTTCCATCAAATTTTTTTAGCCATTTTTGTAAGCCTGTGTGCTATTTGCACAACAGGGCACGCCATTATTGCTTTACTCTTCCTGCACACACACTTTTCTTGAGCGAAAAAATTACAGTTATATTGTAAAGCCAAATTATACACTCAGCTGCACATGTAGTATACAGCCACAACAGTGTGTATCACTGAGAGATGTCACACAGCACTTTGAGAACTATACTGAGTAAGATCCACCATCCACCTGTATTTGGCACTGACTGGAAAAGAGGTCAGAAGGAAAAGAAATCACAGAACCAAATAACTACACTCTTTGAAGGCAGTGAGCATTACAGAGTAATGATGTCTGATGCTGAAAAGAAAGAAAAGGTCTTCTATAGACAAGCTTGACTCTTAAGAAGCACGGCTTTGTGACAAACACAGAGGTAGAACCTCTGAGGAAATAGTGTTTTTATCTGTATACTGTACAGGCAGTATATGCTTGATTAAATCCTTATAGTTCAAATTGTGTAAATAGTAAACTAGTAGTAAATGGTAAGAAAGTACTAAGGCAAAAGGCCTCAACTCAACAAAATGACTAGACTGAAAACGTAGCCTGTTATAGATCTTAAATTTTAGTTAACAAGCATTTAATGAACAAATAAAACCTAATAAACTGCAGAGCCTGCAACAATTATTAAATACCATGTTATGAATGTGTTCAGTTAAGAAAAACTTCATAATGACAGCCACATATCCCCTATATTGTGTCACAGCAGACTTTACTTGTAAAAAATAGTGATGTTTCAATACTGAAACCATACGTTTTAATTCCACATTAGAATCGATTCACTCATTAAAATGTATTTTTTGGTCATTTGTAAAGATATCATTTATCATTAACAGAAACACAATGGAAAGTAACTAAACTATCAGGATCTCATTGAAATAACACCCAGTTGGTAGGAACTCAACTGGTGTGCAGACGAATGCTCACAAATTGTTTTACAATCTTTATTTTTTCGAAAAAGAAAAAAATCAACTAAACATTTGCATGTCATGTAGCCCAAAGTATGTGAGAGGGATCACATCTCCCTGGCAAATGAAATGGTGATCTTAAAGGTAATCATGATAAAAAAAAAGACTATCCATTTCTTCTCAATTATGTCATAACAAAACTCAAAACAACAGGTGTGATATGTGATTAATAAATTGTGAACTGTGGTGTGATAGGCAAGACAAACCAAAGGAGTATAAGAAGTAACATGTATAAAGGGGTCAAAGGCTTTTGTGTCACTGGTGTGTGAATTGAAGTGTGACCTTAAATATGACAGAACTAAATCCAGCATGAATTTTCCTAAATTATGAATAATATCATAACTCTAAAGGTGACTCATTTTGGAATCTACTTCCCAAAAAATGCAAGGAAAGAAACAAAGTGCTTAATTCTTTTTATACTAGGTCTTGCAAGTGCTCTCTGAAACTAAGCCTTTGAGGGTCTCCATCAATGAAAATCCAAAGTTGTGTTCACCGTCACTTTAACCCCCCCTTTAACCATGTTCACTTTAACCATGTTCATGTTTCACATACACTGGTCTATCTAACCAATTCTTACAATCTTATATTATGATCTTGTTGTGAGAGTATGTCTTTTATTTCTTACTTGGAAACTGAATCTTAAAATTGGTTATTTTACATGCATATCAAGTTAAATCCTTTCACTGAAATCACATTGTATATACATATCACACCCAATTTTAGCCGTAAAAACTTGTTTCAAGGCCTCACAGCATCAACTCACACACTTATTTCCTGAAATAAGAAAAATATCTAGACATTAGACAAGTGAGAAACGTCTTCAAACAAGTTGTGAAACACTTTTTTCAAGTCCCTTAATAAGTGAAAAGATCCTCAAAACCAGCCTGTTAATGTTACAGGGTTGTTTCTTCTTCACTGAAGATTTATGGTTCAACTCCTGCCCGAAGAGAAGCTTCTGGGCTTGAAATAAGTTTTTCACAACTTTTTTAAAGATATCTCTCACTTGTCTAAAGTCATGATATTTTTTTCTTATTTCAGGAAATCTTACCAAGTGTAATTATCTCACTGCATGGACAGATAATTCATGTTTTTTCCTCATATAAAGATAGCTCCTTGTTGCAGTGTATTTCTGTGAGATCCGTTTGTGGGAACTACTTCTTCTTCCACCTTCTTTAGTCATATACGAAATACAGCAATACCACAAACCTCTTTAAACATCTGAGAATGAATCATAACACAGAATATGATGAAGTTATGACACGGTTTTCGAAGAGGAGGAAAGGAGAGGGACAAGTGCTGCTAGAACGAGACAAGAGTCACTTTCCGAGTCCCTTGCAAGTCAGGTACTACCAGATACAGAAGGAGAAAATGTGGAAGCTGTTGATTTTCCAAACACATTAATTTTCTTTTCATACAGAGTATTGGTATCAGATCAGAATCATTGATATCAGCCTGAACTTTACTTGGCAGTGTTGGAAAAGAACTCAATGGTACTGCACATCACCACTGGAGGACACTGGAACAGGTCACATAAAAATAACCGGATCACCCCCTGGGGATCATTTAAGTTAACAAGGTCAGCTTGTATCAGTGTCTAAGATGTAAACGCCAAAGGTTCATCCTCTGTAGAGCATGAATATGTTCATCAAACGTCTGATTGTTGCGTCTTATTAAATTCTGATGTGTTTGTTTAATTTTGGAGTTCTGCTTGCACAGCAGGGAAGATCGGAATTTAATCACTGGGGACCATGAACATCTGTGATCATCTGTAAAGAAGATAAAATGTTCTCTGCACTCTTTACGAGCGTTGTAACATTAAGCTGAAATAAGATGCAGTGGCTGCACTCTTGCTTTATCACTGCTGAACTTTTGGTACACAGAGAAAATTAGGCTTCCATTGCTAAAAGCAGTCAGTGTATTATTTGTCATCACCCAGAGAGCTGCCTAATGGCAGGGTATTATTACTGCTATTATACCTGCTTGAGATTCATTTGATTGTTAAAGGTCAAACAAACATTCTTTGGATCAATTTTTTTTTTTCATTGAAAAAAGCAGAAAATAGCTATTATTTTCTGTGCGATATTTTTCTTCTATTTGTATTATATTGTACATTTTAAGATGAAAATGGGCACATTTTCATTTAATCTCATTGCTGATAAACTAAACTGCCGATTATATAGTTTATTCGACTTAAAATGACTCTCTACAGTCAGAGGCCCCATTTTAGTAATATCCTATTCCCATTTCCTTGATATTGATTTGTAAATGATTTCTACCATAAGAGTTGTAATGTTTTTTTCCCATTTACATAATTTCATAACAAAATCAATTTCCCTGAGCTGCATGTCCATCCAAATGCCTTTTCTCTTTGCTGTTGTCTCCCCTGATGCTATTTTTATTTCAGGCATTCTTGGAGTTTAGCTAATTTAACCAGCTGGAGAGAAAGCACCAGCATGAGGAAAGGACATAAGGTTAAACAGATAATGTGCTCGCCTTACCGAGCTGTCATCCCTCGTGTCTCCGCTGTTGTTCTTTTGTTTGTTTGTTTGAAGTTTTCTAATGGGTCTCACTATTCCCAGGCAATTTCCGCATTCGGCTGTGCTGTCGCTGCTGGTCACTGTTTGGGGGTGAGGCTAAGATCATTGTGGCCAAGGGCACGTCCGCTCGCCTGTGACTCCACTGTCAGCACTAATGCATTCAGGGCCGAGCTACATGCTTTTTCAGGTGTGTCTCAGGCTGCAGCATCAGCAGATTGTAATCAAATCCAATCTGGTATTAAAAGACGATCTTGACACTTGACTCCATCAAAAGAAAACAGGGAAAGCTAGTTGGTATAATGTGATCGCAGACAGGTGCTTGATGATCTTTCTGCCTCTGGTCACTTCATGATACTTAATATGGATTGCATGCTTAATTCAAACATTTTAAATGGACTCTATATTGATTCTTTGATCTGCATCACAGTGGATAGTGGGCTGCTCTGTGTGAATTGTTGATGAGCAATTTCCACTGTTAGTGAGACGTGACTAGAATACAACGAAACACATGCTAACTGTATATATCTTCAATGAAGTCTTCGCTCCTGATTTGGCAAACCATTTTCATGCAGTCACATCGATTTCTCACTTAAAAGCACTTTGAGCTGACCCAGTCATGCAGACGTATGTGGGACAGGCCTTAAATCTCAGTCACTACTCAACGAGGAAGTGTTGAGCATTCATCTACCTTTTCACACATGTATTCGTTCATGCACAGTGTCACCTTAAAGGGGAGAAACTGAATTCAGAAGAAAATCAATATGATAAACTGCTACTTGTTTTGTCCCTAAATTGTTTCAGTTTGGAAATCGATACAGAAACCAGAGCCATTCATCACCGTTTGAGAGAAGTGGGGGCCCCGCGGGAAAATATTAGGGCCTCCATGTGGAGCAGGGAAAAAAAAAGAAAGAAAATGCAATGGGTGGGTGAGATGGGAGGCAAGCTGATAGCATACGGGAAGAGAAGTAAGGAATAAAGACAAAGAGAATAAACACAGTGCGCAAAGACAGAGAGGAGGAAGAAAACAGAGTGGGAAGAAGAAAATTGCAAGATGCTTCAGCCTCTCCATCCTCCCCCTCTCTCTTTTGCTCAGAAGGATGGATGATGTGCAGGGGTTTATCAGACGCTGACAGATGCAATAAAAAATAACCCTCCCAGTAAGGGGCCCGTTCAAATTAATACAGTGAAGCAAGCAACGTCTGATCCGGGTCATTAGGGGCCACTGACAGTCTCATTAAGACAATGGGAAGATTAAAGTGGTTACATGTGACAAAGTGTCAATGTGGACTTTGCCGTGTTCCTCTGTTGGCCTTTAGTAAGCTTCATCATGACTTCACAAATCAGTGTTCAAGAGAAAAAGAAAGAATACCATAAGCGGTATTATTACTATTCTATTTACAGGATTGTATGGCTTATCATCATTCTCCAAGCATGTGGAGGATAACATAGTACTCAAGAAACCTCTAAGAAGTGTTGTCAGCATGTTTTTGTTTAACAAATGACACTGTGAATCATGCTTTAGAGCGACATTTAAAAGCTATGAAATGCTGATGCCCACAATTTGACACATAGCATAATATTTGAATTGAATATGAGATGCTGTAAAATTATGTTTACCTTTTACTGCCTCGTTGATCTTCTTTACAATAAGAAAGTTAAATCATGGGTGGTTTGAGCCATGAAAGTTAGTGTAGGAAAGTTGCGACTTTCATATAAATCATCTGTAAATAGAAATACATGACCTTTGTTTATGTGTTAATTAGCAGAGTCTTTGACAACTAATGCCCAGTGGTACTGCAAAGGCTGTAAA
This sequence comes from Atherinosoma microstoma, assembly GCA_037177055.1. Classification (NCBI taxonomy): domain Eukaryota; kingdom Metazoa; phylum Chordata; class Actinopteri; order Atheriniformes; family Atherinidae; genus Atherinosoma; species Atherinosoma microstoma. Next base: position 25,817,442 of record JBBBVU010000007.1, read on the forward strand.
AAAATGTTTTTTATTCTGCCGTGCTTATCTAATGTGCATCTATTTTACATGGGAAAAAAACAACTTTAGGTCTAACTTCTTACACAAAATTAAGTGCAATCAACTATTAAGAAACAAGTAAGGAGTGATATTCATACTCAGATAATTATGCTCAGGGATTTATAATCTTAACATTTGTACAGCACATCATTTAGTATGAATTACAACAAATTTCCTTAAAAAGCAGGAAATACTGCTATATGGCTTCTGTCTGGGCTTCAGTAAAGAAACAATCTTTACTTGTTTTCCTCACTCAGTCATGACTGGAAGACTAAGATGATGACAGGTCCTGTCAGGAAAAACCTTAAACTGTAAAATGAATCCAAAGTCACATCTGCTCGCCAGATAAAATCTAAACAGCACAAGTATTAGTTATTAAATGCACTGCAGCTTAGAGTGTAACAGGTGAACAGATAGACAGAGGGGAGGGAAATTATTTGGCAGCCCATGTTATCTTTTTCCATTTGCTATTTGCAAGAGTACAAGCTGCCATGAAATTAGCTCAGAGCCCTTGAATGCCACTGTTTTCAGTTTTATCCTTGTAGTGTGTTTCTATAAATCACTTTCTGCAGTGAGAATAGCTCTCGATAATGAACTATAGCACGATTTGGAGACACGTGAGACATATCTTCAGGATCATTTCTTTTGCTTCTTTCAGGAGATACGTTCATCGAGTTTCTGTCTTTTCTGCACCGGTTTATAGTAAAAACACTTAGTTCAATAATCAGATAACCTAAATATAATGAAAAATAATGAAGTAAATGTAGGGCATTCTGTATTATTTTGATATAATTTGTTGATAAATCTTTCTCATTCCTTTGTTTCTAATTGTGTTTTAACACGTACATTTTACTCTTCTGTCCTCTTCGGTATCTTTTGTTTAGGGAAATATCCTCCTTGAGTATCCTGTATGTAGTATAAAGTGACATGTAGGAAAACAAAAAGCTAACTGAAACCAAATGAAAACTCCCTGTGTTGCTACAGATGAGTTCCTCCGAGTACATAAACCAATACACACAGACTCTTTTTCAACGGAGCAATAGCCTGTGGCAACAACATTAGGATATTAACATACACAGACTGGTTGCTAACCATTCTCCACCACTATACAAATAGGGATAAAAAAAATTAGCCAATACATAATTCTTGCTATGGAAACAAAGTTGGATTTGTCTCCTCAAGGTTACTGTAGTAACGGAATGTGACAGATGTGAGGAGCGCAACCTGCAGCCTCTTTGAATATAAAGGCTTGTTTCTAAGGTAATTAGATCACACTTCATCTTTTTTTTTTTATATAAATACAATTCATATTTGCCAATATCTCTCAAAGAAAATTATTCATGCTATGTTAACACCAGCACTTAAAGAATTAAGTGATTATTGTTGGCTAATGAATGATATAAAATGAAATAAAATGTTCTAAAAAAATTTAGTTAAATATTAAGGTTAAAAATGATTATAAATTAACCTGATTTCCAGAGAAGTTTGGAACCAAAATGTAACAAAAACTTTAATCATTAATCTGCAAATTGCTCATTTATTTATTTATTTATTAGTTTATTTATTTATCAAAGTAAATGTATTTTTATTTTTTTCACTGACAAGCTTCAATGTGTTTAAGAAATATAAACATTTAGAATTTGACATCATTTACAGGTTAAAAAGGTATATTTACCATATTGTTACATGACCATTTGATTTGATTAAACTTATTGTTTGCTAATTACAATATTTCATTGGCTAAATACAGTTCATGACTGCCACCTTCTCCTCTTCACAATGGTCCATTCATTTTCAGTAGGAGAAAAAGCCGGAAGGACAAGGTTTTGCTTTGTCCATCTGAATAACCATAATCCTCCTGCAAAAAAATGTCGTCCTTGGTTGGATATCTCTCCAAAATTCCAATATACTCCTCTGCATCAATGGTAGCTTCACATATCCAAGTCCCCCACACCATGGGCAGAAACTATCACAGACACTGGCTTTTGTACTTTTCTCTGCTAACAACCTGGATGGACTTTATCATCCTTGGCATATTGAAACAAACATGTTTTTTTCCAAAAATAGCTGAAACATGGACTCATCTGACCACAGGACTCGTGACCACTGCTTTCTGTCCATTTGAGAAAAGCTTGTGCCCAAAGAATTCTCTGGAATTGATATATAAATTGGTATGTGACTTCCTTCTCATATAATACACTTAGGCCCTGATTTACGAAGATTCCAAATAGCGACCGCTAAATAAATTGCCCCGCAATTATTTAGCGCCTGTTGTGCTTCCATGATTTGCGGGTGATCTACTAACATTGCTCATGCAATTGATAACAGGTGCAAACAGCAGTATTTAAATGAGGATTTAGCGTGCGCTATTGCTTTGTCATGGATCTGGAGAGCAAGGAAGCCGCAAACGCAAAATTAAATTAGATCCAATTGAGGTTGAAATATTAGTAGAGGAGGCAAATAAGAATATTGCTGAGCTTGAGAAAAAAAATCTAAATGTCACCAGAATGACTGCAATATGGGAGAACATCTGCGAAAAAGTAAATGCAGTTGGAAAAACCAGAAGAACAGCGGATGAAGTTAAGAGGAGGTGGCAAGATATAAGAGGAGAACCAAAGAAAAAATTGCTCATAATAAAACATCGGCAAATAATATAATATTGCAACGCTGGATAAGCGATAGGTCTCAACAATCCTCCCCTCTGGCATTCCAAATATATTTGTCAGGTTCCCATTCCATGTGTTCCGTTTGCCCCTCCCTCGTGTGTCATCTCCTCCTCCCAGCAACCTGATTACCCTCATGTGTTTCACCTGCGTCTCGTTTGTCCCTCCCTTGTGTGTGTGTGTGTGTGTGTATATAAGGTGTCTACTGCTTTCCCTCTGTGCCAGATCGTTTTGTGTGTTTCCCTAGCGTTCCAGCGGTTTTCCTAGTCTTGTCCTTCCTTGTCTCTAATGTTTGACCAGCTTCTGTTTTTTGACCACGATTTCTGCCTGTCGATTTTGTACCTCCGCCATTAAAACTTCTGTTTTGAGAACACCTCTGTATAGCGTGTGTGTCCACCTCCTGACCCAGTCCTGACAATATTAAAACGAACAGAAAAGATGCGTTCTCTCCGTCTTCTTTCGTGGTGCCTATGCCTCCTTGCAAATATTACTGCAGCCATTGTGCATACTGTTGTGCCAGTTAATGCTTTTCAGACGTGCTATTTATAGGCGCAAAGATAGTCACAAGTTACACGTTTCATAAATCACATTGCGTGTGCAAAGCTGATTATTTTGCATAGTCTCCTCCCAATATTTTGAACGTTCTGGTAGAAACGCCCATATTGCATATTCATCAGGGGCAGACACGCAAAATGGATTGCGTGTACTATTTTGTCAATATAACAAGCGCAATCCTCATTGCGCCCTTTTAATAAATCAGCTGCGGCCAATTTTTGCGTGTGCAATCAAGTTAGCACTTGTTTTAGTACACGCAAACCTTTCATAAATCAGGGTCTTAGTGTTTTAGATACAACTGCTAGTTCGTGCAAATAACCAGTAACTTCCTGAATGGGTATAACAAGGATGGTTTTAGCTTTGGGGGGCAGTTAGTGAATGTATTCATAATTCATAGGCCTTATAAGTTGATGTGCGTAACAGTTAAAGTCGTGTGAACTAATTATACGTCAAGTCATCTTTTTCTGCTATCCTGGCTGTTTTTGACTTACAAAACTGCCATTTGGCACTAAATTTGACATGTGGCTCCTACATGTGGCGTCAGATTTCCCGTTCTTGGAACCGAAACCAGAATATGATTTGAGCTATGTTTAATAAAACAGACCTAAACTTACAACTTTACAACTTTAGTCCAATATAAAAGCCAAACATTTGTTTTGAGTTTTTTAATCTTGTACTCTTTAAATTCCAACATATTAAAACTACCACTGAAATACCACACAGATTTACAATGTTGTGTCAAAAAATATTCTATGCTGGTGAACTGATGTGGCAGAGACTTCAGAATAGACCTGTATCAGTGGAAATGGCTGGATTTTCTGGCGGCTGAGAAGCAAGAAGAATTTAAACCCTTTAAGAAAAAAACTAAAGACCTAAAGAATATGAAGAATTGCTCCACAATGAGAGTTCATGTCCATGTTCAAGGGGCATCTGGAGACCACAAAGAATGCATTTCCAGTGACAGAAATTTTGTATCAATTTAGAGTATAATACCATGTTAACAATGATGATTATGCACATAGATGAACGTTGGGGTATAAACTTTGAGCAGCAGTAAAAAGAATTAACACCATTGTCTTGTTTCATTCATTTTACTTTTCTAACAGGTGAATTTGTAATTTTTGTCAGCCTTTTAATGAAGGCTGATCGGGTTTAATTGTTAAATGAAATTAGATTATACACAAATATCAGTCCAAAAAGACTATAGCCTATACATAGAGCTGGGAGCTTTCTGGGATCAAACCTTTTTTTTCCCTGAACTGTTTGTGGTTAAAGTTTCCAAGGTTGGGATCCAAGTCAGTCTCACTCCCAACTCATCACAATGCCATTCTAGGCAGTGCTTTTCAATGCTCTGGAGATCCTTAAAGTGGCTTTATTTTTGTGCAGGGTATTTCCAAGCTAGTGACCTAATTGTGACTGGACGTGTTGCCATGGTAACCTCATAAATGTCATATAGGAGAAGCTTTCAGCAACGTCCAGCTTGTTATCTTCAAACAATTCAAAAAACAGTATCTGTGATGGTATGGAAGGAAAATGAGTGCACATGGTGTTGCCAGTTTACACATCTTTGACCCCACTGTTAATGATAAACTATATGTAAAAATATAAAGTTTTACAGTGTCTAAACCTTTTGTGGGGGGAAAAAGGTACATTATTTCTTAAAGAATAGATCAACACAAGTAGATCTGAAGATGCTCACTCAGCCCCACTTTACTGCTATGTTTGTGCATAAACTCACCTTTGACAACCCTGCTGATAATTACAGGGAAGCAGACCTGGCAACCTGCTGCATTGAAATTATCTAAGTAATTGGTTTGTGTAAAGTATTCAAGATACACTGAGAAGGAGGTATGAATGAAAAAATGAAGCAGCATGAGAGTAAGGAGGATGGACTGGGGTATGAGTCAGAGCTGCCCATGCTCTCATTACCTGTGACAGTGATGTTAAATGTTTCTGTCATTTCCAAATCAGTAAAACTGAAAAGAGATGACACCTGCCAAGAACGAGAACAAAGAAACAATATGTTGATCTCAAGTATAATATACTGATCTAAAAATAACAGACCGTGCTAAGAGTTACCAGCATCAGCTGTATACAACCTGTGATTACACAGTGCAACTCATCACCATGGTAATGCACATGAAAGAATAGGATGCATGCAGACTCCAGCTGCCTGCGCCCCAGTGGCTGCCAAACACTACGCTCAGATGTCAGTGGACCGTTAATTAGCCAGGACACACAGTCCTGGTCGTGCTGCGATCAAAGAACTTTTCCAGTAAGTGCTTCAGAGAAGGGTGACCACTGCAATAACAACGTGAAGAGATTTTCCTCTTGGCAGTAAATCTGACAACCCTTAAAAATGTCTCCTTGCTTCGTTTTACAATTATTTAATAATAATCACTTTTTTCTGCCTTAAGACATATTTTATGCACCCATTCTCGCAGTTTTACACTGATTTGATTTTGTGTGATATGTGTACTCTTGTCAGATGTCGTTTGTGTCTCCTTTGGCATTTTATTAATACCGTTAATTCCTTTACTGTGTTAACTTTGTTTTCAAACACACTCAGTGTTAAATTAGATAAAGTAAAGGTGAAGGAAATTGATCCCTCAGAGCTGCATATGGAAATGTATAATAAAATATGTGGCTTTTGAGATAATGGACACAGTTATTTTGTGCTAGTGGTATCCATGGCAACAGGTGACTTGGAAGGCCCTTTTTTCATTCATTGTCACACTTCCTCATCTTTGCAAAATCATATGTACTGAGCGCTGTATTCTCAGGTTACATAAAACTTAAGTATGTGAGTGCTGAAAACACAAGGACACATTCCGCAAGTGTTTCCCGGAGGAGCAGATGCTTTTCTGACAACCTCTTCACGGTTAGGAAGCAAACCTCTAAAACAAGAAAAACATTCATCTTTGCCACATGCCGGCAGAAAAGTGTCATTTATTTTAGTTATCCTCAGAAAAACCCTTCTTTATCCACCAATCTACAGGCCCTCAGCGGTACTAATCTGAACCATTATTATCATTATTATTATTATTATTATTATCATTATTATTAAATGGATGCTTAAAATAAGCACTTTAGGTTTTCTTTACTTTTAACTTGCAGAAATCTGTGGCTTATTAACCCAGATATTAACCCATAACTGCAAAACCTCATCTTTTGAGTAGGATCTCTGAATTACTGAAAAAGAAAATTATAAAGCCCAAAAGGTTTATGAGAGGGAGAAGAATGTAAATGTTTCTATGTATATCTTTTTAGGTTTCCACTTCTGAACAATTTCATATCCAGGTGGAGAAGAAGATCAGTATGTTATGAGTTCAAAAGCTTTGCTTCCTTTACTGTTGTAGCACAGTGAAATCAAACACTCATATGATGAAGAGTGATGCCTCCGAGAGACAGATGAAGGCAGTCTGTGACAGATTTTCAGTCAAAAAGAACCTGTCTGATATCAGTTCTGACACTTACTTTAAAGAGAGAGAAAAAAAAGGATTATGAGCAAACACCGAAATCTTCAAGTGTTGTGAAGTGATTTTGTTTTAATTCTTAAACAACATAACGTATGGCATGACCACTCATAGAGTCTGACATTTATTCAAGTGTTTTGTCCTTTAGTAGGAAAAAAAAAATAACTAAGAATTTTAAAAAAAAGAGGCAGCTTAACATTTTGTCTCTGTTAGAATTTTCTGAATAGATCGATATAAATAAATAAAATAAATAAATGTACTTTTTTTTTTCCAGATCAAGCGATCTTCTTATGATTTAAAATGCTTTAAAAAAAATCTAAGGATTGGATGGCTATTGGAAACTGTGGAGATTATTAAAAGGATAATTCAACTTAGATCAGGGCAAAAGATGCTGGTTATTCTGGGTTGTGTGTGTCTATCATTTGGAGGAAGTAACAGAATGGGAACGTTTTAAAAGTGGAAAATATCAACAAGTCTTCAAAGTCAAAGACAACTTTATTTATCCCTACAGGGTAATTCAGTTTAACAGTCTCAGTTCAAACAATGACCCCTTGAAAATAATTAAGAATATAAAAACCCACAACAACGAACAAAGTGTCAGTGCAGTAGTACTGTGCGATAGCTTGGGCATGTATACCAGCAACTGAAAATCTCCACAATAAAAGCCAAATTTTAAAAGAAAATG
>JBBBVU010000007.1:25828071-25840321 GCA_037177055.1 Atherinosoma microstoma
TTTTATTTTTCAAGAGGGACTTTATACATATAAAGCTCTACTTGATAAAGTAAATTTGTTCAGCACAAAACAGCAGCTAGACAATCATTCTGCTTGCTACAATGCTGGACAAGACAGGTGTTAAAAAAAAAAAAAAAAAAAAAAAAGTCATTGCGTGGTTGCCAGTTGTTGGATGTTAGGCCAGTTGGTGATTCTAAACTGATAAATGTGAGCATCCATGTTTAGTTCTTTTGTCTCATCTGTCACCGTGTTAGCATGATGTGATAAACTGGTAGCCTTTTTTAACTTTTGCTCAATGACAGCGAGGATTCATTTGAGCATCCCCATGACCCCGGACAGAATTAGCATCAGGCTCTGAGATGGCACTATAATTAAGAACAGACATAATTATGTACTGTGTGTACTCAGGATCACCTCTGTAAACTGTTAGAAATGAACACAGTTCATCAGTACACCCACAAATGCAAGTTAAACTACCATGAAAAAAACCCCAAAAAAAACTACCATGCATAATCAAACCAGAGGGAAACCAAAGCTGTCCTGTTATCTAACAAATCAAAACCTCCCTTTTGCTCTCTGGGCTAAAAATAATGGTGACCGTCCAGCTTTTTATAAACATGCATACTATAAAAAATGTAAAAAAAATCAGTGATTATTTTTGCTGCCAAACGGGAATGCTGTGGTCCAGGCCACTGATAAGAGCATGCTTGTGACATTAAATTCAAAATTAGGGGTATATCTTTAAAAATGAAACAGGAAAAAAAAAAAAAAAAACATTAAACAAAAATGTATAATTTATTTCTAATTCGACTCTTAAATTGAGGATGAATGGTAAAAACGGATCAGTTATTCTCTGCGACTGATATGACGTCCACATACTAAACTAAATAGCTCGGCCTGTCCAGAGTCTGAGATGTGATTGAGAGGAACATGGGTCCCAGGAGACAGAGTTTTAAGTACGAGCAATTCCCTCTGGGATCTCAAAGTATGGACCACCATCTCGATGACCTTCTACAAGCATGAGGATGAAATTGGATGATTTCTTGCTGGGTCTAAAGAGGAGTGACAGGTGGGTGTTCTTCCAAGCCTGAAGGAGAACTGGTCTTCGTAATCCACTCCCTGATTCCTATCTATTTTTTTGCACCATGCCTCTTTAAAATCTCACATCATCACTTATTAATGGACAGAATTATATTTCAATCTCAGTGGATGTTTGAGATGTTTTAGTATGCATTAGTCCTATCTAATTTCTAAGAATCACATAATAAAAAATGCTGTCAAATCTGCCACCCAAATTGAAAGACTTCATTTAAATATAAGTTGCACCGATGCTGCTTTACAATGTATGAATTCTTTTTTTAACAATTTCACAACATGTAATACTCTGAAATACAATATATTTAGGACATGCAGGTTTTAATGTGGAAAGTTTTCCATGGTATAGTAATGAGCAATACTCCCCCAAAGGTACAAAACCAAAGACTTCAGACTAATCTGTGATGACATGCTACACAGCTTGGAGCAGCTTCATTGACCATGAAAGGAAGACTGACTTTGTGTACTCATACAATGTTTGCATGCAGTTTCATATCCAAGTGGTTTTTATATTGATAGTGGTAGAACTTCCAAAGCAGAAAACGAGTTTATGTTCACAGGAAGATAATTCTGAAATCTGTTGCAGGCGTGCTTTCCATCATTTAAAAATCCTCTCTGCTGGGATGCATATCAAGGTAAATACAATAACAGAAACAATCACAAACCTACAGCCACACACAAACATAACCACACACTCGACTTTAGGAGTGACTCACTCTTTTTTTTCTTTTCTTTTTTTACTTTTCAGCCATCCACCGAAAGCAGGGGTTCAATTTTGCAATTTCAGGTTACCATGGCTTCTCAAGACCATGGGGAGATGGAGCCTCCTGAGAGGATAACCACGCCATCTAAGACTGTTAACATGCACCTAACAGGCTTTCTTTGTTGTGTGCTAATATTGTACAAATTAGACCTTGAGCATTGTGTTGCTTCAAAGAAACATGGATGAGGAGAACAATAGACTCACCTCTTTCCTCTGTCATCTTTGTTCTTAATTTACCCAGCATTGTGAGAGTAAACCAACTCACACTGGTGTTCTAATCACAGACAAAATAAAATAGAAAAAAAAACTGAAATAATTAATGAATAAAAACCCTCAGGGAGGGCTTTTAAATCTACATAATATCAAACTGTAGCATTTTCTTTTTAATAACAAGGCGTATTGGGTTCTGTGATGTATTTCTCGCATGCCTAATTACTGAGATATGAATTATCTTTCGTCCTGTGCAATTTAGTAAATAAATCCCATGGGTGCTCATTTGAAGCAGGAAATAGGCCATATGTCTAAGTGGAGAAACCACCATGTGAACAAAGTTCCATAAGAGAGATATATAACCGAATCAGTCATTTAATGGAGGAAATCAAAGCCCCACACAAACTTGTTTACTCAGAGGAAGGTAGCTGGCAGTGTTTGGTCAGACAGAATGATAACAAGGCAACAAATCTTCCACTTTTCCTCAAAACACATGCAGAGCTGCCTGTTTGCAAAGTTAAAAGGGGAAATTACGATCAATAAGATAACAACATGTCCTGAAATATCCTGAAAAACAGAGCGCAAAAAAATTGCTGGATAAGATGGATAAGCCCAAAAAGGCCACGCTGTTAGAAGTCGCTGCAGAAAGTCACCTGACTTTGCTTCCATGCTGCGGAGGGGGTCAAACATCCTTCTGTGAAAGGTCTTCCTTCTTATTTAAAACTTCACAAGGCCTCTATATCTACTTTTTGTTATGCTCATGGCACCATATCTAAGAAAATAAAATGGAAAAAAGATTATTTCCAATGAATATCTTGGATTGAATTCGCCATCCTGTGTTCACCAGCACATTCTACCCATTGGTTTTTATCATGCACCCTACAGGTTGGTTATTCTTGGTTCTTCTGAGAAGGCGATGGGCAGCCCTGCAGGTGCTGCTCTCCCTGGGCTAAGACCACTCCAGACAGACTGCAGTAATTTACATTGACAAAGCTGTCAGAGGAGAGGTGGCCTCCTGCATGGTGATGGATGCTGACCTGGGAGGAAGACAAGAAAGAGGGGAGGGATGGGGAAAGTGAAGGAAAGATCAGAGGAGAAAAGCAAACAATAAATGAGCAAGAGCCAGAAATATGCGATCGTTGTGGTGTAGTATCTGAATAATATTTTAACACACTGTGATCCAAAGTTGAATAATTCTATAGGAGGATTTTCTGTTTCTTTGAAGATAAAACTCACACCTGCACAACTTGAGAACTCTGTCCCTGCGTATCTCTGAGGCTATCATTGAAAGCTACCTGCTACTTTACACCTTTGCAGCAGAATACAACATGAGACACATGAGGTTGTATCAATATTTCATGCCACTGTCACATGAGGGTTAGTGGAGTAAGAAAATAAAGTCAAAGAAAAGTGGGAGAGGAAAGGAGTGGGTAACTTCTTACCCTTCCTTTTTTTTCCATTTCAACTTCCTGTGGAAAAATGTGCTGATGTAGCATCTCCAGGGCAGGTGCAGTGTGGTGTCAGGAGCCCCCAGTGAGCAGCTTCTCGCTCCTGTCACCTCTACTAACACCGGCCCTCGTCAGCAGGGGCCGGCGCCAACACTGCAGCCTCCTGTCACCTGTCCTCATGGAGGCCAAGGTGACTTTTGTTCCCTCCTGATGGAAAAATGACAGCTACTGCAGCTACAACATCAGAAAAAGTCAGGGATCAACCAGTTGGCCTCTCTGTCCTTTTCCTTTATTCTGTATTTCTCCTTTGCCCTTCCTCCTTCTGTGTTTCTGCTTCTCAGATGTGATGTTTTCTTTTAATTCAGTTCAAAATTATACTCAAATAATTTTTTTTGGTGTTGCTTTTCTTTTTTCTAAAGAAGAATTGTGAACATATAGAAAGGATATGTCCTGCTCATCAGAGAACACTATCATGATGCATTTGCAAGAACTATATGAACCAGTCAAAATGATCCATTGTCTTAATAACTTCAATATTTTTGGTCTCTGCTTTGTAGGGCTGAGCACTGCAGCAAAGACAATCATGATGAAGAGGTAAAGATGTGATTTAGAAAAATAGATTATTTCACAGTGGTTATATTCCAAGGCAAAAATAAAAATGTAAAACAGCTAAAGCAGCCATCTTGGTTTTATTCTTCCTTCAGGAATTCCTTCTTTGCTTTCTTAAGCTGATTGTTTATTTGACTTTGTGATCCTGCAACCCTCTTGTGTGAACACTGACACACATTGTCCTGGCATTCATGTTTCTTTTAGAAAGTAAACATTATCTTAATGTAAATAATACAGTGTTCTGGCCTCAAGGTGACTCCAGCCTTTGCCTATTGATAATGTCATGGTTAGAAGAACCACTATTCGTTGGTGCTCAGTGAGACCTGTCTTTTCAGCTTCAGGACCAACTTTTTTTCTGTGTGAATTTGCAGGCAAGGTCAGAATTAGGTTTAGGAACCAGCATCATGCCAACTGACATGTAGTGGTGAAGATAGGCATAAAAATTACTTAAAATGCCAAGCATAGTTGTGAATAGACATGACTGTCAGTGCTGTCATCTGCGACTTGTTCCAGTGGCCTCAAGTGGAGCGATGACTGCACTACAGGTAACTTATTTTGGTGCTTTTAAAGGCATTACTTATCTCAAACAGTTCTCTATTACTTATCAAATAAAGCCAGTGCTGTAGTTTTAAGGTTCAGAGGGTTCTTTGTCCATTCAGAGACACCATAGTAAAAATGGAGGAACAAATATGGCAGCTGCATGTACAGTATATGGACCCACGTTAAGTAGATATAAATTAGAGAATTGAAAACATATATTTATTTTATTCAAGTTATTATATACCAATAGAAACACAATTTTTAACAATATGTCTATTGACATATGGGAAAACATTCAAGTATGCTTACACTGGACACAATAGTGTCATAAATGTTCCACAGTGGACTGTAGTAGCTGTAAAATCTTTAACTCTTCAGTTTAATTCAATCAAATTCAGTTCAATTTCCTTCATGTAGTGGCAATTTTCAGCAGACGCCATCTCAAAAAAACTTCTAAAGACATTCTATCCAATTATAATCCAGTTAAATCAAGTGTACAATATCCACATTGATTCAATGTAAATATCCAGTTTCACTTTGCCAGGTGAAAGATGTTTGAAATGAGCTCACTAATATTCCAACTATAATCAAATTTGCTCCATTACCTTCCTATTTTATACAGTTTACATGTTTAGCTTCATGAACTGTATGGCCACACCTACTGTATATTTATGGAGACATGACAGTCTACAATTAAAAACATTTCTGGACAACCTCCAAGAACTTTGGTGTATTACTATTGCCAGGTATTGATTTATAATAGTGGATAGTTAGTTGAATGAAACATGTGGAATTGTGCAACCAAATACTTTGTTTAAATTAAATTAGCCATTTTTTATAACTTCCCCTGTCCATTCAACAGCTCACTAAAGATTTTGCACTTATTATCAGCTAAAGGATTATTTTATATTGGAACTGGTTTGTCATGTTGCATGTAACCAAATTCAAACTTGATTGGTCGTCATTTTTTAGATTCAACCAAGGGATAACCAGGAAGCTTCCAAATCTCGCAGCTTGTCTATAGATTCTGCGTGTTTGTATGAAAATACATCATTCACATTTTGTAAGTTAGATTTGTAAAAAGCAGGTGTTTCAATTGACTTGCAATACTGTAGATTTACCTTAGCAAGATAGCAGTTTAAAAACTTATTTGCAGATGAAAACATTAGTAGTTGTAATGCTTTGACAAAAATAGATAAATAACAGGCGGTACTGTTGCTACAAAATAAAACTCTGTGTCCTTACTTGTAAGGTGAAGGTGAAAATTTATTCAAAGGATGACACATTAAATAAAAATAAAAATCTGTTTTGCATAATTGTGCTTTAAGTTGGGCTCAGATTTCGAAGGTCCAAGTGGGGGGAAATCCTTTAAACCTGCTCCCGCTCTGTTCTCTTTCAACCCAAATCAAATTTAAATCTGTTTTGTTCCAGCTCCCACAGAAGATGCAGCCACGCTTTGCTGTCACTGTTTGTTGAGTTGATGCAGGCCAATATGGATCCCATTCAATAGATCTCAGCTTAGGGACTCTGGGATTTAGTCTGGCATCATTTCTGCCCCACTGTTACTCTCATGCAATGAATGGAAATTACAGATCATTAGATACATTAATTTCTACCAGCAATGTATAATAGGAATCCTTCTTTATATTTCCATCATAATGCTTCTTTAAAATTTTAAGAATATGTCACAGGGGATTTCCACAAGCACTGTAGTCTGCATTATCTTATTTGACATGTTAGCTCTGAACTAGGCTCAATTTACTGCCTGAGGAATATGTGTATCGGGAGTAAATAGCGAGATTTTCATATTTAGGGAGATAGTGTTGAAAATGTTTCATTTGAATTACAGATGGCTCTTAGAGCATTGTGCTACGACTGAGGTGAGAGTAATTGGTGAAATACAGATGACAGACAAAGCTGCAAGCATTTGTGCTGCAGCACATCTGGAAATAGAAGGTGCTGTCTTCATTTCTGAAAGCTTTTGCTGTTGTTGTTTTCATAGCTGAATGATTTGTCTGCTCCTGTTGCACTGTAGTTTCCGTCTCAAGCTTTTGAGGAGCTTGCATGAAAAATGTCATCTGTCAACACATTGTGTCTCCTGGACAATGGTAACCAGAACCATTTTTTTAAATGGGTAGCGGAGACTAAAACCTGATGAAATGGAACAGTTGTGTTGAATACACAAACACGCACAAAGGGAGGATCGACAGAAAGAGACGGTGGTGATAGACGGAGAAGATTTCTATGTTTTCCAATCCCTTGAGCTCTGGAAGGTTGCTGCATTGGAGACTCGTGCTGTGATGAAAAGGGAGAAAGGAAATATCACACTCCTTTGTTCAACTGCTGTCTTCTCTCACATCCATCATTAGATGAACCTGTCATCTAAGCCTTGCCTAGGTCAATTATCACCATATTCCATTTCTCTCATGAGACAACAAGGTATATTGTGAGTGACCATCTGCTGCAATATTGCAGGAGTTGTGTCACACAGTTCAACTTTATGTTACAGTACAGGGAACCTCTTCGAAGGCTGACTCTGTGATAACTTGGGAAAAACTTTAAAGTTATGAACTCAGCGATAGAAAATGAACTACTGCCTTTGCAGCCCCTTGAATATCATATAGAACAGGCTGTCACAGAGACATTTATATAAAAATGAAGTCCTGTATGCTGCACTGCTGAGTAAGAGATAACTTTTAACAGCCTCGTGTTGACTCATTCAGCATCTGGCACTGCTTGTAGCCAGGCTCATGTAGTCCCACACGCATAGCTTGGACTGCAAGTTGTCCATATTTTCACCTCATTTTCAAGCTCTTTCACACCATGGCTGGTGATGGTGGGTGATCATATCATCATTCAGACCAGTGAGGGAAGGTAAACATCTGGTGAGCACTTGCCTCATCTGTGAAAGTGTAGGAGACATTTACGGACAGCAATTCTGATGTTATTTGGCTGATATCATTTCCTCTATTTCTAAGCTTTTTTTTTTTTTTTTTTGGTTAGACCTATATCATTTTTCCTCCGGGAGTAATAACATAAAAGTGCTGAAAGATAAACATTATGCTCGACTATATCATTTTTACATTTGAACGTGTATGTAGCCATTTCAGTCTCAGAGCTCTTCCCATTGAAGCCACCAGCTGTAACAGAGAGGTTCTACCTCAGTCCTGTACTCTGACGTATCTTTGTGTTTATCTGTTGCATTACAAATGACAACTTTCTATCAGAGCATATTTTCTCAAAATAGTATGTTACAATCATTCCAATGGATTGCAGTTGATTCATTTCTTTTGATTTGAAAGTTCTCTGCAAGTGAAACGGCTATTTCTCTGTAATATATTCTGATAACAAATAGCTTCCCTGATTTGAGTTGTTCAGAAAATGCAATTCTGTGGTTCTGAAACTGTGCAATCCCAATAATTACAGTAAAGCTAGTCTTTGCAGATCATACATTGTTTGTTTTCCAGTCTAATGGCAGTTATTTTTTTCCAAGTACTTGTCATGATGTTAGCTATAGCATTTCTTCTGTTTTCTGATGCCCATCCCGATGTGTGGGTTTAAAACCCTGAGCTGGAAATCAAGGATTCCTTTTTTTTTCACTGTTCTTTTGGAAAGCACACTTTGCTGGCTTGTCCCTCCAAGCAGTGATATTGTGGAAGCAGCTCATGGCAGGAATCCCCGGAAAGATATTCTGCTCTGCTTAGCAGATTCATGAATACTGAGCAGCATTGTAAAGATCAAACAGAGCAAACGTGGTATTCCAGCACGCATGGCGGAAAAGAGTATGGTTGACACTTTGACACTTGTGTCATTATTACAACACAGTGACGGATAAGTGTTTATTTCCTGAGTGAGCCAGTTTTCCCTTTTCCATACTTATATTAGAGAGTCAGGCCAATTGTGCTGGTTATTTTTTTTCTCGCTCTCTCTTTTTTTCTTTCTTTTCCTAAAATTATATTCTGGGCCTGACTCCTGAGTTTTCCAGAAAAAAAAAGTGTAAAAACTTTCTTCAGGTCTCAGAATGAATAAAAATGCTGAAATACATTAGTTTCAACCCGGCTGCTATAGTTCTCCTTTATAACAAATACAACAGATATGCGGGTCCTTGCACCTATCTAGTGCTCCATCTTGACTTGTATATAGTCGTTGCCTGTCCATGTCCTTCATCTTTGTTTAGAAACCTTTGGTCTTTTTTGGGTAAATGAGGTTCATGACCCTGGCTTTCTGCATTGGTAAACTCTCACATTGCTTCCTCATGGTCAAGAAGGAGAGGCTGGCGCTCAGACGGAAAGCACTCTCAGCAGACGGTTTAGTAATTACACACTGGAAAGCAATCAGCCAGAACACTGCTTCTTAATTAGCAGAACAAAACAACAGTGCATGGATTGGAGGACCCTGGAGCTCACCTGCTACCCTCAGGTATCCCACTGAGGTACACTTTAAAAGAGCCTTGATCCTTTACGGCTACTCTTCAGCTCTCACGAACACAACTCAGCAGGCAAAAAAAGGGCCACCATATGTACCACACGAAGGAGTCCAATCCTATTGGATGTGGAAGAGATGCACTTTGAAGGTGTGACTGCCTGATAGCTACAAGCGATGAGCATTTGGGCCTGTCCTCATGGATGCCAGCAGAAGAGAAAAGAGGTCACCTAATCCATTCTAATCAAGGCTACAGCAGCAACACACATGGTATTCATTAGTAAACAAGAGAAAGAGCTGCTCCACAACAAACAACTTGGCCATAATTAGCATGTAGAGGATCTTGCAGCGGACAGAGCCTCTGATAGGGGTCAGGATGAATGAGCCCTCAGTATAGTGTAAAGTGAAAGCATTGTGTTACCCTTTTACATTCAAAACTCCAAACATCAGGTTTTTAATCAAGTTTGTCAGTGTGATAAATGATTTGACTAAAAGGGGAAAAAAAGGGAAAAAACTGGTTTGCTTGCATTTATCTTGCACATTTGATTTTCACAATGATATTCCTATTTTTGTATAATAGACTATGCATCTTGTAACACTATCTGGTCCAAGTTACTATGATAACATTTATAATTTCCTGCATAAAAATTCTGGATGTGTAGACTATCTTTATAAAAGCTACCTAAAATGAAAGGATAGGTAGTTACCGTAGATACAAAGAACCTGGAATGTGAAAAGAGTAGGGCAGGAATTAGTAAAAGAAGGAGTTAAGGTGCTGCAGTCTGACATGCAGACTCTGAATTATATCCACTGCTGGCTATCAACAGCTACGGAGAGCAGGCTGGTAATAGATTTTACTTTTTTTTTTCTGTCTGTTAATGTCTCTCTCCTGAGCTAGCAGTTATACTGTGTCATTAAAGGTCAGAACAAATTGGAACTTCAGAAAAGGACAAGATGGAAAAAAATAAACTAAAATCTGGACTTCTTAATAGCTAGCATAAGGATTCCAATAAACACTCTGATTATTATTAATGATTTTTTCTCTGTATTGATTTGACCCTGTCTTGTTAGCGATGTATTTGGTGATCTCGCAGGGTTGAATCCTAAAGTACTCTGCCACAGCCAACAATACACCGTATATACATATATTACTGGGAAGCACAGTTTTTGTTCCTGAACTGGACAAATAATAAACTGGGGTATGATGCGTATATTTATTTATACAGCTACCGAACCATAGGATGCTTTCTATTCCTGGAGGACAGTAAATATTTTATTTTCCAAGTCTTAATATCAATGATATGCACGTGGTGTGATGAGGACATTTTTAGATTAACATTAATAACACGTGGAGTGGATGTAGCTGTTTGTCTGCATTATAAAAAAAAACCATTATTGGTTAAAACATAAATATGGATTTGATTAGGAAACATGGTGTTTTGTGGAACAGCAGTCATTAGTTACTTAGTTATTGGGATATGCCTCGCCTCGCAAAATGACCTATATGTATTTCTACTCGTTTCTAGCTTACTGTGAATAGATCATTTTTTTCTCTAGATATGGAAAATGTACCTCATTGACTTACTCCATATGAAACCATATTCTTCTTATTCCTGTAATATTTATGCAGTTTATTGTAAAAATACTGGGAAATATTATACTTTTTTCTTTTTGGCTTTCCATCCACCTAAAACTGCTCATACAGACAAATTCATCTGAAGCTTGTAACTGATGCAATAGGGGTATTTGGCCACATGTTGAAAAAATTTAATATTGCCACAGACTGTGGTGCTAAATTGTTAACTAGCTATTTATCACTAGTACAGTGTTCATTTTAGGACATCCTCGTCGTCAGAGTCGAACATGAAGTGTCAGGACAAAAGTCATCAGGTATCAGGAAAAAGTTGTCAGATGTCAGAGTCAGCCTCAGGAAAACAGGCATGGGACTCAGCCTCAGGAAAAAAGTTGTCAGATGTCATCTGACAACTTTTTCGTTACCCCTTTTGCGTTCGCAATACTTTTACGTTATTACGCAATACTTTTGTGTTACTCAAAAAAAAAAAAGGATGGTCTAACAGACACTGATTACAGGGGTATGAGAGTGCGCACAGCCTTTTAAATCTGTTTTGTTCAGTTTTTTTAGTTGTTTTTGGTCTGCATCAGTCCCTGCAGCATCAAGTCACATAAGCACATACACCTGTCATCATGTCCATGTTAGGGGGAGCATGTTGTTGCTGTTGACTAATAAGAAGAGCAGATGAGAGGTTTGCTGTAATCAGAAACGTAGCATGGTGCTGCTTTACTATATTGGCTTCTGCGTGTAAAGTACAATAATTTGGGGCCATATACATTGTTTTATGTGGTTGTTATGGTTATGTGGAGCCAGATCAGGTGAATGCAATTGATAACAGGTTGAACTGTCAAAGGGGATTACCAGCCGGTCATGGTTTTTCCAGCTAGGCCACCAAAAAAGGTTGAGGAAGCTTTAATGCTTTCAAACAGACCATCGGGCCTGAGGCAACCTGACGGATCTGTCAGGTCCATCAGGTTGGCCACGCCCATGAATAACACCTGATAAACGAAATGTTACAGTTGTCAGACGCTTCAGAGGAAGAGTGCAGACAAACTAGATGAAAAAAAAGAATAAATTATTTTTTTTGAGAAAGAAGTAATAGAAGCTAAAATGATGTATTATAATGTATTTTTGACACAATAAATAATGCTAGAGT
This sequence comes from Atherinosoma microstoma, assembly GCA_037177055.1. Lineage (NCBI taxonomy): Eukaryota > Metazoa > Chordata > Actinopteri > Atheriniformes > Atherinidae > Atherinosoma > Atherinosoma microstoma. The sequence continues at coordinate 25,839,888 of JBBBVU010000007.1, forward strand.
TCTTAATAATATACAGTAGCCTTCTGAGCAGTAACAATTATTGGTGATTTATTAAATAAATTCCCATTTCCATTCATTTCATGACTGTATACCTCTTCATTGCTAATTGTATCCAAAATACATCATAATGTATAATTATGGCACTTCTTTCTCAAAAAGGATAATTTAAACTTTTTCTTAAATGAAGCCAAAACGATTTTGTTTGCGCTCTACCTCAGATGCGTCATCTAACCGCTGTAATGTGATGGTGATCTGGAGCTGCTTTCTGATTTCGTGCTCCGTGCACCACATCACCATAACAACCACATAAAACAATCAATCAAGCAATATAGCATTTATAGCCCCAATCACATTTATTGCAAGGCAAGGCAAGTTTATTTGTATAGCACATTTTCAGGTTCAAGACAATTCAAAGTGCTTTACATAAAACATTA
>JBBBVU010000007.1:25853300-25863806 GCA_037177055.1 Atherinosoma microstoma
TTGTCCCAAAAAAAAGGCGATAGTAAGTAATATTAAGTTGTATGATCGGACCTGCTACGGTTTGCTGCCACCATGCGGCGCATTCTAGAATAAAAAAATATGAATATTATTATTGTTATTTCTTTATTTCAGACCCAGAATGATCCACATCACAATAACAACATAACAGTAACAATAATAAAATAAGATAATAAAACAAAAACAAAACACAGAGCACTCCATAATGTTCAGTGTCCAACATATAAACAAGTTCGCCAGTGGTTCCACAGTCTGGAAGAAAATCTGGCAGAACTGCGTACATGGTTAACCAATACAGCAATTGTGTTGTTTCCTGACTCAGATGCCCTACACATAAATCTATACATCAGGTTGCGTAAGACAGCAGAGCAGGTAGGTACCCCAACACTGACAAACATTTGGCTCGCACTGGAGCTTCTTGAGAGACCTCTTGCTTAACAACATGTTGACTCATCAACTCACTATTTTTTCTGCTAAAAGACAGTTTGAAAAATGTTACATCAATCAATGGATGGGGTGCACTATTCCTCTGAGGATACTAGGGCTCTGCTCAGTATCAAGGCAGAAGATAATGTCCAGAGAGATTAACAGTGTCTGCCATAATGAGGAAGTGATGATATATTTCATGTAGTTGTAGAGCTGGAAAAGTATAACCTCACAGGCATGCGGGCCCAATGGTGTAACAGTAGTGTATGGCATTGAATACTTGTGATGTCTGCTTCATTAGTAAGTCACCTGTCAGGTGACAGATTGTGACCACAAAAAGAGTATCAGTGTGCTTTCTGTAAAGATGAGAACGGGTCTTGCAACACTGGAAGGAGGAACAATGTTGTTTCTAGTCATCTGTCTTTCATCATTAATGTGTTTCTTGTCTTTAGATGTCAAATTCTCTGCATTGACTTTTCCCTGAGAGCTTTTAGCTGCTGTTGAAATCACGACAGTTGGAGTGGTACTTTTTTCCTGATGACAAATGCCTTTTCTTTTTGGTAGCTGTAGCCAATTTGCTTACATGATTGCTATGTTTTGAAGTATGAGTGGAATGTCTTGCATGACTTACAACTCTTTTGTACACGGTCAATGCTACAGTGATGTGTCAAAGACTGCATTTAAGTGTAATATTTGAAAGAATAAATGAAGAAGAAGAAGAAAAAAAATCAGTATACATGCAAAATGGGATTTACGCATCACAACTATGAGTCTCTTTGTCCTCCTCTGTCTCCTGACCCGACTCACTTCATGTTTGTCTGCCGGTCCAGCAGGTGCAGGTGCGACAGATTAACATGGTCAAGGTCAGTCTGAATGTGTTGATCTGAGTGAGTTACAGCAAAGGTGAGTGGATTCACCTGCTGGCCCCTGCAGATTGATTTAATTAAGAATATGGCTGCACATTTGTTCCTGTGGTACTATAAAGGCCAAAGGGACCACCAGAGGGAGAAGAGAAGAGAAGAGAAGAGAAGAGAAGAGAAGAGAAGAGAAGAGAAGAGAAGAGAAGAGAAGAGAAGAGAAGAGAAGCCACATGTAATCAAAAGAAGAGTGTAGTGGAATTGATGAATGAGCTTTTAATCTGCATAGAAATAGCAGGGTTACGAAATTGAGCTGTGGTCGTCATGGCCCAGCCTGATGTATGAGAGTGCTGTGGGATCCTCCTGCAACCCACACCCACACTTTATTAGAATATGTTTGTCCTTCCAACACTGACCTTATTCCCGGCCTTAATTAAATACTCCCTTAATGACCTCCCTGTCTAAGCATAGCTTTGCTGACTTGTTGGTGGAGGGGCACACACATGCGTCTGCACCAACCTGCAATGTTTTGCAATGTTAAGTACACATATTTCATAGGCACAAACAGACTCACTTAGGATGCATGAGGAAAGCGGTTGAACATTAAGTGTAATTGCGGAATGATGTTGGTTTGTGTGTGAGGATCCCTGCCACATACTTGCTTGTTTTCATCCTTATTTCATTAACCTGTATGTGTGTAATTGCATTGCAAATGAGTTAGGGCTGCTGGAGTCACTGTGGAGACTTTTTATATGAACCACCAACTCCATCTGATTAAAAGGAGGTGTGTAAATCTGGGAATGCAGGTTGGAGGGAGGCTACTTAATGAGATTTTTAACCCACTAATTCAATAGTCAAAAGTAAACAGTGAGGAGCTGCAGAGAGGGAAGAACACTGGGGGTGTAGTCGGCAAGCAAGAAAACGTGCACACAATCATTCTCACATTAAGTGCTATAATTCTGCAGCACCAAACCAACACAAGATAAGTATGCACATGTTCAACACTTTTTTCTTTCCTTGCGGGCCCCTCCTCTCCTTCCCACCTTGCTTTAATCCATCAACCCTTAGACTAATCCCTTTGAACGTTCAGCGCAAGAGCCAGGGAGGTGGCAACATGATCAATTACAGACTTTCATCTGCTGTCTCAGTCTACGACATCATGCAAACAGTGGTATAAGCACACATTCATTTTGTTGATGCTGCTTTTCCCATTTTTCCTGTCGTGTCTTTTCAGTTAGTACCTGCCTCTTTCTTTGCATGAATAGCACTTTATATCTCTGGGCCACTAAAAGAATTTTCCCCTGCTTAGCTTGCCAATAAAATAGCTTGTGCTTTATGTCAAGGAAAAATAACTAAGTTTACCTTACATACCCAGGAAAATACAGCTTGTTAATGACCTGCAATGTGTTATTCTTATTAGTTTGGTTGTGAAAAAGACACTGATCTGATACTTCTCTTGTTTTCTAACAAACACTCCAACTCCTTACCCATTCTCTCATTATCCTATCGTGAAGGCTGGGGATGCAGGGAAGGATGCAGAGGGTTCAGGGCTCCATAGTTAATTCCTCCGCTGTGTTACTGCTGCCAGACCTTTTTCTTGCATTGTTTCTCTGTGGCCTACATAATGGCCAGTGTTCTGTTAAAAAGGATCCTGAGGGGGGACTCTAATAACCTAGATAGATAGTGCTGTTACATTTCTTTCTCAAAGTACTCTGTCTTTGCCTGCCAGCACCCAGGTGCCTAACTCATAGCATTCACAGCACTTCCTCCACCATGTAAATTTTATCTATCACCTGGAGTAGAGGTTGAAGCATAGATAAGGAGGTGGGGTGGCAGCTGAAAAAGGAACAGACAGTGCCAGACGTCTGTCAGAAATCACATAAAGAGCACAACAACGTGTTTTGTTAAATGTTAGCTGGTTATTCATGTTTTGCATTATGAGGTTTGAGCTTTAAAGAGCATGTGTGTAAACGTGTGTGTGTGTGTGTGTGCAAGTGTGGATCGCCTGTCTGAGATCAAATGCCAGTCTCGCAAAATATCATGTAGATAACAAATGGCTCTCTATTGTCAGTGGACGTACTCGTGGCGGTGATATGGACAGTGAAATGCATTGCGCTCCTGTCGCCTTCCAACTGGTCAGCTTTTGAACCATTTATTTTCTCAAGAAGCAAAACAGCTAACAAAAGGCATCAGATATCTGCAGCCACACGACTGCTCAGCTTTTTTGTCAACCACAACTGAAACCATCACATAGATAATCAAAGGTTAAAACTGAAGTTTTTGGTTTTTCTGTGATTTGAAGATCATTTCTTGATTTTTTGGCATTTTTTTTCTGTCAATCATCTTTCAGATTGAGTTGATTTTTAATCGTTCAATCAATTTCAATGTACAGCTGTTAATCAATTGAAATGAGGGACTTGTTTTCTTGAACATGAAATGGTAAAGTCAGGGTCCTCTCGTTGTACTAAATGCCTGCTCCTCTGATTCTGTATACCCGACTTTATTTGTCAACCATGCAGATATTTTATATTTTGTAATTCAACACACACCATTGTTCAGTTGATTTAAAAATGCCATGACCATAAAGCAGTGGTGTGAATTGTCATTTCAGCTTGTAAAAAAAAATTGAAGATCACATAAAAAGTTAATGAAGTTTTATTACTGTGTTAAAAGCAATTAAGTTGCTGAATCCAAAACAGCAGCATGGAAGTGTTGATGAGACTTGGAGACAGCATCTTTGTCTCAAAACGAACAATAAGATGTAAGCAAGGTGGCACGAAAGGTGCAAAGCGCAACAACAAAACTGAAAGGTCACCGAGTGCTGGTCTTTTAGCTGTTCCCAAAATTAGATCCAAGTTCATCTCTGCGGAACAAACTGCATGCTGACCTGAGGTCAAAAACTAAAAGGTCAAACCAACTGAGTCTACATTCATAGCTAAACTCAAAACTTTCATACTCTAACACGTTTATACTTAATAACTTAGTGTCTATGTTTTTGTGTAAACTTATGTTTGCATGTATGTAATGTATGGATGGCAAAGGATATGTACCATATATCACATGTATATTTGCCTGTTTTATCTGTAACTGTATCATATATTGCTTGTTTTCTCGTTTTCCTGTCTATGCTAATCCAATTGGGCTTGCATGTAATGGAATGTGCCATATTAATAAAGCTGCCATTGCCAAAAGCAAAGTATCATTTCAGAAGACATGTCACAATAAAGGTTTCACAAAATACAGACTATAAATTCAGCTTTTGATGTACCGTCTGAAATGTCATGTATTTTTTGATTATATTGTGTTTTATCATGCACCTCAAGAAAGGCTAAAATCTTGGAATCCTGCCAGATTTTCCTCTGAAAGTAAACCAAATTTTGGATAAATACCGCCAAGTATTGATTGATTATCCTCGAAATTTATCATAGAGACACAAGCATAAACACAGTGACAAACTATTAATCTTTGCCAAATCATTAGACATTTTTAAATCTAAAACTAATTTAAAGACATCTCCTGCTGTACTGTTTGATGTTTTGAAGGCAGCAGGAGAGGCTTCATGAAAATTCATATACTGATACTTTCTTTATCAACAACCCATAAATGGGTATCAATCCCCAACTGCAGCTCTGCCTGTATAACCAGAGATGAGATGACTTTCAGTCATAGAGTCTGTCAAGGTTGTCTCGAGTGTACAATTACGAAGGGCCTAAAGGGCATCTGCTGCTTTGGCTGATGACAGAAAGTGACCTGATTAACCTGCAAATTGACATTAAGCATCAAGTGCCTGCCTACCTAATGTGATTGAGGGGTTAGCTAAGCATTTAATGCATGAAATTAAACATAAGACCCATGTAATAAGATGTTGATCAGGAGGAGGACCAAATTTACTTTAAAAAAACTTACATTTGGAAAGTTGCATCAGGGGACTAACAAGATTGAAAGCCATAACAGATCCAGACAGAAGCCTTAAGATAAAATGTGTCTGGTTTTACAAACACTACAGAATATGTTTTCAAGGCATCCCACAGCCATTACTGAATAGATGAAGGTTTCTTTTCTTTTACTTCGGTGTGAGCAGTAGTTGAAAATGATGAAACTCTGGGGGCTTTGTCTGGGCTGGCATGACAGATGACTCTGTCATGAAAATAGGGCATTGTCCCACACTATCATTTATTATGAGTGTTGGCTAGGTTTGATGGAGGGAGCTAGGCAGTTGGGAGCGCAGATCATTCATCCAGAATGAGGAGCTGTATGTGGTGAAGATCTGCTCCTCTGCTAATGAAAGAAGAGCTCCTGCCAACCTGGTCTGAAGACAACTTAGTTGAAGAACATGCATGGTGATGCTTATTTGGCAGGACTGTAAGAAAGAACAGTCATGCATGACCTCACTATGGAAAACAGTTACTCTGATTCTTTCCAGTGAAATCAGCTTCCAGAATAATGAAAAGATCACAGACTCTTCTATTCAGTGCTTCACTGTTAAAAAATGTGGCTTGCCAGTGTATGATAGTTGGATGCCTCACCTCTTCAGTGCAGGCGAAGTAGTACCCCAAACTGATGATTTTTCTTTTCATCCTTTTCTTTTTTTTTTCAAATTCAGCATAATCTAAGCTGTAGAGCTTAGATTTGGAGTTAGGTACACTGATCTGCCACGGGGGTGTGTCGGCGGACTGAATGACTGAAACGGGGCAAGCTACTCCATCTTAGGTGTCACTCGAGAGTACGCTCCACTAATGTATCCAGCTATCTCTAAACATATCTCAGAGGAAGACTGGAACTCGGTTAAAGGAACTGCCCTGCTTATCATCAATCAGACTTTCCACAGATGACACTGGCCACATATTCACAAACATTAGCAAATGATCTCCTTCGGCTTCCAGTAAAGTTTCTGTATCGCAAAAGCACAAGTCATTGTTGAGATTCACAGCAAGGGGGAAAAAAGAACAACAAGAAAAAAAAAGAATTTGGAAGCTGTTTTTTCTATCCCATTTGCACTATTCCTTAATATTTCATAAGGCTGCATGTTTAATGCACAAATTTCAGAATCTGAACATTTCTGTGAGTAAACAATAACCTAGCCATTTGTGATTACACGGAGGCACTCTGCTGCTTGAATGACGCAGAAACTTTCCAAAGTCTTTTCAGATAACATGCTGAGGGAGCACAATCTTGGGCATGCTACAGTAGCTTCAGAAAGAACTTTGAAACTGGTTTCAAACAAATAACCAGTAATGATGGATTAACCAAGCGAGGCAGCCAATTAACTATAATTAACGCAATCAAAGTACTCACAGGAAATAACCATAATGATGCGAAAGATCTACACATTTACATGAAAGTCTATGATTGTGCACGTGTGCACATGTGTACATGCACGGCTGTTATTATGAGTGGATTAGTAATGCATGTAAGGGAGGGCACTTCAGGCTTTCAAATTTATTTTAGAAAAAAATCCCCAAAAAACTAAACGTCTTTCTGTGCTGAGTGCAGCTGATTTACATGCCTCTTCCAGCCAGAGAAGCACCCTTGCTTTAATTCAACAATGCTGCAATAAGTGTTGTTCATGAGTTTTAATGATGGACAGCCAAAGTGATGGACATTTATTAGCATGGCTTTCAGATAGACCCACGAGTGCTGCACTTGACAGAAATAATCCTTGTCAATAGGAAAGATGGTGCCCTCTTTTTTGTCGACACAATAGTGCACTTACAGCACTGTAGTGACAGTTTGGCTCACACTCATCGACTGCAAGACTAAAACTGGATTCTTATCAGAGGACGCGTATTCATTGTGTCTGTGCACCCAAACTATATGTTGACTTGATGTTTCATTTATCACTGATTTGCTTTTTTGTTTTAATAACTTTAATAGAAATAGAATAAATGACAGATAATACAATAGAAATATAACATTCAATGTCTTTTACAATCAGTATCTATCAAACATAACTCAATTAACTTACAGAATATATAGACATATGCGATAATCAAATATGACTTATAAACCCAAGCCTACTTTATTCAAATCTAGCAGCCTTAGTTAATCTTATCTGTAAAATTATTCTCTGCATTTTCAACATCAAATTCTTTGATCTGCTGAGCTCTATAGAATTTCAGCGATAACCCCGCACACAACTCATTAAGATTTTGTGAGAATAACAAATGCAGATAAGACCCGTTTTCATTGCTGGATTATCTCAAAGGTCTGTTCTCATGTGAAAGGCGGCTTCAGTTGATTTTCTTTTTACAAATCAAGTGGGTGAGCAAGATACTGAGCAGTGTCTATCAGCACAAAAAAAGTATTTATTCATCAGATGATTCTATTTCACATGTGCCCTTGAATGAAAGTAAAAAATTGCTTCATTTTGCTTCTTCTTTAATGTTCCCTGATTTTAAAAGAGAAGAAGTGTCACTCAGTGTCAAATGAAAGTAGATAACGTGTCATGCCTGGGCTGGAACAGCTCTCTCTTTAAAAGTTTTGCTGGGTCACAAAATATGCATGGTTGAATGACTGACATGAATCTGTTCATAAAAAGCTTGTCTATTTCCCAGCCCTTAGCTCCCAGTGTTTCATGTTACATTGATCTTCACCCATTTCCTCTGCTTATCATCTAGTGGACTTAAAACATGCATGGAATCAGTTCATCCTGTCGTGAGAGAACACAGTATTTTCATCTCACTCTGTCACATATCTGATGTTTTTATGAATAAACTTGATGTTGACATTGACAATGAAAGGCTAAACTCATCGGAGATTGGGTAACCTTAACAGCTAAACCCTCTTGGACTAATTATTCTTCCTCAGTAGACCATCTTCAGGGTTTAGCAGACAAGAGCGTAGAGGAGAAGCATCCAGAGACAGCTGAGCGAGACTGCCGCTGGGCAGATGGGGAGGAACACACACAGAGCACTTTGTTAAAAAATAATTATCTTCTTATATATCCTCAAAGTATGAATGAATGAGGTGATTCCCAATTGAGGAACGCATAATATGGCTAACACAAGTTAAATATTAGTCTTATCTCGGGGTGAAATCTGCTTAATAATACAGTGAAATCCCAATAAACTGATATGTTGTATTGAGGTCCTGTGAAGCAATAAGAACTTAGACAAAAAAGAATAGCATTGAAGGTCAAAGTGCAATTAAAATCAATTTACCTTGACAAAAAGCAATTTAGACACGAAGTTGATAAATGAGCGCGAGCTGATTAAGGTAATTAAGTAGATATGTTAATTTTCCAGCTATCTTTGGGTTGGTTTAAGGAATCAGTGATTCCCCTGAGCGGTGCTGCGGGCGATGACTGCCAGCCTCAGTGTCCAGAGATCTTGTGTAACCCAGGGAGCTACACAGATGTAAGAATGGAAATACAACACATTAAATTACACCGTCTTTGGCCTTTAGCAAGTTTCAGGATTGGTGGAGGATTTCAACAAACTGCTAACAACGCTGTATGGGAAGCAGGGTTATTCTTAGGGCTTAATAAAGCAATTATTAGGTTATATCTGTATTTTTTTCCCCTGTACAAAATATTTTTAAGGTGCCAGTCAAACAATGCAAAATAATGATCACCCCGTGGCTCATAGAATATCACCTATTATTGTGTGATTTTTCTCCCAGATCTTATTTCATACATAAAGTGGTTTAAATAACTGAACCTGCACTGGTGGTCTACATATTATCAAAAAGGGTACTTTTGCTCTGTATTGCAGATGAGGCTGAAACTTCAGTAATGTGTGTTGCAGGTGTTGTACCCAATAATGTCAGTTTTTTTATAAGGTATAACAAGAGAAAAATAAGCTGGAGGAAAGACTAAAAAAAGCAAGTAGACAGCCTACAGGGCAGCCTCAGGAGCGATGGAAGTCCATTATAGAGCTTCTGCAGAGCTCTAACAGGTAACACTGCCAGCCATATGTCAGGTGCTACTGAGTCCACATTTTTGTCTGGATACCCCAATTATAAAATCTCTTCTGGCATAAGGGCCACATGTTATTGCCAAGGTGTTGCCATAGATGCATCACCATGGCAAAGTTATGCTTTGCTTCCAGAGTCCACAGAGCTACATTACCTGACTGACATTTCAGCATGATACAGTAAAGCCACATACCAATGTTTCAATGGCCTCCTGCCTAATAAAAAATATATGACACAGACTTGCACATGGACCTGCTGAAATCCTCAAATCCCAATTTATTGGATTTTTTAATCTGCTGTGGATCAGGCGCTCTCATCATTCTGAAACTCCATCGTCCCTGTCTCCTCAGAATGTTTGAGGACTGTGATTGATCGTATTTGATGGAGTGTGTGCAAAAAGCAACCCTGTGTGTGTACGCGCTTAACCACTTCCTTGAGCAAACAGATCCAAGGACATTTAACTTCACAATCACAGGTAAAAGAAAAAAAAAAGAAAACAGACAATAACTCACTCTTTTAACCTCCCTATAGATGTCTGTATCTTTTGGTGTAACTCAGTCCACATGGATGTCCTCTGAACTCTTCTTTCACTGCAGCCAGATGGATTGCCATGAAATTTGGTACTGATCTCTGCAGCTCCGGGAAGATAAATCATGACGATATAAGTAGTACACCCAGGTTTTCTCCAACTGCCACCAACTAGACCAAATCCTTGACTCGTTTTGTGAAATTTTCTGGAGACTGCGTCCACCTTTGTTCAGACCATTGTGATCTCAAGACGATGGATGACAGATATATCTGCAATCCTCTGGAATTACATATATCAATGTCATTATGTCCCACGTCGTTCTTGTATTTGTTTTTAGTGTTTATAAGCACCAGCTATGGCTCACTATGATGGACAGGTCAGCTCCCAGTCTGCAGAAAACTTGGATGATGCTTTTAGCAAATAATGATGGAGTTACTTCAAAATAAAATAAGTGCACATATTACGTTTCCTGTGTCCAGTGCATTTTAGTCATTGCTGTTTATCTTAACTTTTTACAGTCCTCATTTATGTCTCATTTGTCATCTGAGAAGGAGGTTAGGTCTAATAAATTACTGAAACAGTGATAATTTTTTCTGATCCATCTGGGGCAATATCCCTTTGATGCATAGTGTCCACCGTAGTGGACAAATATTCAAAGACTGCTTTCTGGTATCTGCAGGGGTGTGGATAATATATTTGCAAATTAGTCACTTCATTGGACATTAGTGAATCATCCAATACACTGCCACTCGCTGTAGAATA
>JBBBVU010000007.1:25876891-25910413 GCA_037177055.1 Atherinosoma microstoma
GGTACCGGAGATCATTCCTGCCAGCAGCCATCACCCTCCGGAACAAGGCCCTATCTTCGACTTTAATTTAATTGTTTTGTAGTGGATTTACCAGCAGAGGGAGACAGTGAGGAAGGGGGCCATTTTGGTTCAGGGAAGAGAAACGCGCCATAAGCAGAAAGGGAGGGGGTGAGCAGGTCAGAATGACCCAGGCAGGTCAGAACGAACAGGTCGAAAGTATGGTGAGCCGGGGTCATCCGGTTTTAAGTAAAGATACAGCATGGATAAAGAGCAGAATGTAAACAGAGAGGAAGAGTTATCGATAAGCAGACGTAGCATAACCAAGGCCGAGTACACATAGCTTGGTGGGACATGGGTAACTGAGGGAATGCATGTCGATGATTGGTTCGTGTGAGAACGCAGGCGATGATTGGCTCGGATGAAGGAGGCAAGGATAGAAGGGTATAAATTACGTTGCTAACTGGGGGAGGGACCCTTTTACTCGCTCCGATCCACACTGCACGTACTGAGTGTAACTGATTGATCTGACTCTGTAATAAACGGACTCTGTTAACTTAAGCGCAGTCTCGGCGTATTGTCTAACTCAGTATGCCTGACCGTTGCTGCCGAGGATTGAGAAACGGACTCATTTAGGTCCCATCCGGGATGCTCCGGCCGTGTCGGGTGTGTCCCCTGGCAGGAGACGCACGCACTTTCTTGAGGCGCAAAGATGTGGGATCTTGAACCCTCGACACTATCTTTCCAGTTTTTATCTTTATTAACAAGAATGTCAATACCTATCATTGAGAGAAAATAAATTAGCTGGGAAACATTGATACCTTGCTTGCCAAGGAAGAAGGAAAAATATACATTCAATTTTAAAATTTTTATATTCAGAAGTCCACTTTGTGTTGATACGTAAATAAAGCCACTTTTGGTTAACTTCGGTTGTTTGTTTGGTTTTTTTTTTTATTTGGTTGTGGTTGGTGTTTTGAAGAACACTATGTTTTCAGCCCTACAAATCCACATGTTGTGTTGAGGTCCAGGGTCATCGGGAGGTGGATAACTTTGTGACAAATGACTATCACCTCTTTGGTGGCTGTGTGAACAGTGGTGCTGAGCACAACCAATACTCTGGAGACCACTCTGTAATATGCTTTACTTACCATCCACAGAAGCCACACCAAGGTCTCAATTCTTGAACTACATATGACTGACTTTATTTCTGGTGCAGCATCTCTGCACAGGAAGGAGATCAGGCTGCATCTCCTGCTGGTTAGAAATGCTTCTCCAGCTCAGGTGTATACTGCATGCACAGAGCTTTGACCTGCTTTAGGTAAAGAATGGAGAATAAATATTTCATATGATAGACAGATTGAATTTGTCCATCTATCCCACTTCTCTTATGTAAGTTGATATTGTTTTCAGTGAATGTAGAAGCATTCCAAATCTACGAGGTATCAATACATAGAAAAAACTAAATTAGAGGAATAGATCCTTATTCAACTCTACTACAAAAATATTAGGATTCATAATATCTAAATAATTCAGAAGTATTTAAGTATGAATTGCATTATGTTTAGACGCATTTATGATATGAAAAAATAAAACTTATTCTGCAGAAAAATCTTCGCTTTTTTGCACATTAAACTATCGAGCTATCGAACTATAGAAAGTGAAATGTCAGACCATGTGTAATACATTGTAGTTTCCCAGTACAAGTAAAAACAAAAAACAGAAAAACTGCCCAAAGTGGGATACATTTTGTATGCATTATTGTGCAATCATACAGTCTTGGTATATAATCAAATATTCTTTATTGCTGCTCTATATCTTGACATTTGGTGTTTAATATCTTACATCATAAATTAGTTAGGCTGAAAGCCAATACATACTCGACAAGTACAAATAAATTTATTTTAATTAAAAGAGAAATTTGTTCTTTCTCCCTGGGCTGCGAGAACAGAATGGTGTAATCTTTTTCTCACAACCCTGGTTTGGGAGTTCTCGTAGATTGTTCTCGACACATCGTCTAAGCAGAACTTTTTTTTCTGTGGTCTCTGACAACTATTGTGTGATTGGTCAGAAATTTGAAATGGGTGTGGTTAATGCAGAAACACAGGAAGTGGTATTGTCATTTCCACTTTACCACTGTTAAGATTCAACAAGGTTAAATGGATAGTTTTAAGTAAAGGTTGGCCAAGTTGTGGAGGAAGAATAAAAATCTACAACACATGTAAGGTATATATAAACACAGATCCTGCCCCATGCAAACCACTAACCCACCATGAACGAGGTTTCACATTAAGTATAAAATAACCAAGCCAGGACAAACTTTGTTCTTTTTTAACATCTTGAGGAAATGAAATAATTTTCTGTTCTTGTGGAATATGTACTGGCCTATCAAATAAAAATACATAGACAGTAGGTTCATGGGAATCGGTTCATACAGGTAAAGAAGATAGTGATGAAGGAGAAGCTTTTCTATCGTGGGAAGGTGTCTTTTCAAAACTATATAGAGAATAAAGATATTCTGCAATTTTATTTTTTTCAAGCAGTTGCACAAATTTGCATGATAGCAAGTGGTAATTAATATTTCTGCCACAAACCTGTTTTTGTAGAAAAAGCTTTCTGACATCCCGAGTGCTAACTATGGCACAACAGGGAAGTAGAAAAACTAAAGTCTCTTCTACTCTTTGTGTTCATATACACACAAATTTCCAATGAAGCTGCTTACAGTCATATTTTTGTTTCTGTCAGATGGCAAAACAAGTTTAGAAAAAAAAAACTGGACTACTGATCGACACTAACTGCAGTCCTTTTAAATTAATTACAAGACATCTGCTCTTCCATAGTAAGATCCAGTCCAGTCTGAACCCACTCACAGATTTCAGACTGATAATGGAGAGAAAGAATCCATCCTTGCAAAGTTATTCCAGCTTTTATTCCTTTTTTCACTTTCTGTTAGTATTTGTGCTTCTACATTGTGTCTACGGCATTGACTCTGAATATGTGACCAAAATTTAAATTTTTTATATCTTTGTTTTTCTTTGAAAAGGCTCACTCTTGAGAATGAGCAGGCCTCAATTCGAGGTTGACCTGTTTAAAAAATGGTTAAATATAAAAGATAAAGTATGCTAGTAAAACTATGTTTTTTTATTTAGTTTATCAACACTTATATTGATATAAAAATTAAAGATAATACAATGAAAATGATCATAATATAAAAAAGTTAATTTAATCATCCATTGTGAATTAACAATAACAATCCTACTGTTATTTTCACATATCTTAATCCAAATACCATAATATTGAAACATATATAATAACAATATACAAGCATTTTTGCTTTGCTATATAGTGCAGTAAATGCAAAAGAAATGTGGTACAGTCTAAATTTACAGACTTAGCTGGGTATGAACCTAAAATGACAATAATCAATAATAATAAACCGCCTACAACCATGTAGTTTTATTCACTGGAACATGATACTAATTCTTTCATATTAACTGTAAAGGTTGCTGTAAATTTCTGCCTTTTTACCCAACTATGTAATCACATAGACACAATATATGGTCACATGTTCATAGAAAAAATGGGCCACTGTTGGTTTTCCAGCCCAGAGTAATGTCTGCCTCTCGTTCTTTCAGGTTGCCTGTGGCCACAACAAACCCCATCAGTCAAGAGCATGGTGTATACAGTATAGCCTAAACTCGAAGACACATGAAAAAACATCTCAAGACCACCAACGTTTCGCAATTTTTGGATTGTAAAAGCTGCTCATTAGGTTACACTCTTGGTTGCTTCTGAGAAAAAATAAACAAATGCACTTCACCTCAGGTCTGTGTGCGTTGGAAAACATCTTTTTCAGAAATATTATGCAACTATTGGAATAAATAATTCTCATTTGTTGACTTATACAATAATTTTGTTTATGAAGGTTTTAAAACTAAAACAATGAATCTATTATAAATAAGTAATCTAAAAGGAAACCCAATTATGACCTTGACTCTGAAGGACAAAAAGCTTAAGGCTCCATGATGAGTGTCAGCTGCTTTTTGCACCCTTCATCGTTGTGAACACAACCTCAGTGCCTGAAAACACAGAACTATCTCACAAAGACATTTAAAAATGGGAGTGTTGAAACCTAAAGGGTAATGCTGATGTTTTCCAGGTTTAGATGTGCTGCATGGAAAAAGGAGAGTTACTAAAGTGCTGGAAGATGAGCAGAAGCAGCAGCAAGTGAGCAGAGGGAGCAAGTGACCTGAACTTTAACTGGATGGAGCCGATTCCCCTGAGGAGTAAACATTCAGTAAAAGCCAAGCAGCCAGCCCATATCTGTGGCGTAAATGGGCAGCAGAGAGGAGCATGCTCCTTCCTAACAGGCCAAGGTACACTGCCAGCAGATCTGAACTTGCAATTCTCCTTCCCTGTTGCTTCACTCATCATTGAGGGTACGAGCAACTTCCTGCAAGAAAATGAAACCTATGTGGTGGGGATATGCAGGGATATGCAACCAAAAAAAAAAAGAAAAAGAAAAATTGGTACTATATCGTGTTATTGCTGTGAGAATATAGCAAGTATTTCAGCTCTGTCATGACAGATCAGTGATGCTGCCAAAGTCAAAATGTCATATCCACTTAATATCACTTGTGTGTTGCAGCTAGAGGCTACTCACTCATAAATCACTGGTCAGACTTTAAATATGTTGTTTTCAATTTATGCTTTTTATTTGCTACTTTGAGGCTAAAAGAAACTTTAATTGAGTTGTACAAATATGGAAACCTTTTTCTTGCTGGTGTTGCAATCTGACACAAGTTTGAGTTATTGCTGTGTGTTAATTCATCTAAAGGGTGTGAATATAAAACTAGACACCTCTTGATAATTGCAATCCTCCCAGGGAAGCTGAGGGCAGCCATCTGTGAATGGCTGAAGAAATAATGGCATGGTTAAGAGCTGCTTGAGGGAACCAAACACATTTATTTGTGTGAAGTGCCATGTTTTGAAAACCGCAAATGAATCGGGGACTTCTAGTACACATGGCTCTATTTGAAATTCTGGTACCAAGGTAAAAAATTGTTTTGTTTATAAATAGGGTTTCATCCTTTTCAGAGGGCTGAATATTGTCCATTTAAAAAAAGCTGGGTTTGATGCAGCATGTGTGTATTGATGAATCCGTTCACAGCCTCAGGATGCAGGATGCGGGGGCGTCTGTTTTCCACCTGCCTCCGACGTGACATTCTGACAGTGCCATTCCCCCCTTATCTGTCCTCTTCTTCTTTGCCTCCTCCTGCCCCACTCTCCCTTTTTCCACAAGCATCCCCCTTTCCTCAACCCTGTCGACTCCACTTTCAAAACCCTGCGATGATAGGCACGCTGAATTAAAATGATTTCTTTTTAATTACGTTTCTTATTAAGTTGAATCCAAAGTGCATGCATTATATATGTATATTTCACTCCACATGAGGATTAAAACATTGTTGATGAACTTTGCCTGAGGGTGAAACACACAAATGAAATCAAATTAATTTCACAGGAAAAAAAATTCAAAGTAGAGAGTTTTGAGAGCATACATGCAGATGTTGTATTTATTATTCAACAAATAAAAAAAATAGAGAATATTCTTCGCATTAATTAGGATAAAGCTTGTCTAACCTGTGTCTTTCAATGTCCAAAAAAGGGTAAAAGTTATATTCTATGAAAGCTTTACATCCAATGAAGCAGTGCATGATTGCATGCTTAATGTTGTGACATATTATGATGCAGGTCATTCCTCTGTTTCCCCTGAGAAATAAGCCAACAAGGGTACTTAACCAGATTCACCTACATTTTCGATGGTGTTCACTGTGTATTAAGCTCATGTCATGTCTTGAATTTCTGCTTCTAAATTACATGTTCCTTATATCCTTAAAGCTCACATCAATAATACAGTATGTGTTTTGCTGTCAAGAGTTTGGTCAACAAATAGATAAGAAAGTAATTGGAACAGAGACCAATTACAGCTGCCATGTCTGTTGAGAGGTCAGGGTGCTCACCCACACACACCTGTCACTCAAAGCCCATGCTGCCTTTCTAGAACTGGAGCTCCACATCAAAGGTGCTGTACTTAAACCTGAAAACTTGAATTGCCCATCCTCAACCCAGGAGACATTTGTGTCTTTCAAAACCAGAAGGGAAGAGTCAGTCCACACATGAGATCCGTGATGACCCACAAGCATAACATGAATTTGCCCTCCTCTTTCTGTCATGGTCTGTTAAGAGCGCAAAGACACAAAGACAACCTGATGGGTATGGATTTTCTTTTAACGGTAATAAGGCTGTCAGGGGGGTGCCGCACAGGCTGCGTGAAGATTTGGAGCTACACATGGTGGTAATTGAAACTGACAGCGGGTTGAGCACAATGACTCTGTGGATAACAACAATCATAACTGCTGTAATAATCACAGCAGCACCACATGCACGCAAAATTTTTAGGTAAACAAAATTACCCAGTTGACACCAGTTACCGTGGTCCCTCATCCTCGCTGATTGTGCGCACTCCTGGTACTGGGCCTCTGAGGCTTTCTCTGATGAATGCACTTTAGGTCCGTGCCAAAGGTGTTGCATGGTTTTTTATTCTTCAATTTCCAAGGGTAGCAGCATCACTAAGTTATTCCTCTGCCTTGTTCGAGTGCTTGTGTGTGTGTGTGTGTGTGTGTGTGTCTGTGTGCGTGCGTGTGTGTGTGTGTGTGTGCGTGTGTGTGTGCGTGTGCGTGTGTGTGTTTGTGTGTGTGTTGAGTGGTGTCATCAAGTTTGTTTAATCACTAAAGTTGCAGAGGCAATTTCAGTAAACACCATGACAATTTGCTTTAACTGAAAAAGGTTTGTTTTTCATGTCAGACAAATATGACAGATAAACACAGCTTCCAACTAAAGGAAATGTCAAAGTGGGTGACATGAATTGCCATTTTCAGAGGAGGGAAGCAATTCTGTTTCCTATTTGTTTGAACAGTGCGCCACACCAATGGTATTTTAGGTGTTAGCTTTGAGGATTAGAATCAGAATCTAATTCATTTGTCATTATGTTTAATAAAATTAAATAAAAAACTGTCTGGTGCTATCACTGATTTGCGTGATTTTTTCCTTTATTACATTTACTTTTTTTGTTTCATAATGTCATCCACACCAGCTTCAGAGACATCTGTAGAACCTGATTTATGTTTGGTTAATTTCTGTCCTCTACAGCTCTCTGAGTTAGCCAGAATAACAGCTTCAGCTTCCCAAATATGCCCTGAAAAGTCTCCAGCTGATCCAAAATGCTGCAGCGAGGGTTCTGCTGAGAACTAGCAGGAGAGATTTCTCCAGTTTTAGCTTCTCTTCATCGTTTACCTGTTAAATCCAGGATAGAATCTAAAATTCTTCACCTCACATTATGATGCTCTCCATGACCAAGCTCCAGTGTAAAGTGCAGTTCCATATTTTCCCAACAGAGCACTTCACTGCCAGACTGCAGGTCTACTTGTGGTTTTCAGAGTCTCTAAGAGTAGAAAGGGAGGCAGAGCCTTCGGCTATCAGGCCCCTTTCTTATGGAAACAGCTTCCAGTTTGGGCTTGGGAGACACCCTCTCTACCTTCAAGGTTAGGCTTAAAATTTTCCTTTTTGATAAATCTTTTAGTTAGTTGTGGTTAGCCATCCCTTAGTCATGCTGCTATAGGTTTAGACTGCTGGACGTCCTATGATGCACTGAGCAATTCCTTCCCTTTTTGTCGCTTTGCTCTTTGTTTTCCATGTATGACAGTATTGGCATCATTAAATTGTATTTCTCCTTTATCTCTCTCAGCAGGGCTCTCTGGCTAAAAGTTGTGGTACCTCTCCACTCAACCAGTCGAGGCAGATGGCCGCCCTCCGAGAGCCAGCTTCTGCCTGAGCTTTTTCTTCCTGCTAAGAGGGATTTTTTTCCCCTTTCCACTATCGCCAGCATGCTCAGAATAGAGGACTGAATCAAAGACAAGTTTTGATGTGATATGTTGGTTTTGTTAGAAAGGACATTATTCTCTATGAACTAGCTTGTATGAACATGGTTATTATTGGGACTAATGTAGATTAGTTTTCATTGGATCACAATGAATTGGCTTCAATTGATTATGTCTGTAAAGTATCATAAGATTAATTTGTTGTGAATTGGAGTTAATACAAATAAAGCTGAATTGAATGGAATTGAATCATTATTCATTTCATAGTTTGTCTACAACTTGAGTTTCTTTTTTTAAAATGTAAATGCTATAATTATGTTCTATATTTGTTTGTTTATTGATTAATTGATCATTTGAAGAATTTCCATTACATGTTCATTTTTGATTGCGGTAGCTTTCAAATAAAACTTCAAACTCATTTCAGAAATGTCATAACGACCTATTAGGAGGAAAAATTTGTTTTTTTTTCCTATTTTTTGTTATTGATAGTGTTTTGACAATATTAAATTAATACATTTATTATTAATGGTAGACAGAAGCAGATATTCTAGCACCAAAAACAATCCCCACAGATCAATAAATTAACAGACAATGCAACACTTTAACAATTGCAAGTGTAGACCCTTGTTGGATCTATGGCATTAATGTTTTTTATCTAAGGGGTTGGAAAGTTCTCTACAGATGACTGTGTAACCAGCTTTTTGTTGTTACAGTGCAGGTGTGTCTCCTGAATAGAAAATATGTCTGTTGAGAAATGTCCATCTACTGGAAACCAGTCCTTCATTATGTACACTGTAAAAGGAACATAAGTACATTGCTCCAGCACCTGTCGGTGTGACAAGCAAACAAGAATGGCCCCTTAGACAAAAAGACATATTAATAAAAATAAAAAGGTTTGATAGCACATCTTCCAACTCTGGATTTGTTTTCAGTTTTAATTAAATAATAATTATGAGCAGCTAGATTTTATGGGATCATCCTTTGCCCATGGTCAAAGCATATATCCTTACAAAAGCCATTATGACATACTGTACTGTTTAAGTATGGGGGTTAATATGCAGTGTGTGGCTCAAAGTCAGAATTGAAGCTTCAATGCCCTGCACAAGATCTCAGCCTCTGTAGGGTGACATCGAACACAGAGTTTACCTTTGTGGATATTATTGCAGCCTAAAAGTAAATGGCAAGGTTTAGGGGAATTCCTTTATATGCATTCTGCAATAATGCTGCTCATGCTGCTGTCACTCAGTCCTATCCACTACACACTCAAATTCAGAATAAGGCATTGAAAACAGATTATTCATGCTAAGAAAACATTCAATATGCATAAAACATTTCTTAAGATTGAGAACTATCTTTTACTAAACTGGAATTTTAGGGCAGGTCTGTAATATTGACTTCCTTCAGGGTAATTCGATGTTGGAAGAAATATTTAAAAGGTGCAAAAGTTGCCCCTGCCCTCTAACACTGTTACTTTTAAACAAAAACAAAAAAAACGTACTAAAATATTAACCTTTGACTAGCCAATCGTGTCTAGCCGTGCATTTCCCAACATATTGGCTGACTGTTTTGCGTTGATCATGAAAATACATTTCTGGATGCCAAAATGCAAAACTTGGTCAGTGTTCTTGAACTGTAGAATAAAAAGAATTGGATTTGTGCATTTGTAAGAAGCGAAGTTGAAACTGGGCAGATGTTTGAGTAGCTACACCAGGTTAGAGCATCAGATTTTTACTCTGTGGATCAAAAAGTCAACTTAGCAGAGCAGAGTTAGCATCAGAAATAAAAATAAACAAGGGCAGTATTATTTCCCCTCAGATTTACCAGTCCAGTTGAAACTTATTGCTTCAATCAAAGCAAACAGCAATAAATAAAGAATAGACTTTTCACACAAAATAATTACTGTAAAGGATGCACTTTCTGATGAAATCAGTCATGCCTGCCAACCATTACGACAAATCTATCGACACAGCTTATGAGAAGAAAAAACAATCTTTTTTCCATATTTCACTTTAAATTAATTTGTCGTTCTGATGAAGTCAAAACCTAATTGCATGTGAGTCTGAGCAAACATCTGTCATCGTTTTCAATGAGTGCAAGCTGTCAGGCATGTAATCAGAAAATCATGTGCTGTCAGTCATATTCCAGTACACTCAGCTCAATTTTTTCAGGATGTGGATTTTTGAGCGTTTGATCCACATTTCATTTTATGAACATATGGAAAAACTTCCTGGCCTCTGTGACCGTTTCAAACAGCTGTTAATATTCTTGTGGTGATGGCTTCGAAAGAAAAAAAGATATCAAAATATTTTATTTCCTGAATGTCTTTTCATTCAAGCATATTGCAAGTGTTGCCTTTGGCATTTTTGTATTGATCCAGGAGATATGGACCTTTTAAATTATGAATTATTTGTGAATATTACTATCACTAGCATTGGTGTTCAGCAGGAAACAAAGTTAGCAGCCGCACAGCTTGGTGCTGATAGATGAAAGAGAGCAGTGAAGTATGGTTAGAGTGTA
Organism: Atherinosoma microstoma; assembly: GCA_037177055.1. Taxonomy (NCBI): domain Eukaryota; kingdom Metazoa; phylum Chordata; class Actinopteri; order Atheriniformes; family Atherinidae; genus Atherinosoma; species Atherinosoma microstoma. The sequence continues at coordinate 25,887,340 of JBBBVU010000007.1, forward strand.
CTCAAAGGAATGCAATGATGGCCACTCTATCAGGTCAACTCCGTTCATTCTGCCCTGGGGTAGAAATCTCCAGTTGAAGTATCACCTGCTTTGATATTGGGACGGTTGTCAAGCCTTTGGTCCACATACACAAACATCCGCATGTAAATACACAGACAGCTGTGTGAAAAGACAGCAAACACTGAGCTGTGCATATTAGCGGTCATGAAATTATTATGCATGGCTTTTTAAAATCCTTTGTCATAATGAAGTTTTAAAATGAATGCATACAAAAATCCATTTAAAAAAACATTAGTATTTAAGAAACCTGCATGTCATGGATTTAATCCGCTTGATTAGAGCTGTTTAACATGCAGATGAAGTCAAATTCTGAAGTAATGTAAGCCAGTTCTGATCCCAGTTCAGTCTAGCTTCTTGCTTCTGTGGCTCGTGATGGTCTTCTAACTCCCAAACAGACCCCCTCTGGTCCTTTCAGGCTCACATTAGGCAGAGCAGAGGTGTGGACAAATGGTGAGAAATGAAATGGATATGCTTTAAAATCTTCATAATGGGTTCATTGCAATGCCATGAATCCAGCTAATTAAGGTCAAGGGAGTTCTCATCACAGGCAGTCCTGCGGTTGTATATGTTTTTATCAAGGATTTTTATTATGTAGCCTTGACTCGGGCTTGGCTGCCTTGCCTTGCCAGAGTGAGAGATCTCTATGAACATACTAATTATTATGCATTCACGGTGTTACCAAATTTTTCCTGATGTTGTTTAGGCTTTCCTGGGCTGGCTACACACTAATGATGCATGACAAAATCTCTTCATTGTCAGCTTATATTCTACAGCAAGTTTCCCTTTACTTTCTAGACAAGACTCTCCTAAAAAGCAGTTATCCCCAGATGAGCTCATGTTTACTATGTGTTGATGCAGACATAGATTTAGACAGTAATTAGTATAACAAATGGCTCATTAGTAATTTAAGAAAAAAGCTCTCTTAAAATGCCTAATAATTCAGAGGATCATGCACACCAGTAAATATTTGTGTGCATGATCACCTTAATCACAGCTAGATGAGACTATAAGAGGGGAGATTACAACAGAGACATTTGAAAATTGGGTTTCATCTCAACATTACCATCATCTGACAAATAAGTAAAAGATTTGCAGTGAAAACAACGGAGGTTTACGTTGTTTTTATGCTGCAATTAGTCACTTGCCTTTAATTACTGAAAGCATAAAAAGAAAAAAATCATAACTTTTTCTGCCAACATAAAAACAGCCCTATAAATATATCTAAAAACTGTAAAAGGTTGGTGCTAATGGTTGTGCTGTCTTCACCTGAAAAGTGAGGAAATCAGCACTTCGTGTTTCTTTATTGGTTTTGTAGCATAACAGCCCTTGAGCTGAATAATGGAGCAATGTACAAGAAACAATCACACGGATGCCAGAAAAGTTCACATCTCCCTCCTTCCACCACACCCTTCAACCCATGATAGCCCAGTTCTCTTTACCCACCACCCACCCCTTCAGGTAACACCACTTATTTCATCAGAATGCCATGTATGTCTATTCAAAGAGGAAGAAATATCAAAAGCAGTACATAGTATTGGGGAGGAAAAACATTAAACAAGATAGCTGCAGAGAGGGAATATATAACAGCCCTTGTGTATCAATTTAGTTGAAAGAGCAGGATTATAAAAGAGGGGGAAAATGCTACAATTGAATAACAAATATCTGACTTGCACAAGATGGATTCAATACCTATTTGAAAATAAAAGGACTACTACGCCATAACTTCTGTTCCCAGAAATCTTTGATCACCAAATGTTTTGAAACTCTCCAGGCTTTCCCTTCAGGCTGTACATTATACTTTTATTGAGTGTACTGTACAGTTTAAACTACTTCATTCCAGTGTGGACTACTTTTTCAATAAATAAAAATTTTGGATTTTGCATATTTTTCTGTGAGAAACTTCAATGATTTATGAGGCTTCAGTTTAATCCGTGGAAGCCATTCCCATCAAATGGAGACCAAACATCACTTGATTACATTAGTTCATCTGATAGATTCAGGTGGGTGTCAACCTTTTTCGTTGCATGGCTTTACGTTTGAATGCTGTAATAAGAGCAAATCTAATAAATTCAAGTTTGCTTTCATTGACTTTTATCCTAGATGTGTCACTCAGAGGGGTTATATTTGGTTCAGTGGGGATAGCTGTTCTCACTGTTTAGTTAAGCACAGTCACTGGGCCCAAGAACTGTCAGGATTAATACTGACATGGCAAAGCCCAAAGCATATATACATTTGTCAGTGGTCCTATTTCAGTTTTACATCTTGGGCTTCAGGGGTAAAGTATGCTAAATGAAATTGTGTTAGATATAACATTTGAAAGATATGCCATGTCATGTATTATAATGCTCATTTTCTGGTTTTTGCATGCAACTTAACACCGTGTATTTTTGAGGAATGGTAACATGCCACTAAAATTTACCTTTACCCAGGCCAAAACATTTTCCATGTCCTTAAATTGATTTACCAAAAAAAAGCATATGTATAAAGATGACGAAAAAGAACATCCCCAAAACATCTGCAAGATTCATCTTCACCTCTCTAAATTTTGAGATAAAAATTAAACTTGTTCTTAGAGGTAAACATCACCACAGAGCTGCTGCTGAACTATAGACTATAGAAGTTCAATAAGAGCCAGTTCTTTAACATAAACAATGTGAGCAAGCTCCAACAATTCTTTTTCTTTTCTTCAGCATTAGTTTTCATCAGGGCTGGAATTACACTGGGTTTTGGGGGGGGGGGGGGGTGAATCAATGAACACACAACACTGTCAAATTATTGCTATTCTTTTACATTAAGAAACTTCAGAAACTTTATGGGGGAAAAAATAAAGAAAAATTTCACCTGAAAATGGACCGTTTCTTAGAACTACCCCTATAGAGTCTCAGGGAAGTATTATCAGTGGAGCCAAATTCCACTGTCATTTCATGTATTGCGCTGCTGGTTTGTCTGTCTGTTAGCAACATAACTCAAAATGTTTTGGACAGATTTTAATGACATTTTCAGAAAATCTCAGAAATGGAATAAGGAATAAGTGATTAGGTTTCAGGGGATCCAGATCACCGCCTGGATCCATGAATTTTTTAAAGGATTCTTTTCTACTGCGAGATAGGGATAATTTTGCCATTAGAGCTTCTAACTCAAAAATAATGCCCACAATCATTGGCAAAAAAAAAAATCACAATGGCTTGGCAGTGGTCTGCACTCTATTTGAGCTTCTAGCATGTAAATGGAGTGAAAAACACTTCAACACTTTACCATATGTATCATTATCCTTTCAAAGAAAACAAAGACAATATTTAGGCTTAAATCAAAAAAGAATCCTCAAAGTACAGAAAAAGAACTTGAATTACGGTATATATATATATATATATATATATATATATATATATATATACTGACTATTGGTATAATTTTATAAATGTGTTCCTCTGAATAGGCAAGGCAAGTTTATCTTTATAGCACGTTTATGTACAAGACAAATCAAAGTTCTTTATAAGCAATTACAAAATTAAAAGGAATACAGTGGTGTACAGAAGAGGCATTGAAAAATACATAAAAGAACATAAAGATAAACAAAATCAAATTAAAATCTAAATTAAAAGGGGTACAAAAATCATAATAAAATCATAACGAAATCATATGAAATTATTAAATCAAATTGTAATGGGTAAATGCAAGCGACAGTCTTGATAACTTAAAAGATAAGGTGCAGATTTAATGCTTAGATGTACGATTAATGAAATGTTTTCAACCTGGATTTAAAAGTGTTTACATTTGGGGGAAGTCTAGCCCCTACTGGTAGTTTGTTCCACTTGTTTGCAACTTAAATGCTGCTTCTCCATGTTTGGTCTGGACTCTGTTCTGGACGAGCTGCGGCTGTTTAATGCTCTTTGTAGGATTTCCATCTTATTTAGTTTTATCATAATTACTGATTAAATCAATTGGTTTCATAGTAAAGCATCACATATCTAACCTGATAACATACCTGTAGGTTTTTGATTAAAAAAAACATGTTATTTTATTGTGAGACATCTCATGTCACTGCTCTGGAACTTATACAGAAAATAAAAACACACCATATGATCCAGCTGGAATAAAGGGTGGATCATCTGACTCGGTGCCATCATTCTCTCCATCATCTCCACTCCACTGTCTGCTTGTGTCCCTCTTTCTGAATCTGAAACTTTCTCTGCTTCAACCCTAACAATCACATCTTCTTCCTCGCCTTTACTTATTTCTTTATGTGTTGGTCTCTCAGAAGAATGCTTCAATTCGGATCCTCCTGGTCTGTGTACCTTTCTTCATTCCTCATTTGTCTCATTCCCTTTTTCCTGCACATTCGTAATTCATAAACCTCAAAATCTAGAATTGTTTCCAGTTTACATTTTATTTTTACTTTGGCCTGCAAATTGCACACACCAAGATTTCAAAGTTACTATAGAGTATTGTAGGAAACCTGTAATGAAAAGAAACTTGAAATTAGGCTGCTCGGTGGTGTGGTGGTTGTTATTGCAGCCTCACAACAAGAGGGTCACTGGCTTGAGCCTTGGCTGGTGAGGGGTTTGAAAAGTGGCCTTTCTATGTGGAGTTTGCATGTTCTCACCGTGTATGTGTGACAGTCCTGTCACTATGCCTACGATTGATCATGCACCCTGGCTACTTGGCCACAGGGATATCCCTTTGGCTGAAGGGTCAGCACACATGACACTCCCCTGGAAGGCTGGGGTTCAAACCCCACCTAGGCCCTCCTTCATCTGCCACATTTGCATGGGTTCTCTCCAGCTAATTTGGTTTCCCCCTACAGTCCAAAGAGTTGCATGTTAGGTTAATTTGTGACTCTAAATTCTACCTGTGAGTATGAATGGTTATTTTCGGCTCTGCAATAGACTGGCAACTTGTCCAGGGCATACCCTGTCTCTCGCCTGCCAATGGCTGATTGGCTCCATCCCCCCACAACCCTGAAGTAGACTAAGCGGTATAGAAAATGAAAGAACCTGAAATTATTCATCACAGACTCACAAGTGGCAAGTGAGTTGGATTTAGACTACTTGGTGTCATTGCAGCCTATTTGTTATTTTCTCAGTCTGACGCTACGGATGTAACGTGGTTTAATTGACCAGCCTCATTGCTGTGATACTGATCACAAAGAGTTGTCACTGAAACTTCATCCCCTGAAACAGCAACTCTCCAAACTTTTTTTCATGTCTGAATGTTTCCTAAAATGCTGCAATTGAAACAAATTAACATGCTCCAACAAATCAAATGCGAATGCAACGGCAGCAATTAATGGACGTATTAAACCACGATCGTCCGTCACCTTCAGCAGACATTCGTTGTATCACACATTACATTTAACTTTAACTTTGTGTGTTAAAACCAATGACTGTAAAAGATATGGAGAGACATTCCGTCACATGAGGTTTCTGAAGAGTTGAATTGAGGCTTGTTGGGCGGTTCCCACCGACGCCATCTTGGCAGAGTCATGAGTCTCATCACTCCCGGAAATATAAAAATGGACGACGAGATGGCGCCGGGAGAGGGGGGGCTGTGAGCGTGGGGACGGATGATTGACATCCGTCAAACTTAAACCTGCCTGTAGCTACGAGCTAACAATTCTAACCCTGAGCTAACAGGAGCTCCCCATTTAACAGAGGTAGGCATGCTAAAGCTTAGGCGCGCTGTTAGCCAGCTAAAAACCGTGGTTGTGCTACCTGCTGCCTCCTTGCTGCCAGATATCTGGCACCTCTTGGTCAAAAGGGTGGCAGTGGCTCATGTGGTAGAGCAGGTAGTCCAATAACCCAAAGGTAAGCTGTTCAAATCCCACTCCTGCCCTAGTTAACTGTCATTGTGTCCTTGGGCGAAAACACTTTACCCTCCTTGCCTCCAGTGTTGGCATCACTGGTGTACTCAATTGTAAGTCGCTTTGGATAAAAGTGTTTGCAAAATGACTGGATAGTACTGGAGACAGATAATAAAATGACACACCACTAATTATTTCAAGATTAAATAACATAGAAATGAATGAGTTATAAATAAATCCACTCCCCTCACAGTTGTAATGAAAGTGAACTTGATCTATTAAACCTAAAATGTTTGGAAACATGTTTATTGCTGCTATGAAGTTTGCATTTTTAACATGGGAGTCTATGGGGACTGACTCCCTTTTGGAGCCAGTGGATGAGGGGGGAACTGCAATTTTTGGCACTTCCGCATAGGCTTCACATTTTTCCACCAGAGGTTGCCGCTTGGTTAAAACGTCCCCTGTGGAAACTGACTTTACCTGGATAAAGATGGGCAGCTCAGTCACTCCACTCTGCCAGGTTCCAGACAGACTTCTACTGTCTGTGAAACACCAGGGCCTGAGGCCGTGGAGCGGCAGACTTGTGTTTGATGCAGGGCCATAGCAAAGTTTTTTAAGGGCCAAAGATTACATTTATGATTATAATTTTTTTGAGTGAATCCATTATGTCAGTGCTATGAGAGGCCTTTGGACATACACAAGACTGTTTTTACAAGTATAATTTGAGGACATAACATTCAGGGGCAGCTGAAAGGGAAAGACTCTAACGTAGGGGTTCAGAAAAATGAATCAATTTTGTATTTTGTTAAAAAAAAAAATTTAAACATGTCTCAGATTACACCAGTCCTTTAGCGATGGGCTAATGGGTCCATGATACCCATTAGCCCATTGCTCTTACTCAACAATCTTTTTCACTCATAGCTACACATCTTCACTAATCTGACTTAAAGTAGAGTTAAACAAAATACAAGCACTTGAAGTAGAACCATAATTTTAATATGTCATATTGATATTCTTTCTGCCTTTCAAGGACAATTTAATACCACCATTACTCCATTTGAAATTGATTCTCAGGAGAGTGCATTGACTGAGTGGTTTTATAGTCGTCAGCTTGTTGTTCTGCACTCTGCCACACTTAGAGCAGAAGGTTGGCAGCACAGATCAGACCTTGTTTATGTAAAGCATGTCAAACAATGCCAAAAATAGGAAGACTATTTAGGGCTTTAAATCATGTTTCTCCTAAATGTAGGACATATTCAGGAATATTTGTCTCTCTTGCTGATGCACAAAACACATGTGCACCCATAGCAACTCTGCAACCATATGGTTTATGTATAATTCTGTAAAGTCATATTGGTTGAGTGCTAAACTAGGGTACTTTTACTCAAAGCATAAAAATCTTTAATCAATCCAACACTGAGATTATTCAGTCATCTCTAATTACCACTTCATTTTATGCAGGGTGAGAAACACAAGTGTAAAGAAATTATTTTCATTGTTTTCATTAACAATTGAACCATTTCATGTCAGAAATACATAAAAGGAGTTGGTGTAGAGTCATGTTTACTATTGTGTTACACCACCCTTACTAATTATTACACCTTTTAATCATTTGGGACCCGAAGGTCTTATTTTTTGTTGTCTTTCGGGGAATCTATAAATCTTTGCTGAAAACATAAATTAACACTCAATCAAAGTATTGTTTGATTCTCCTCTTCATATTCCTGTGCATGTCTTCAACACACACTGTGCATCAGTGAAGCCACACTGTTGTAAATCATGCAAAATTAGGTCTAGCATTGTCCTGCTGAAATAACCATTTCCCAGCAGGAAAAGGAGCCACCTTGAAGGAAGCATAATAATAAATAAAGAAATAAATATTTTTTTAAAAGCCCTACTACAACATTGCAATTTCCCTCTGAGATTAATAGAGTATTTTTCATTTTATATTTCTCTCCAAATTAACACTATGCACCTCTGCATCAGTGGAGCCTTCACACATATCCATGCAATGAACACTGATGCACCTACATATCATCTCAGATGCTGACTTTAACACTGATAGCAGCCTGGATGATCCTCCACTTTTTTGACACATCAAACCGGATGTCAGTTTTCCAAAAAAACAGAAACATGGACTTGTGTTTATTGTCCTGTCCGTCTGATATGAGCTCAGAGAACTGAGCGGCATTTCTTTGCAAAGTTGATCAAGTGACTTGCTCTTCTTGTAATTCAGTTTAAAGCACTGACTGCAGGTGCAGCACTGACTGCACTACAGGTAACTACTTTTGGTGCTTTTGAAGGCATTAATTATCCCAAACAATGTTCAATTACCCATCAAACAAAGCCGGTACCACAGCTTTCAAGCTCAGAGGGTTCTCAATTCACACACAGAGTTGTTTGTCATTTCAGAGACACCATAGCAAAACTGATGACAAATATGGTAGCTTCCATGTATGTGGACCCACGGCAAGTAGATATGAATGGTTCATTCTAAGAGAATGAAAACATAAGTTGTTCGAGTAAAAAGATTACATACCAGTGGAAACAGAAATAGTTTTTAATGATTTGAAATTTTTCTGTCATTGACCTTTGATTTTGTTACACACTCCATCTTTAAGGTTGCTCAAAATTAGATGTTGGATATCGCCCATTCCGCCGACATATTTAACAGATAAAATAACAGGCGCAGGGAGAACATAATCCAAGTCTGTTAGGATGCACATATCTTTCATATCGGCCAAAAATCCAATACCGTGCATCCCTAATTTCTGGATGCAGTATAGCCAACTGTGTTTAGTGACAATGGTTTTCCAAGGTAAACCTTAAAAGTTGCACATGTTGATGTCAGTTTTTCATGCAGTGCTGCGTAACGGCTCACTGGTCACACGCATTAGAGTGGTTTCTGGCCTTCGTTGTTTTGCAATGGGTATTCACAGAGTTCATGAATCATTTGGTGGTTTTCATACCCAGTCCTGCCACCTTCACCTTTCAGTATTTTATCAGCTAATTGTAGAATCTTCCAGAAACCTATTACCACGTATACCATCAACTTAGCTTTTTCTTTCTTTGTCTATCTCTTGACTTTTTTGAGTGTTTTGCTGGAAACAATTTTTTGGCTTTCAAAATTGATCAGTGCAAATCTTTTGAATTTATGTCCATTCGATAAAAGCTTTCATTTTTGTTGCTTTAAACAAAAAATCCCCTACTCTTCTACAAACATGTTAATGAGTTTGGATTTTTTATTACATGACATATAAATAGTCATTATATTTTATTTAAACAATATATATTACTTTATCTTAATGAAGACAGCACATCTGTTTACTGCTGGCTGCTATTGAGTAGAATTGACCCTTTGTTTGTTTTGAGCTAGTACAATTATATATATTATATTAAAACACAGACATTAAAACAGATGAAAACAACACACTCTTTAATATACCATCACCAGATTTGATCACATACTTCCCTTCCATTATTACATGGATCAGTTTTCTGATTATCGCAGATATTTATTTTTGTTTTTTGCTGTATTGCAGTTTTCAGGTTTTAGGTGATAAGTATCAGAGTGACTTATTTTCATGTTCACAGTCAGGGATGGCATTACTGTCTAATCTCACGCTCTAAGAAGCAAAGTTAGATGAAGATCTGGGAGATTTTCACTTCAAATCAACCATAAAGATCTCTGTCTTTGGTAATCCTTTGAATGGCATTCACATTTGATTTTTAATGCTAGTCTGGGTGCAGAGGAACCACAGCAGGATGAGCTGGGCTTTGTGCAGTGCTTAGAGGAGTTATAAGAAGGGAAATGCATTATACACAAATGCATCAGACACTATGGTAGCTGGTATGCAGTCATTTCACATACCATGAAGTTTATAGCTTCGTGATTAGACTGAGTCAACAGTAGAGAAATTTCTCTCTTGTTAAAAAGAATATTTTCAGCTTGGCAGACACACAAAGGGCTTTTTTTTATCTTAAAGTGAATAAATACTGTTCATGAAAATAAATTCAAGTTAAAATGTTGATTCAAGGTTACTTTTTAGACAAAAAAAGAGTCATTCTGACATTAAGTGTATCACAATTAACCATTAAAACCCTGCCAGATCGCGGGTGCCCCTAGACACTTTTGCTTATTTTGTCAACAGTTTCAAAGGGACGGTAGTGTATAACTCTGTGGGGTAAATTGTGATTGATAGATTAGCCTTTAGGTGATCTACTTACATTTTTCAGGCATTTATATCCCGTCCACGAGGTTTACAATCCAGCCTCAAAACGTAGTGTTTATTCAGAGAATGTATATGGTAAATCAACGATGAGTGATCCAAAATAACACAATTATTTATCACATTCTGTGGTCAAAAAAAGTCTGTTTTGACCCAGAAACTATGATAAAGCCACTTTCTGTCAAACATTTCGACCAGTTTGTGATGACAGTAGATAAAAAGTAGCATAGATAACTTTAAATAGCAAAATAATTAATTAATAAATAAAAAAAATGGATGAAAAACTGTAAATATTTTTGTTTGTTTGTTTTAATACCAAAATTTTACTCCTGAAAGCCAAGACTTAAGAGAATGATATGCTGATGAAAAAAGGCTTGGTCACTGTTGATCTCTGTGTTATTGGTAGTAATAAATTCTATTTAGATTTTTTTGGGTGGCCTTTATGGTGCTATATCTATCAATAGATTAATTTTACACCATTTTACCTTGTTTACTACCAAGTGAGGATGTCATTGAACCAATACACTCCTTTATAGCGCCAAGACTGCAGCAACTCTTACATGTCTACCCAGAATGTGTGCAATGTAAATATGCAACGTAAACAACAATATGACGGAAATTGTTAAAAAAAAAAAAAACTAAATAGAGATGGATATTTTCAATATCATGTTTTTACAACACCTGTTTATCAAAGAATGTCCTTCTCTATGGTCAAATGTGTGTCTCTGGCAAAGAGCAGCCATTTTGAGATGTTTGTCCTCAAACATTTTTCTCTGCAATCAATTGTCAGGACCACATTCTAAACATAACTTTGTAATCTGCTTTGATTTGTATTTTGGTACTCAGAACGCTGCAAATCTAGACAAATAGGCCCTGATTAACTAAAGGTTTGCATGTGTGAAAACGTGCAAACTTAATACCAGGATTGCATCTACAAATGGGCAAAATAATGCACGATGTCCATTTAGTGCGTTTGCCTGTGATGAATATGCAACATGGGCATTTCTACCATAACGCGCAAAAGACTGGGAGGAGTAGATGCAAATAAATCAACGTAGTACACAAAATGTCATTTACCAAACATGAGGTGATTGCAAAGGCTAATTTTGGGTCTATATTTAGCATGTCTGAAAGGCAAGTGCAAACTGGCACAACCCTATGCAGAAATGGCGGCAGTTATTGTAGCGAGGAGGGTGAAGACACCTTAAAGTTGATGGAGAGTGCATATCTTTTCTGCTTGTATAAATATTTTTGGAAGAAGCAAAGATTATTGAAACACCTATCCAGTTTGATAACCAATTCATGTTATTGTACTATTTTCAAAAGTAGTTGGAACTACCCCATCAAATTAAGTACTTCTTAATCCTAGTTTAAATGGCACAATAAAATCAAATCAGATCCTCAGCTTATATGTTACATTTACCCTTACAAATCTAGTTGGACTAAGTCATGGTAATTAACAAACAGTAACCCAAACACATCAAGTTGATCCAGCATATTTCTATTCAGTTCAATCAAAGAAAATAGTTCTCACCTAATTAAAACATTTGATTTTGGTGGACATATTTTCCATAATTTACTTTATGTATGTTTTTATACACACACAAATATCTGGCAATGGTTGAACTGCCCACTACTACTTAAAAGCAGCGTCCATTTCGGGAGAAAGTAAGGAGCTGAGGCTGTAAGAAGGGTCTTAAAATTCCACATGCAAGCTGATTTGTTTGCAAATGTAAGCTCCTCTGTGTTTATCAAACTATGCATGCATCAGCATTTGACAATTTGTGGAGGAAGATTTTCAAGTGTGAAATTGATCAAATCTGTGAGGCTGAGATTAAAATCTGTATAATTATTAATATTTGCTCAGTTTTCAATGTGTGGATGTGTAAAGTTACACATGTTCTGAATTTATAAAGCATTTTAAACATTTGTAAACTGTGTAAACTCTCCTTACAAATGGTGATATAACAATAAGTGAAACTGTAAGCAATTCACAGCAAAAGGTTATGGTGTTGAAACTTCTGCTAAGGTTGTGCCTTTTTTATCTTTAGTTTTCTCTTTATGTGTTTATGTTTTTCTCCAGAACAGAAATAGTGATAATATTTTTTTTTCTTAAGAGCATGCATGCTTGTATCCTGGTGTTAACACTATTATTGATCAGCAATCTGTTCAGCATGTAGACTGCCTCTTGTTTACAGTGATCTCCTTACAAACCCTGAGCAGTATAAATGGATCTGTTATCATCATCAAAATACTGTTCTTTTGTTGTTTATTTTACAGATTGTAATTCTGAATGCTGATAGAAAATGTATCTTGAATATCCCCAAGAGTCTGTAAATCTATGTGGTGTTCAGCGTCACACTGCTGGTGTTTGGTATTACTGCAACAGCTGTGGAGCCCTAGTCTGGGACTTAATGTCCAATGCATTTTGTGCAATTGATGCTTTGAAACTTGACATTTTACTGACTTCTGGGATTTTTTTGTCTGAATTTTTATGAAAAAAGTCTTGAGGAATTCACACAAATTAGAATATTTTTAATGACTTCACTCTCCTCTTTTAGGATGTGTTTCAAAATGTTGAATTGTTCAGTTATCAGTTTTATTTCGGAGTTTATGACAGTGATTGGCTGTTAAATTTTCTTATCTTTTGTACCTTTTAACCACAAACCTTTGAAAGTGAATAACAAAACTGACTTTTTGCCCAGGTAGTTTGCTTAACTAATCATTGCGTCTCACCTGACCCTTATCTCACATTTTGTTGTCTGGCTATAAACAACAGAGCTGACAAGTCCAAGCAACCTTGCTGTTAAATTGGTAAATAATATTAAAGATTAGGATTGTTGTGCAGTAAGTCAGACTTGCTTAATTTTTCCAGGACATGGTAATCATAAATCTGCAACATAGCGGGGATCCATTCAACCTCCCTATTTTTTTTCCCCAATTTGTAATTTTTCTATCTATTGGAAATAAATATTAACATAACTTGTACATATTGATTAAAATTGGAATCCTTTTTGTATATATTCTACTTTTCTATTTATCGTCTCCAGAAGATCACACCTGACTTTTCAGATGTTTAAATGTTTCACTTTGTTCACCGGTTTTTTATTGACTGAAACTTTCTTTTAAAACTTTTGACTTTTTATGAAATGAGCTGCATGCAGTGGCCAAAAACCCCACTAAGAGTGAAAGTTTGTCCTTATAACTTAAGTTGAAAGCTCTATAAAATCAAGGCTGAATTAAAAATCTGCACATAAAGATGTTTATTATTTGTATTTGCATGGTTTTAACAACAACCAATGCCTTTCTGTTGTGTTAAAAAAAATCCAAGGAGAAAAAGCTTATTATAGGGAGTCAAATGGTCACTACAAAAATATGAAACACATTTAAAATCAACCAAACATATTTGTCTAACCAGCCTTTGTTTGAGGATTTATATGGCTTTTACATACAGTTGCTTTCAGGGACCAAAACAATTACATTTATAACATAAATTGAGGAAAACTCCCTTTTTTACAACTATGAATCCACACATAAGTCTCCAGTTTAGTGTCAGTGACAAATAATCCACTAAAGGGTTTTAGGATCAGTAATATGAATGAGACCCCTGCTCCTATGCACTTCAGCTTTGCCACACAGTCATAGAACACTGAATACATTATATGATATAATAGGATTTTAGATCAGTTTGGGACTTGTGTTTAACAGAAGTAGCTGTGCTTTGAAGCCTTTGTAGCAAAAAAAAAAAAAAAAAGACAAGATAAAGATAACCAGACAGGGTGTAATCAGGTTGTCATAACTGGCATCCAGTAGATTGAATTGGAAAGCTGCCCACACAATGTTAAAGTAAACTTTAATTTAATAATACAGCAAAATCCTGCCTGTAAGAGAAAGCAACTGAAAAATCAATACAGAATTTTATTTTAAGAAACTTTCTAATGAATTTGAGTGCAATAATTCTAAGAAATAGGACCAAATGCTGTGTGGGACTTTTTACTTGACAACACTTCTTCCCACTCCTGCTGGATCTCTGACCATCACCGCCCACTTCCATGACACAGATACCATATCCTGTTAGACAGGACCTGATCCTGATGCCAACACAGACTTCTTGTGTGAACTATCTAAACATGCTGAAATACATATTGTTTAAAAATGCAACAGTGATAAAACAAGGCACCAAAACGTTATCATTCTCATAATAAGATCTAAGACACTTAGCACTCCACAAGCAAAAGGCCAAAACTATTTAAAAAGTAACTAAGTGCGAGAAAAACTGGCAGTAAAACAGCAGTCTGCTTGCAATCGACTTCTTTCAAAAAGCTTTAATCTAAGCTTTAACTAAATTTACTGATTTATTTTTGTCCTTCCTCTTTTAACATGGTCCTTTTGTTTGGTTGTAATGCCTTTTTTATATCACTTGCTTTTCTTCAATTGCATTACTGTTATTTGCTAATCCTTGATTTCTTTAAAGCACTTTGGGTTACACATGTATTTTGAAAGGTGCTATATAAATAAAGCTGAGTTGAATTATGCTTAGTTTCCTCAACCCACATCAACACCAGAAAAGACAGTAGTAAAATTTTATAACTTTCAAAACATTCCAATCTAAAAAGTGGGAGTAATGCACATGCAAACTATAAGTCAAACACACGAAGAAGAAAAAGTTGTGTTACACCACCAAATGATTGGAAATGACCTCTACTCTTCTCCTGCCCTTTGCATTTCTGAAAGACTTACCCTGGTTTGCATGTGCACTAGGAAATACAAAACAAGAGTTTGCATTTATACTTTTCTTCCCTTCAACTTTATTTTACTCCTGCACTGCGGTTAAAGCAGCTACTTTAGTACCTGAGGATCTGGGTTTTAAAACCATCTGCTCCTGCAAGATTTGCTATGGGTCACCTCAGGACCTGCGGCATACTAATTCCGATGAAGCCCTCTACACTACACCAACACTGCATATGTTAGAAAATAATATTTTACGTTTTTCAGGGTTGCCGCTGCATGAATATGACAAAAATAGGCATCTCACGAGCTTGCAGCATTTATTTTAAAGCTAATTTGTTCTCTGCTGTGGACCAACACAGCAATTACACATTTAGATGTAGAGACTCAATTGCACGTCTGCTGCCCCAGATCACAAAGCTAATAACATTTCAAAGTAAATGACTACGGCGCAGGATGTATTTGTTTTAATGAATCCTTTATGTAAATGACCCATTTTACATCTTTGAGTCTCATCTCTTTGTTTTTCCACACAGCCCACGCTCATCAGCTGCAATGACCATGAGACTTCCCACAGTGAGGAAAAATCTGGGCATGCTACGAATCTCCACAGTCAGTGCAGGGGGTCTTTCTAATTAAACTGGTGTCTCAACCAAGGCTGTGGGAGACAGGGCATCTGCTATGTAGAATGGTTTGAAATCCTCCAGTTGCCCCATCTGCAAAACTTTTCATCTGGCCTCCAATCGAAGGAGGAGGTTGCTGAAAATGCCTTTATTTTTCATAATACATCCCCCCACCCCCCACCCCCACCTTCCCTCTCTCCTACCTTATCCATATTTCATGAAGAGCTCTGGAGGTATGAAATTGTCTGAAACTAATCCACTACTGGATATTTAGTCCCAGATTAAAATCACTCGCTCCACTGCCTCATAATTCTGTTCCTATTGATTGCCTGGGTCCAAATATAAGTCAAGGATGTACAGAACATTTTTCTTGGGACTCTGAAAAGTATCAGTGCGACTCCTCTGCACTGAATGTATACAAATGGTGCCATCCAGTGTGAGGACGCTTTTTAAGTTGGAACAGTTTTGGGGTTTTTAGGCTTACATTTGATACTTGTTGCAAACTTTTTTGTGTTAGTGTGGATAAAATTCCCGAAATAGAGCAAAACTACTTAAGTGTAAATCTTCTTCTTTTTCCCTAAACCAGGTCACATATGAGTTTTCTCAAGCAGGACGTGGCTGAATTTATTAACACAGCACAAACAGGAGCAAACAGTACATTTGTTGGGGAGTATTTCCAACTGTGTACTAATTGCTCTGGTGAATATCTAACACAGAAGGACTGTTTTTGTGAGCATGATTTTGAATAAATCTAATTTGTCACTCAGTATAATAATTTGCTGATTAATGTGTTTTGAATACTGTCTAGACATTAAGTGAGCACAAAGGAAAAAGAAAAATCTTGCAGAAGTAAAGCCCTTTTGTCCTTATTATCTCTTATGATGGATGTGGACCATAAGAAAGCAAAAAAAAACAACCTTGTGTTCATGCAACACTGATATTTAGATATTTAATGTCTGCCAGAGAAAGTACGTGCTCTGCCATTACGATGTTTTTTAGCAGATTAGCAGCTACCCTTGCCATGATCCAGAAACTTTCAGACATAGAATTACATTTAAAATGGAAGGACCTTCTGGGGCGGGGTGGGGGTAAAGTAGGTCAATATATCAAAATATGCAAACAGCTTTCCAACGCTGGCAGAATTTTTTTAAGCAGTCTGTAAAAGCTCAATGTAATTTTAGTGCCTTAGTCAAACTAATTCCTCTTGCTTTAAGTGGCAAAGCTTTGAAGCGTGAATAATATGATAATCAGAGGTATTATTTTACCTGTCAGCACAATTCCAGCAACTTATCCTAGAAGAACGCTCTTGTTATTGACATGTCATTGAGAAGCATCTCTTCCTAAAAACAAATGTGCTTGTGATGTTCCAGATGAGCTAGCTGCCGAGTAGAAGAGGAGGGCCTTCTCAAGGAGAACTGCAGGGGATGGGGCTCCTGCACATTTGAGCTGATGCTGTTTTCCCGCAGGGTGCTCTGCAACACACCGTTCATGACACTCAGCTGTCAGAAAGCTAAAGATGGAGATGTGTTGATGCTTGCCTGCCAGAAAATCACAGCCAAACTGCTTGGTGCCAAAAGCCACAGAAGCATGGCAGGTGAGACACTGAATTACACTCAGACATTCTGCAGGGGAAAGAGAGGGTGAAGGAGAAAATAAGCAGCGGTGAGGATGTAAAGATGAAGTTTAAATTGAAGTCAAGAGCTTAGGGGGGAAAAAAGTGAGATTTATAAAAACTAGGGCAATAGAATGTCTTCAAATAACGCAACAACTGATTTTATTTAATGCAGCAACAACCAATAGCTTATCTGTGTCTACATGGGAAAAAGTGAAGCATCTCAGTGAGCACTTGATTAATTATGTAAATAAGTATTTGTTTGCTTTCAGTGACTCTTTGGTGCAATAATCTGATTTTCAGCAGACGCCAGCCAGAGTATCATGTCTGGTGCTGTATAAACTCTCTCATTTCTAAAGATTTTCCTATCTATGAAGAATCTGGCAAGGAAATAAAAGAACAGGTGGTTGGCTGCAAAGAGGCAGAGGAATAATGTCACATCAACAGTACATGGATGCATGTGTTTGTTGTTCTCGGCTCCTGAGCTCTCGCATCTCTGACAGTGAGCATGAGCCTAATGGATGATTTGAACCATCTCTACAACCTAACAAAAAAAAAACCCAGAAGTTCTGACTATTGGGCTGTTTCTACACTCATAAACTTTTTATTTTCAGTTTTTTTTTCCTACTGAATCCGCCACACTGCTGCTCAGCAACTGCAAGTCTACATCTTTTTTCTTTTTAATTGAAAAGTGATCATCTAAAATGTGTCGAGCAACAGCTGAAACTGAGAAGAGCGCATTTGTGTTCTTTCAGAGTCGAATAAGGATGTTAATATTGTTTAAATGGGAAGTTTAACCCTTCTTAAAGCATGACTTTCATTTTGATACAGAAAGAAATACACAAAAAGGGTAGAAACAGTAAACTCAAGAGCTTTAGATATCCTAGAGGGCAATTTTTCAGCCATGTTAGCAATAGCAGCATCGCTCTCTCGGTTGATTGATCCATTGGTTTTGGTCTAGCCTAAAATATCTGAACAAATAAATATTCAAGTATTTGTTTATTGACAAAATATTAGTAATACCTGAAGTTCTAAAGTTGTATTTTTAACTATCTGTTGTATTAAGTCAGAATTGTCAAATGTCGGTACATTGACTCGCTCACACAGGAGGCTAATTCAAACTAGCTTTATGCAAGCATGCTAGCACTGCAACTGCATGTTATCAAGATTATCTTATCAGCATTGGAGACCTGTCAGCTGGCTATGTTGTGCCTTATCAGAGTCTATGCTATTGATAACAATTTTTTTTAAAGAAAATTAATCAACCATTAGAATAGGGCTATTTGTTAAAATGCATTACATACCGAGAGTTGATCTCGCTTCCTGTTTGGCTGTGATGGAGCAACACTTATAAAAACGTACTAATTCATCTGATAACTTCTGTGAGGCTTGGCTTGAAGAATGTCTGTCAATTTTGATGAAGATTTTAATACAATATAATCTGTGAACATTTTTAAAATAGTTTCAAAAAGTTCAGTATGGTGGAAAATACAGTTTGATAGGAATAGATGTCACATGCTTTTTCTGCTGTTTAAAATTCTAAATATTGTTCTAGTGTTCGATGGGTAAGTGCATCTTGGCTTTCAATCCATTTGTGGTTGTGAAAGAAAATTAAACATATTGGGAAGAATTAGGGATGTATTCAATCAATGTGACAAACTTCAAACCTTTAAACCCATTTGTTACAAGGTTTACAAATTTTCCAATGGCAGAATCAAAAAGATGCTTGAGAAAAGGTTTAAATGCTTAGTTTATAACCCACAACAACGTGATAATGTTATAAATTGGATTCAGTAAAAAGATTTAAACCCGTACCATACTTCATTGCATTCATCTTCTTTAGTAATATTCTCCTTTACTCAAAATGAGCCTCAGTTACAAGACAAGCCAATAGGATCCATTACCACAGTTCCTTTCTCTGCTTGTGCTGCTGGTGTAATGATGATACTTTAGCAGCACAACAGCTGTAAATCAAGGCAAAATCATAACTTACTTCTCATATTGAGTCAACTTTAAGGCTCAAACATTTACGTAACTCATAGAAAAACACATCAGAGCCAAAATTCATCATGTTTGCCAGCAAGTCACAAGATTTTATGCTCATTCCTTATAAAAATAAATCACAGCAGACATGATTAGCATAAGAAGCATTACAGAGTGAAATTTCTTTGCTGTGCTGGTGAACTCATCCAGTAATGACAAGGCGGGGCTGTTAAAACCCAAATATTTCAGAGGCTCCATGCTGCTGCAACACACAACATTGAAGTACGACTGAAGAGAAAATCCCAGGAGTTAGTATCCAATAATACAACTTGGTGTAAAAATGTCTTTCCCATCTATCTAAAATGCAACGCTCTGTATTCTCCTGTTGACTCTCATAAGAGGAACATTTTTAATGAACCCCCAAGTGGTGACTTCCAGTTTTGTTTTGGGTTTTTTTTTTTTCATCCACCCCACCCCCTTTTTTTTTTTTCTTAAGACCGATCATTTTTACCTTGATTTCAGAAACTCCCCAGACAATCACAACCCATACCAGGCTGAAAATATTACACTTCCCCTGCCACCAGATTTCACAGGAGGAAAACTCATCTGAATTTGAAAAAAACATTTCTTGTGTGAGCAGAATTCCCAGGTGTGACGAACGTGTCCTGGAATCCAGATTTATCAAACTCTACTTCGAATGCAGTTCTTATTAAAGATGGAGAGAGGATCATTTGGCAAACTGAGAACAGGACACAATTTTCTGCTGAACTGTAAAACAACTAAAAAAATCCAACTAAATGAAAAGAGAAAAAAACGGAAGTAAGAACCTCTAAGAAAAATCCCCAAGTGAGTTTTGACATCCCCCAATCTGCACATTTTAAAGTAAAATCTGGTTTTTGCTAAGGAAGTGTAACAGGAGAAACAGTATTATATGCCTTATTTTCACTCCTTATGCTCATTCTCAGTTTAAATCAACAGCCAACTTAAACAGAGAATTAAACAATGGTAAAACAAACTTAGGAGCTTTCCTCCACAGCTACGAACATCAGGTCTGTGACCTCGTTTTCCAACAATGCTGCGCAGAAAAACGTGAAAAAGTTGCAAAAACTTATGCTGATTCGTGTCAGAAGACGCAATGTTTACTGTTTTTGGGTTTTTTTCATGCTACAGGATGAGAAAATAACAACGAAAGACATTTTCACAACATTTTGTGATCTAGTTCCAAAAGAAAAAGTTAGATCACATTTGATGGAGCGCCAAGTCTGCATTTGGGTGAAGGGTTGACAGCTATCAAAGCTTGGTATCATCATTGTTTCACACATCACAAACTACATGGTTAAGGTTAGAAAAGCATGATGGCTTGGGTCAAATCAGACCCAATACTAAAACTGTACCAAAATATTGTTTTCCTGGATTACTGACCGCCAAAGGTCACCCCCTTGGCTGGGCACACAAAATAAGCACACGGACCAAACTTCCTGCTGATATATATTATCTGATAAAATTATTACAATACACCATAATATTCATAAGCACAAATATGTGACTATTTCTTATTTTTCTGAGGGAAGGCAGTTATATACACCGTGAAAACAGACAATTTTGTTCTTGTTTTCGAGACCTCTAGAACAAAATTATGTCATCATTCTAGCGACCTCGGTTTAGGAGTTCTCGTGGCTTGTTATCGACACATCAGCCGAGCAGCCCTTTTTTCTCATGGCACGTCCGAGAACAATTCTGAAGATTGGTAAGGAAAGGGGAAGTAGGCGTGGTTAACGCGGAACAGTGTGAAGTGGAAAGTTCTCATTCCCACTTTTCCGCTGATGCGAAAGGTTCAGCGAGGTTGAACACATAGTTTTAATTAGTGGAGGACAAAGTACTCAACTACAGCACATGAGTCAAAGTAGGCCTATTAATTCTCGTGGTCAAATCTTACTCAACTACAAGTAAAAGTTGCTCGGTCAAAATACTATTCAAGTTAAAGTATTGAAGTACTTCCTTTTAATAATACTTAAGTATCCAAAAGTATTTATATATGGATATGGATATGGTTTATTTGCTTGAGTTTCTTCTACCATCTCCATTGCTAAGTTATGTTCGAATGAAGGCGGAACATATTTCCAAATACATCCCAGGTGTGTCTTTGAAATATGGTAGAGTTAAAGTCACAAGTTTCCCAAAAAAAAACAAATGCTCAAGTAAAGCATGCATACACAAAAATGCTCTTAAGCACAGTACTCAAGTAAATGTACTCTGTTACTGTCCACCACTGGTTTTAATGAACAGCTGGTTGAGGCGGTGAGAAAGTACGTAATACATGTGGCATATAACGTAATGGACATCGCACAGCCGCATGTACCACCCCGCCCTGCCACAGATGAAGTTTCTTGTTACCTCTGGCAAGGTGGGGGTTAAGTAGAGGCGGTGTTGGTCTGTCTGTCTGTTAGCAACATAACTCATAAAGTTATGGATGGATTTTGAGGAAACTTTCAGGAAATCTCAAAAATGGAATAAGGAACAAGTGATTGGACTTTGGAGGTGATCTGGATCACTGCCTGGATCCAGGAACTTTTTTATTTTTTTCAAGGATTCTTTACTATTGGGAAATAGGGATGATTTTGCCATTAGAGCTTCTAACTCAAAATAATGCCCACGATTGTTGGCAAAAATAAATAAATGAATGAATAAATCAAAATGTACTTAGACTGTACTCCTATGGCAATAAATTGAAGACATTTTAATTAAATATATGTCAGGTTTTTTGTGCTAAATTTGTCACCACTGGTACCGAAAAAATCCTTTGATGGCAACAATTTTTTCCAAATTTGTATACCACTGCTACACCTTTTTATGGCTGATTTTGGATAACTTTTATTAACCTTTGGTTGTTGAGGGAATTTGACGAGTTAAAACTGATGCATAACTAAAGAAAATTAATTTCACACAAATATGTTAAAGTTGTTTTAATGCTGTGACTGATCGGTGTATATGCAATCTTACTGAAGTGTTTTTAAACTGTCAGAATTTGGACCTAATGACTGACAGGCAGGAAGAAACATGACTTTCTGAACTGCTGTTATAAGCCTCAGCTCTTAGCTTGGGGGCTTGCAAAAGTCGGCTCTGGCATAATGTTGTGTATGTTTTAGGGTTATTCACAGGCTGAAGATTTTGAGTGACTGGTCCAAAATGCTGTTAGAATCCTGTGATCTTTGACTGAATCTGAGTATGAATCCTTGAGTAAACTCTGGGCAAAAGTCTGGAGTTGGCCTAGGGTTAAAAAATGCAAGTGTCAACCATGATGCAGATATCAGTCAAGGAGACTTTTCTGGGAGTTTGTTGGTTGTCTCTTGTGTTTATACCAGAACCTGGGAGGTTGTTAACTGTGCAAAATATGACCATCTACCAACCTGCAAAATAGGTTTTCTTTTTCAGGTTTTTCATAAATCCATAGAAGATAATAAGCCCTTTGAAATCACATTTAAAATGATTTTGATTAGTCGCCTTGTACTGACCATATAGACCTTTTTCATTGCAGACATTTTGACTTTTTACATCAAGGAAAGAAATTAATGATGTTTCAGTTTCATTAAGTGTCCCAGTTTGACAAGGGACCTTCTTTAAATTAGATGCCACTATTATTAATACACCAGTGCTTACCTTACAGTGGGAATTCAGAATGTCTGCTGGAAAAAAAATAATATAATTATTCATTCATGCAAACTGCCTGAGCTGCATTGCTAATAATGCTTTTCAATTCAATTCCTGCAGCTCCAAATCACAGCATTAATAACGAGAGATGCGTTGGCATGTTGTACTCCAGCAAACCAAGGGCACGCCGGTCCTGGGTGATGACATTATGTCCAATGCTGATTGGCTGAAAGGTTAGCTTGAACTCGGGGGAAGGGGGGGGGGGGGGGTAGCCCAAAGTTCACTGTCACCTTTCACATGTTTTTTTGCACTTCCCCTGACTACTGACACAACAAACCTGCCAGAAACAACTCTTTAAAAGTTTAATGTGTTATTCTTAAAGGCAAACTTG
>JBBBVU010000007.1:25923650-25963791 GCA_037177055.1 Atherinosoma microstoma
CCCCACCCCCCCCCCTCCACCCCCCTCCCCCCTACCCCCCCCCCCCCCCCCCCCCCCCCCCCCCCCCCCCCCCCCCCCCCCCCCCCCCCCCACAATTACAAGAAAGACATGCATTTTTGGTTTTTGTTAATTTGCTATTTTTTGCACTGTATAGTAACTCACACAGACATCCAAAACGTAATTGTCTGGCTGACGTGCAGTAAAACATACCACTGTAACTTTTGTCCTGATGTGTCATCCCCTCCCATAAATCCCCCTCTGTCCTATAAAGGGGCTGCAGAGCAAAGGCTTGAGGAAGAAAAATGAACTCCATCAGGAAGCTGGATACAATTTCTCTGATGCACACAACCTTGGTTGAGTAAGAATATCTCTGTATCCTGCTGACATGTGATCTTCTGAATCTATTTGGGACAGCTTGTCTCACTGAACTCTAAACAAGTCCTTTCAAGCTGCATCAATCATCAATTTCAACCCTGTTTGTGGGCTACAGATGATACCCCACACGCTCAATAGCTGGCAGACATTTAACAATATGTCACACAGGCACTCTGAGACAACCCACACTTTAGACTTTTGCTAATCCAATGCTTCAGGCATTGTCAACATGAAATGCTTAAGGCATTGAACAAAGCTGATCACATTCTATAGTTACCATGGCAGCGCTTAATCAACATCCATCGCAGGTGAGCTTTGCAGAATTGTCATTTGTGTTCCTGGCGAGGGAGCATGTAACTCCACCGGCAAATGCCCATTTTTTATTTTTTCCCGCAGCTAAATCTGTCTTTGTTTGTAATGATGGTACAGTACCAGCAAAGCACTTTCTCCTGATGGAGAGGTTCAGCAGATAAATGATGAAAGGGATTTTCTGAGAAACGCTGTTATGGTTCTTTGAACTATTTTTACTGCCTTATTTTCAATGATTGCTGCAAGGCCCAAATGCTTCTAAGACAACCTCTCTGCACAGGCTTACAGAAATTGCGTGGTCTGTTTAAATTTGGATGCCATTGCGGTGTAGTGTCAAAACTGAACACCTGCATCAACTGCCTTTATGTTTCTTTTCTTTATGTTTAATTATTCTCAAACTAATCAGCAATGTAATTTGATGCTTTTTTTTTTTAATTCACAGTTAAAACTAGGAGTAAAGAGGCACATAATCTGCATAATAGTGACCTGCTCTGGACGTTTTCTATTTTATCGATGAAGTTGAAAGATTGATTTTATGACTGTTTTATGTCCTGATGGTGAAAATGTTTTGGCTATTTCTTCTCTTTCTGCATTTGCATTTCTTTTTCAAAATTTCTCAACAATTCGATATCAATCTCAAATTATCTAGAGAAAATGTGCTGTGCCATGTTATATTTGTAGGGTGCATCTGCAAAAATGTTGCCCATCAGTATGCTCTGAGACCAAAAGAAATATGTGCATGTCTTAGTTGGATTTTCTTTTTTTTTTCTTTTTTTTTACCGAATCATAGACTAACATCAAAGTAGCATCTCTCTCTATCATTTGCACTCCTAATTGAGTTTCTTTAAACTCCTCTTTCTGTGAAAGAGGGCATGTGAAAGAGCAGAAATATTATCCCTCTTCTGTCTCCAGAATAAGCTGTTGAAATATGTAACCAGAAGAGCTTCCATCTATTACAGTGACACGCACAGGACTAGGAGGTTTTAACACTTGAAGACATCAGCCCCCGAGAGGAGACCGGAGGATTTCCTTTAATGAATTAGGACTGCAACATTGATGCCTGTTGACCCCGGTCATGTGATTAAGCTCTTCAGCTGGGGTCAGTGTTTCCGATTTCCATTAATATTGTATGCGGCTTAAGAGTTGTGAGCGCTGGGTTCAGTTTGTAATAGCTGAGGAAAAAAACTCATTACCTCAGTTGCAAATCCACCAGTGTGTATGATACGTGAATGTGTGGTATTTTCAAAACCAGTTGATTCTAGAATCATTGCAAGTTTACCTTTTGAGATAACATTCAGAGTCATTTGATGTGTTAATATTTACACAGCTGGAAGCTGGAAAAATAACCTTGAAAATGTAGGTACAACCGTCTGATTCTGATAAGTGCATGTGTGTTTGGGTTATTTACATGCACGTGTGTGTGTTCAGACAAGTGAAGAAGGAGAAACTCTGTGCCTTCACCACTACCCTGCACCGATTTGAAGGCTGCATTTTTGAATTGGCTTCATCAGTAACGCAGCCATCTGTCATTCTGGCAGGTACAGTACACGACGCAGGAGCACTCACAAGGAATCTGTGGCTGTTTTGCAGAAGACTTTATGCATAGATAGTTAAAAGCTGATTTAAAGTGATTTCACATGACGACTATAGCTGCATGGCCTTGACAGCATCCTACAAGCTGCCTTTTTTATAGTATTACTGAGAAGCCATGAAAATGTGTCAAAAGGAGATGTGAGGATTTTACTAAATTGCTTTAATGTTTGCCAAAGTTAAGCCAGGTAAAGATAAAATCAATTTACTCTGATTTTAAGGGTTAAAGTTAAGAATTTCGGTCCAAGTCATATTCCTGACTCAAGTGAATATTTTCTATTTTGTGAAAGCTTTTCTTCAAATTTTTCCATTTTCTTTAAGTGTTTCAGTCAGAGTGAATTTATCATACAGTCAATATTTGGCTTCCTTATGTGCTTCATACATTCTCTGTGGTGTTTTTCTTTTAGCCAGTGAGGTTATTTGCCGTAAATGTCACCTGGGACACAGAGTGACAAAATAATGACAACCTTTTTTTGAGGCAAAGCAATTTCCCCAGAATTGAATGAACAAGATACGTGAGGAATGAACAATATATTTGCTCGCCTCCCGATTGGTCTCTGTGGATGCCATTCTGACATCTCTACACGACCATGTTCAGACCAATAGATTGGACGTCTCACAAGCGGAGGCTTAGGGGTAAAATAAAGATTTAAACACATACAGGCTTTGTCTACTGGCTACTGTTTATGTTGAAAACTCCCTGTGGATGAATGCAGTAAGAGGTAGGAATGGATCAAATCAGGCCAGTGTCAGAATGCGTTGAACAAGGTTTCCAAGAATTGCCTCTGAGCTGAATTATACTGTAATTGCAGCATAAATCTAACTGAAAGCTTGCTCATACCTGCAGATTCAGAAAATATCAGTTAATTAAACTGTCATTGAACCGGCTGGGTTGTGTGACAGAAAAATCTATTCATTCCATTAACATAGTAACTGTATCTATTCGCATGTCAAATGTCAAAGACATGTATTGAACTGTGATTTGACAAATGCATGTCTCATTTATTCTTGTTATGTGAGATTTTGTATAAAGTGAATTGAGTCCCTGGTCATCCTTTTTTTTTTTAGCACATATATGCCACAATGAATTATTTGCACATCTATTTTGAGCCATTTGCACCCGTTTTGATTGCTATTTATATAAATTTATTCTATCCTTATTTGGCACAGATGTTCTCCCTGAACACATTTTGGAGGATTGAACTTGTGTTGGAGGAGGCAAGTTTTCCTGTACATCTCTCTTGTTAATTAAATGGCTCACTGGATTTGAAAATGAATTTAAGATGTGGCAGCCTGGATTTTTATAAAAACAAACACGAATGACATTACCAAATGATTACTGGTGTGACAGACAAGCACATTGTCAGACGTGCAGAGCTAATTTGCTATTTTAAAAGATTCTTTCATCGTTGCAACATGCAAAAACATGAAAAGACACCAACTGTAAGTTTAGTGTTCCCCAGTTTGCTCTAAAGGCCATTATATATATACATATACATTCCTGAAACGGCCGTGGTTAGTTATGTTGTTATCAGTATGTACTAAGACCATTTTTTTTCCCATTTGCACTCTGGTGTAAACGCACTGTACCTTAAAAATCATTATTGTTGCTTTTTGTTCAGACCTTTCGTAGAAGAATTATCCAATTCTGACAAAAATGTGTCTTTATGTACTACAGGTAAAAAAAAATGTTGAAAGAGAGACATGTAGCTGCTTCATGAAAAACCAATAGCTCATCATAAATTTAATGGCAACAACTAATTTCAGAATAGTTAAAGGTATTCATGACTATTGCCATGATTTAGTGTTAACTTGGCTTGAATAGCAACAGTTCACTAACATGAAAGATAGAGATACATAGTCTCTCAGAAATAAACATGGGCAGTATCAGCAAACTGAAAAAAATGCTTTTAACATTGTGGAGTGATTTCAGCAAGCCAGAATGCTGAAAATATATTTACAGAACAATATGATTCCTTCAAGATTATGGACTTTTCAAGCCATGCATATTTTAGGTAAACAATGCTAAACAGCATACATACAGCATTATAACAGGATGACATTGTAGTAAAAGAATCCAGGTACTGAACTGGCCTGCCTATATGTGTCCCTGTATGTGGGCACCTGATGGTAGATAATGAAAGTGTGAGACTGCAGCACTGTAGGAACAAGACACATCAGGAGCAGGTTGACACGATTACCGTCCGATTTCATGTAATTCATTTTTCGTTGACTATATATATTTTTTTCATTATAGCGGAAATACGGGACAAATCCCATTCCTCTTCAGCTCAATACTGACGTTAACATTTTTTCTAAATACATGATTATTCTCTTGTTTACAGGATGATTATGAACATTATTTATAGGTTAATAAAGTCCACAGAGTGTGTGGATAACGTGCAGCGGTGGCCCCGGGTGTTTTTTATCCAAACATTTTGTTAATGAATTATTATTATTATTATTAAACCATATCCATCTTTCTCCAGTTGCAGTGATATATATATATCTATAGGTGGAAATAGCTGAATTGCTTTGGATCCAAGAAGCAACCGAAAATGTAAACACAACCCGAAGTCAAATGGCGCCGCCCATGTATTCCCGCCTAATAAGTTGAATATACTATCAAAATGACTATTGAACAGGAAAAAAAAAAACAAAGAAAATCTTTATTGAAGAGCAAATATAATGGCAGTGTAATAGAGATACATGCTTCCACCTGTTTAAGTTAGAAAAATTACCTTTAGAATAAAACATCCTACCACTAAGTTTTGCAGTACTTTTAAATGTATGAAAGAAACTAGTTCTGCTTATTGTGCAAGAATGTCAACAATTCTCGCATTCTGTTTGCTGTGATTGAAAAACATACAAATCCTCCTACACAGATAAGGCCAGAGCTCCTATCCACTGAGAAATGCAACCAATTTGCCAACTTTTTTTGCATAAAAATTTAAACAATTAGACAAAATATTAATGCCACACATTCAAACAAGAAAACTGGTCTGTGTCTAAGATCTAGAATTGACCCTGGTGTTATGTCACAATTTAATATGGTTGATTTAAAAATCCTTAAAGAAATAGTTTGGATTCTGAAATCAACAACATGCACTCTGGACATGATACCATCCGACTTTTTTTAAAAACTGTTTTTACTTCTGTAGAAAGTGAACTCCTACTTATTGTAAACAGCTCACTGGCATCAGGCATTTTTTCCAGGTCACTAAACATAGCTGCCATTAAGCCACTCCTAAAGAAAAGGACTCTAGATGCCTCTAAAATGAACAACCATAGACCTGTCTCTAACCTATCGTTTATATCAAAGATCTTTACGAAAGTTGCAATCAACTAGCTAAATTACTTTTTAAATTAACATGGAAATCTTGATAAATTTCAGTCAGGCTTCCGACTTCATCACAGCACTGAAACAGCTCTGGTCAAAGTGTTAAATGATATTAGGTTGAATACTGGTTCTAGTCCAGTATCAGTCCTGGTTCTGCTGGATCTCAGCGCTGCGTTTGATACTGTAGATCACGGAATCCTTTTGCACAAACTGGAAAACTGGGTTGGACTATCTGGAGCGGTCCTGAACTGGTTCAGGTCCTATTTAGAAGGCCGGAGTTACTTTGTTTCGATCGGTAGCTATGAATCTGAACGAGTGGCCATGACTTGTGGAGTCCCCCAGGGGGTCAGTCCTTGGACCTCTTCTGTTTAACTTGTATATGCTCCCTCTAGGTCAAATATTACAGAACTTTAACATTAATTATCACAGTTATTCAGACAATACACAACTTTATGTGTCCTTATCACCAGACGATTGCAGCCCTATAAACTTACTGTGTCAGTGTCTGGAGAAAATAAACATCTGGATGAAGGGAATTCCCTACAACTGAATGAACATAAAACTGAAATTTTTCTGTTTGGTAACAAAGAGAAGAGGGTCAGCATCGGTAAACACATAGAGACTCAGACTCTTAAAATCACTGACCAAGTTTGTAACCTTGGAGTGATGATAGACTCAGATCTGACTTTCAGCAGCCACATCAAAGCTGTCACTAAGACAACTTTTTACCATCTCAAAAATATCAGCAGAATAAAAAGCTTAGTCTCCCAGAAAGACCAGGAGAAACTCATCCATGCATTCATCTCCAGTAGACTGGATTACTGTAATGGCATTCTAACAGGGCTTCCTAAAAAGAGCATTAAACATCTGCAGCTCATCCAGAACACTGCTGCTTGGTTTTAAACCAGGACTAAGAGATCTGAACACATCACACCAGTTTTAAAGTCTTTACACTGGTTTCCAGTCAGTCCCAGAATAAATTTTAAAACTATAGTGATTGTTTATACTGTAAATCCCAGAATGGTTTAGGCCCAGAATACATCTGTGATATAATTTGAGAATACAAACCTGCAAGGGCTCTTGGATCCAAAGAGTCCAGAGTAAACATGGAGAAGCAGCTTTTAGTTGTTATGCTGCAAACAAGTGGAACAAACTGCCAATAGAGATTAAACTTTTACCAAATGTATAAACTTTTAAATCCAGGTTAAAAACATTTTTATTCTCATGCACCTATGCATGGAATCTGCACAATCATTTTGAACCTATCTTGCTTGTAATCAATTCAATTTGTAACTCTTTTTCAAATAAATTTTTTAATGATTTTATTGTGATTTTTGCTATTTGTTGCTGTCTTTTAATACTTTTAAATGCTTTCTTTGCACTATTTGTAATGCTTTTAAGGTTTTATGTAAAGCACTTTGAATTGTCTTGAACAGGAAATATGCTATACAAATAAACTTACCTTGCCTTTTGGTTTTCCTTAGCTAGGCTGTTATTTATTATGAATTAGCTTGCATGAATACTGAATGACAACAGATTGGCTTGAACTGATTGTCTGTGAAGTGCCCTGAGATGACATTGTCATGAATTGGCGCTATACAAATAAAAATTAATTGAACTGAATTGGATATTCTCAGTTAACATAACTGTACCTTTAAAACTGTACCTTATACCTTTAAAATCAAACAAAGGTCCATAGAATATATGCCAATGATTTTTTCATGTATCTTCAGCCTAATTTTCTGACAAAGGTGCCTTTAGGTAAAGAAATTAGACCTTTATTTCTGTAGGCAGGAAAAAAGATTTTTACTTAAACAATTAAATGAGAGGGCTAATACAACTCATTGTTACAAATACAGTACATGGCCCAACTTAAAAACATGGGAGAAAAGAAAAAGGCCAAGTAATGATTCAGGGTACTTTTAGTTTATGGATTAAACCCATGTGCACCATGAGTGGTCCACTTCTACATGTGAACCACATGTGCAAAAATGTTGTGGATCACAAGTGGTTCTCATGTGAATCCCATGTGAACCATTTGTGATCCGCAACATGTGGATCACATGAAAACATTCCAAAACCAAAGATTTACGCATGTGTTCACATGTGAAATTCATGTGGTTTTTCTATAAGGGAGTCGCAGTTAAGCTAACTGAATTTGAGTTTATTTAGTATTTATGGAGATATACATCGCTTCTAATCTAAATGAAAGCATGAATTGATTGCTTTACTGTAAAGTGATCCCTACCTGAGTCTTTAACTGAATCTTCCACATGTGTTTTACCATCAAATGTATGGACAAAAAAGACATTTACACAAACCATTTTGTACCTGTGGAAATGACAAAAGTATGTTTTAATAATGTATGATGCTCAATATTGCAAGTTATTAATCTATTCATTAAAAAGAATTGTAAGAATGACAGATAATGAAAATATCTGCAGTTTATGAAACTACTTTCCAATTTCTTAATAAAATGTTTATGTGCAGCAACAAGCATTTGATAAATGTATCAAAGAAATGTGTTTTCTTACTTGGGGCCAGTGTTACACTGCAGTATTTTATGTAAACAAATGCTACATACCAAGTCAGAATAGAAAGTGGCTCTATGGAAATGATACAGGGGACCAGTCACCGGAGGAAGCTCGGAATTCTTTGCATTGATGTAAAGCTTTTTCTTTCCATCTTAAGTGCTACATTTTTAGGTCATATTTCAAAACGAAGTTTTTCATATGTAAAATGTGGCTAGCCTCTGGGTTACTCCTACACTGCCAGATTCAGCAGTGGCTCAGTAGAGGTTCAGTAGATGAGGTTCTGCAGCAGCAGCTCTGCCAGAGACTAAAACAAAAGCAGGGAGCCATAAAACATTCAACATCATTCAAAGTCTCTTCTCCTGCACATGCTTACACAATGTGACATTCAAAACAACGAGAGAATGCAGGTCCAGGAAACACATTTCAGGAAATCTTTTTTGGGTGATAATGAAATGTAGATAAAGGGAAAAACATTGTGGGAAAAATCTGTACAGCGTGACACTTCACTATCACCCATTGTATACCGAAGAGGATCCAGTGAAGTCATACCACTGCTCTTTTTAAGCGGTACAGGCGTTTGAATTAATAAAGCACCATTCTAAGTTAAAAAAGAGTGCAGATCCTGCTTTACTGGATCTTTTCTGGGCAAATTGCAACACATTTTGGACATAATTGGACACCTTAAGAGTGGGATTTCACTTGATCTTTCTTCCCAGTTACATTCAAATTGGCACACAATCTGCTCTTTATGTGCAAATGTCTTAAGAATTAATGTCTGCTTAAAAATGTGCCTTCTGTCAGTAACTGAATTATAAGTTCTTCAAAATATACACAAGTGCTTTTTGTTCCTCCTGTACTTCTTTTGGCACAGAGCAGCAAAGCAACTCTGAAACAAAAAAATGAAGTGACCAATGCCTTGAGAAATTTAAGTTCTAAGCAGTGGGTTTGATGAATTACAAGTCAGTTAGTCCATTTTGCTGACCAAATGCTAATTTATTTATGACCCTTAGACTGGGAGAAAATGAAATCATCATATATTTCCAAACACTCACACAAGGTTTTAGATTAAGGGAATCTATTTGTGTTGGAAAGACATTCTATGAATAAATTGTTTGAATTCCCTTTTGAAACAAGTCTGCACTCCAGCATTCCCTGCGTTGCTTTCAGCAGCCCAAGCTCTTGAACCTGCAAAGAATGTGAAGAATCTGCATGAAAGAAAATCTTAATCTCAGGGAACGACGGGACACCCTTGATTCCTCCGAGTCAGGGGAGTGCTACTTTCAATCAAAAAAAAAAAAAAATCAACTTTAATTTTTAGAGTGTCTGCTTTTGATTTATAGTCATGAATTAAAATGCAGCCCCATATCATATGATTTGGTGGTTATCCCATTTTACATTTTCATCAAATCATATTCTCAGGCCATATCTGTAAAATTGAGAAATCATCAGAGCTGAAGTGGCGGGATATTGGAAGTTCAGCTTCATCAGCAGTCTGTGTTGCTGAAATGAGAGACCTTCAGTGGGCTCCTTCATCTCTCATCCCCCTTCGCCACCCTTCCCTCCACTTTCTTCCTCTCTGTTTTTTAAACTCTCCATCTCTCCATTTCGTTTGGTTATGCTTCTCATTCAAATATGTGGTGAGATCTCTTGATGGCTATTTTATCTACAGTTGTGTGAGTTCACTTA
Source organism: Atherinosoma microstoma (assembly GCA_037177055.1). Classification (NCBI taxonomy): domain Eukaryota; kingdom Metazoa; phylum Chordata; class Actinopteri; order Atheriniformes; family Atherinidae; genus Atherinosoma; species Atherinosoma microstoma. The sequence continues at coordinate 25,933,485 of JBBBVU010000007.1, forward strand.
ATTAAGTAAAGTAATAGCAATGCACTGCACATCCAAATCATTTTTACTAAAGTGGTAAGACCTTCAACAGATAAAATAACCAGGAGTTGTGTTACTAATGTCGTGATGAAGGCTCTTATTGTACTCAAAGATAGAATGTGCTTTAATGGAAGACTTGGTCACCTATATTCATTATAATCTACTAAATGTCTCAAAGACCCACTAGGGATGTTATGATATCAAAGTAATATATATCCTCCTAACATCACTAGGACTCATTTGGCTTTTAATTAATTTTTCCAAACCCCATATCAATAATGTTAAATTAAATTGATACACTATTGATCATCATACTTTTATTTTGCATGTAATTAATGGCTAAAATGCTGCAGCATGCAAATCTGAACCTCAATTTCATTCTCACTGGACTGCATCCTCATAAGTGCTTTGCAATGTAACATGCAATCCGCTGATGGCTTATTAAGATCTTTACAGTCATTTAATCTAAGACTGTGGTCAATTACATCTCTCTGGAGTAGAATTGCAGTTTAATTTGATATAAACAAAACAAAAGGCTGTGAAGCTGTGGTCATGATGGAAGCTGATACACTCTCCCTCCTGCTCCACAAGCCTGTGCTGGAGAGTAGACACTCGCGGCCCACACAGCTTCCCCCTCAAGGGACTTCCTGTAATGTTTGTAAACAATAAATAATATTAATTTCATGCTGGACACCTTCCTCTGATCGATAGATATCGACTGAGTGAATCAGCTGTCTTTATAGGTTGCATACATTGGAAGTGTAATTGCTTGGTTTATGGGCAAACGCGATGCACAAACACACAAGTTGTGTTTTCTTTACACATGTCAGGTCATTGAGCATGGTCTCTTTGGATCATAGCTGCTGTGACTCATTCAAGACGCTACAAAAGAAATGATGGTTCTGTCTCACTTTTGTGATTGATTGTAGGAGAACAAGCTGCTTCAAGTCTCAGGATATCGTAATTCAAGCCAATGACGGAGGGAAAATTAATTACAACACCACAGATCGATGAACAACCGAATGTGTCAACTCCCAAAAGAGCTGTGATTGTTCATTGTAGCCTGATTGAGGAAGCAGAAGAGGACGATGCTGTACCCAGAAGAGTGTGGAGGAGGTTATGCCCTGCTTTAACTCAGCAAACACACGCCACGGCAAGAAAACACACTCTGATAATTCCTTTAAAAAGCTGAACCGCAATTTCTTCCTTGTAAGAGGATAATATAACTGACTATGCATTTACATATTTGCAGATCCTCATTTGAAATGCATGTAGCTTGGGTGCTTGTTCAGAAAAAGAGGCACATGCAGTGACTGGAAGAGACACTCTCCAGCTTGCACTGCCTGATAGGACTCAGAGCAGATTAGTAGAATGAGAGAGATCATTACGAGCAACCTCACAAGTGACCAAGGCTGAGTCATTCCCTTCCATTTGGCTGCCTTGCATCTGCCTCCCTTACATGCACAGTGCCTGGGAGGGTTTGATTGTGAACTAGATGGCTGTAAGGCTGCGTCTTTTTGCATGTGCACGCATGTGTCTGTCATTCTGATTGCGACTTTGACCTTTAGCAGAGGATGTTGGACAGAGAGAGAGAGAGCTTAATGAGTTTGTAGGCTGCAATAGCCTAGCTCTATCTAAGGAATCATCCATCTACATGAACTCCATAATTAGCTGGTAAGACAGTGGTCCAGCTCTGTGCTTCTACTTATTATTTTGCTGACTATATGGGGGGGTGGAAGAAAGGGAGAAAAAAAGACACAACCCCCCCCCCCCCCCCTTTTAGAGTGGATTAATAATCTGCTGTCGATTTCTGGGCAGCGTTGTAAATGGCATGGCCGAACAGCCTGATAATCACTCCGCTGACACACACAGAAAATGAGGAAAAGCTATCTGGAGTATAAGTCACATTCAAGTCTGAGTTTGCTGACAGGTGTACACTCACGGGAGCCCTAATCCTCACGCTTCTTCATCTGTGTTTGTCCATCACTGATGTACCACAGCAGGCACAAAAACCTCAAGACAAACCAGGGGGATATCTAACTGAAACTCAATGACATGCATATGTGATTTGTGTGAATTTGTATGCAAAGCAGAGATGTGATTCCTATCATGCAGGGCTGAATGACATATCCATCATTTTCATGTGAGGCAGAGGATATGAAAAGCACACTTGCAAGAGTACGGATGAAATAATATCCATTCTTTCGTGTATTGTCAGTGTGTGGTTAGTTATGCTTATTGATGATATGTAAATGTTTTCCTAAGAAACAGGATAGCAGTGGGGCGCGCACAGGATGCTCCATTCCCAACGAAAAAGGAGAATCCGTTCCTGGTTTTGCTCCTCTGCTTATCGCAGCGTACACCTTCCCCGACTCTCAGCACTCCAGCATTGCTGTGCAAGCAGATGTTCTGTCCTCCGATGCCAAGTCTTACAATTTCCGCATTTGTAGAAGGTTTTCTTCCACACGAAGGCTGCAAAGTGTCAAGAACCGGCAGAAACCCGTCTCCCTCTTCGACTCAGAGACAGAGGGAGAGTTTTGAACGGACAGCGGCTTTGGAGAAATACAGTACAGGCTACAGTAAGCTCGCGGTGGCGTGCAAGGCAGCAGTTTATCCACCACACCTGTGATGCGTTGTTCTGAGCAACGAAGACGCACGACCACGATGCTGATAGCCACGGCGCGGCAGGAGGATATGTACTGAAGAAAACAGTTGTGCGCTGAGGGGGGAAAAAAGCCTCTTAAGTGCTACAGAGGACACTCTCCGGACCTGAGAAAGACCAGCGTGCCACTGTTTTGCCCCTACTCTTCTGCCTTTTTAAACTTCGGTGATTAAAAACCACGAAGATGCCCTTACTTCTGGGCCCCTTTGTCCGCTGTAGGGTCCGCGCTGCGCTCCTTGTGCTCTGGCTCGTGGTTGCTGGCTTCACGTGCACTGATGGTGAGTTGTAGCCTACTTGTGAATGGGTTTTGCTCTGTGGTTTATTGTGCGGGTTATTTCTATGTGCCCGGGAAAGAGAAAAGAAGAAAAAAGACGCGACAAGTTGTTTGCTTGTGTTTTTTTTTTTTTTCTGTCGAAATAGCGGGGCGCGTGATGGAGCACGTTATTGGAAGTGCTTTTTGTTCTATGATTTGCTCGCTCTATCACTCGTCAATTAGCCTGCACCTACAAGGTTACAACGAAGAGTGTGTGGCTTCTTTCAATGTTAAAAATCGAGCCAAACGTCAACTGTTATTGTCCATCTGCTTGATATTTGGTTACATATTTATTTTAAGCAAAACACCTGGAAGTTTATTGCTTTTAATCATTATTATTATTATTATTAATGCACCTGCTGTGTAAGGCGCAAACCTGCAGCATAAAGGTTGATTTGACGGATGAGGGCTGGAGAACAATAAAAAACACTGCACTCCTTTCGTACTGTCACATAAACAACCTTAAGAAACACCTCCTTGAGTAACAATCCTGGCCATAAAAGTTAGAAGTGGTGGAGGTACAGAGAGCGTATATTCACAGCATGCATTCATCCTTCCAAGCGAGTCCTCTGCTGGCTGCAAAACAGGATCATTTAACTCCACGTCTCTTCCCCGGCCAGGACTCATTCCTGCTGCATTTGCAGTATGGTGACAGCTTTACTGAGTTGGTAGACGACCTACTCGCACTGATGAGTTACATTTTATGATGTAGCCGGCCTCCTGGCCAGACACTCCAGATTGCATGCAAATGTGCTTTGATGTACAAAACAATCCCTGACGCTGAGGTGAGCCCAAGTACACTAGAAAGAAGTTTTTCCTAGCAAGTAGCACATTACCCATTTAGATGATGGCCTAAAAGTATTTTTCTCATGATAGTTTTAAAAAGCCTAACTGTGGAAATGCCTTAATGTGCTGGTTATTGACCTGTAACACTCAGTCTGCCGTGTATAAGGCACAAACCAACCATCTTACATTCAAATGCAATCAATTTGTTTGCCATGATGCACCATTTCTTTTCTCATCACTTAGAATTGAGTTAATTTTATAACTCTCTCTTTACCTATCCTTTCCAAAGCTAAATATCATCCTCACAATGCCACAATGCCACACAGCTGTAAGCTGCTTTGTGTTGTTTCCAAATGGTTTCCATTCCTTTTGGACAAAAAGCAAACATGTTAAAGTTGGTGTAATTGCGCCTCCTGCTTCAGGACACCGATATGATGAATTAAGAGGGCCTTTCGCTTGCATTCATTAGTGTATAATTATGAATATATTAGGATTAAATAAACAGACATGCTTGGGGGACCGCGTACATCAAGCAAAGTAGGTGGCAGTGTGGTGGTATTTACAAGTCATTTTTATGATGCTTGTTGAAAGTGATGCATTTTGATTGGGTTGCTTGGTTACATGGGCGGTGTCGTGGTTCATTTTGGTGAAGAGGTTGCCCGTACCTCTCGCGTTTGTTTGGTTTTCTCTCAGTCTCGAGACCTGCAGATGTAGGTCAATTTCTAAGACTCTAAATTCCCAAAAGTGTGAGGATGTTTCTTTGTTCATGTTGGGATGGACTGGAGATCTGCGCAGGGTGTTACCCTTCCTACCACTCAGTATTTGCCCAGATGGACTCATAACTCTGCCATGACCGCAAATAGAATCAGGTACTGAAGAAGGTGAATATGGGGCTTACTGTTGAAATTATATTAGCTTCTTTATTCAGTCTCAATTTTCCTTTCAGACCCCTTTTTCTTGTTTTATTTGACCACTACAAGCCTCCTCAAAAGCTCCCATCACTGCTTAGAAGCTTTTTTTATTGAACAAAGTGAGTAGCAGGAATGGATCGGAAGGTAATTTGGGAGCCAATTCTTTCTGCATCAGGATGGGGGACGGTTTCAGCTGAGATCAGTCAAGCCATCCTCTGTAGAGAGGCAAGCTGCTGACTGGGCATGTATCAAAGCTGGCTTGTCCTTATTTCTTTTCTTTTTTTTCTTTAGGAAACATAACTCAGTCAGTAATAAAGGTAGGGGCTGTCAATCTAGGTTTGAGCTGACTTTCCCTTTAACAGCGCCGTGAGTGATCTGACGGGCCGGACAGAGTGGTACACTTTCAGCTTTGAGCCTCAGGAACAAAGAACTGTTCTGCTTCGCCTGTGTGTGCACACCACTTGATGTTTTCAGCATGCAAAGTGTGTGTGTATACGTGTGGGTGTGTGTGTGTGTGTGTGGGAGGGTGTTTCAACAAAAAGATTTGCATACATGTATTTCTGCTGTGTGTGTAAGGTGTATGTCTGCAGACTAATCCCCCTCCTGTTGCTTCTGCTGCTTATCATTTGTTTAAACTTCGCTCTGTTGCTTGTTACCTCCTTCTGAAAAGATCAAAACGGAACTACCCATGCAGAGAAAATGAAAATCCATCTTCCTTTCTTTTTCTTTTTTTTCTTTTTTTTGTTTGCTTTTCCCTCTGCCCAGTGAGAGCGTTGCCAAGCAATTGTTGTCTGGTTCATTGAGGGAACATGGGATTTGGTATCAGGCACCTTTCTTCTTCTGTGAACAATCACCTCAGAGCAATTTCCACGGGGTGTAAATCTTGTGATGATGCAAGGGGGTGGCCATTAAATGACAACAAGCAGAAATGTATTGCATAATACAGTCATTTGTGAGGTCTCATTTCTTATTACAGTAATATGAGATGCTTTTGCCAGACTACTCTCATCAATTCTAATTTGAATCATCCCAAAGTTGCCTTTCCCACAGCCAATTTTGTCTCTCATTGACTCCCTAAAGAATGTGATAAGGAGGGCTAAAGCCTAAATTAACATAATTTATTGGGGAAAATTGCCTTCTGGTCAAAGGAATTTAAAATCACTTCATTTTTGTCCCATAGCTAATGCATGGCAAATGATGGCCATGTATTTGCAGGGATATGGTCTTTTACAGGGAAATGATAATTTACAATCAGAAAGAGTTTTTGTTCCCTCTAGTCATTGGAGATGAATTCAAATAACGTGCACGCAGATTTTAATAGAGGGGGGGACAAGTTTTACACAAAACTATTTAGTTTCTCAACTGCTGATATTCAAACAGTTCATTTGCATGTTGTGCAAATTCAGAATGTATTGCACAAGGAGGCAATTATGCAAAAAAAAAAAAAATAGAGGAAAAAAAAACTTTAAATGATTTCATTTTTCGGATGTAAAAGTGCTTGTAATAAATTTGCATGCTGCTTACCACATTAGAAATGGACAACATCACAATGACGGAGCCAAATTGCTTATTTGCAGGACACAGCTAATCAAATATTGCAGTTTTATTGCCTAGTAGGGAAGAATACAAGGATGGAGTTAATCTTTTTTTTTTTCCTGTTCAAACCCTGTAAAGTAATTTCCTCAGTTTGAGTTGCGGTGATTAATGAAGGCACAGATAATAGTTCAGAATAAACGAATAAAAGGTAAACAGTGCATGTCAACACAGGTCAGCTTTAAACAATGAAGGCACACGCTCCATTTGCTGACAAATGCCCAGCCGCCTTATCTTTCAGAAGGCTGCGTCCCTGCACTTATCATTTGCAAATGGCCCTCTTGAAAAGTAAAGGAAGGACAGAGGCTTTGCCGAGGACACGGGGAGGATGAACCTTGCAGAGGGGAGGAGTTAGGTGTTATTTTCTGCAGTCTGTGCAGAGGCTCTGCGAAGGCACTACATCTCTGTCAAACTCTGCCCTTTTGTTTCAATTACCCCATTTCTATGATTCAGGTCCATGTGAGAGTGCTTAGGGCTTGAAATAAGGCTCTTTTCCTCCTCAAATGCAGCACACCACAGTCACAATTTGTGCCCCACCCCCCCATTTAAGTACTATAAAACTGAATCCTGGTGTGGGATGAGATTACCCTATGTCTCACATCATGGAAGGTCACAGTCACATAAAGTGGCTTCAGTCTCAGCTGTTGTGTTTTTGTCACTACTGACCATCTTGTACAAAGGTTATCGGTGAGAAGGTGGGGTGAATTGGTTGACCTGAGTCTCAAGTCTTTCGTTGAAGGGTTTAATCTAATGTTCTCTTTCCGGAGCCCTGTCTTTCTCTCCCTCTCACTTATACTGGCATGCAGAAAAAGAACATGCAGAGTTGACATTCAACCTTGGATGCCACTGTGTTCTCATCCAGGAAAAAAAAAATTCACCTCAGCGAAAAACATGGGACACGTGAAGGTTGAGGTTGAATCCCGGAGGTCAGTATACAGTATAAAATACCAATGCTGCTCTGTAGTTTTCTTCCCCCTGAATTTTTTGGGCCTTTACTTGGCTTACTATTCTCATCCGGTTGGTTTTTAGTTTGAACCGGTCTTACTGGGAATCCATGTTAACAGGGAGGCATGAGTGCAAATTCGCACGTCGTCCGAACCAGCCTTCATCAGAGGAGTATTCATTAAGCTGATTGACAGCAGAAATGTATTAAACATAAATCATTTTCACGCAGCCTCGGCATGGAATAACATTATTTTATTTATTCACAATAACACTGGAAGCCTTCACGCCATGCAGGGGGTTCAGTGTCGGTGTGGGTGGGAGAGTGACATTTGTCAAAAACATTTCAAAAACACTTTTAGGGATTGGCATCGAGATGCATTATCGAATGATAATGTTCCTCGTGTTTGTTTTTAGTATAAATGATGTTCTGTCTGACTACTCACATTGTACAGTGAGAATAGTGGTGTGTAAGGAGATGTTTTCAGGTCCTTCCTGTTCTCCAAGTGATCAATACTCTTCTCCAAATGGTTAATTGGCCATCAGTCACTGTCAGAGGGAGTGCTTAGAAGCCTAGAGGTGTCTTGGTGCAGCTCATAATAAGAGCCAGTCTTCCCGTCCTCTGGGTCCTCTCTTGGCCTTTACTTCAGGCCAGGTGGTGGCTGGGGAAGGCAGATCTGAATGCAATATGGAGAGCCATAGATTAATAGTTCCTTAGTAAGGCCACCAGGGAGCGATGTGAAAGCCATTTCCACTTCATCATACAGTGGACTAGATGGGAAGTGTGAGGATCATGCAGCAAGAAAGGAGCTTTGAAGCAGTTTGAAGCTTATTTGAAGTGAACTGGTATTTAAAATGCTTGCTCATTTTCTTACTTTTTAGTTTTAATGTTAGCTTTTGTGTGTGTGTGTGTGGGGGGGGGGTGTTTGTGGGCTAATACAGCTGTGCACCCCTCCTGGAAATAGACATTTCTGCAAATGCTGATTAACTTATTATTTAGATCATTTTAGAAATAAGAAAAGGAAAGAAAAACATACTTTCATGTGCAAAAGTTTGGACGTATTTCTTTAGGTTTTTAATTGACTCATAACTTGTCAAGCAAGTTAAAGATAAAGAATTGTCCCTCGATGACATTTCCAGGGCTTGATAAATACTCTGACTTCTACTACTTTGTGGCAACCCTCACCAACCACAGACTCCTATGAAATTATCTTAAGTCAGCTGATGATTACAGAACAGTATTATATGAGCTTAACAAAATAAGATTTGGGAAAAACCAATAAAACCTTCTGGTTAAACTGTATATCTGCTGGGCAGGAAGACAAAATGCATCCCCCACATGTCTGCAAAGGAGCTGCAGGGAGATTTAGCAGAGACAGAGACAAGATTGGTGGTGCACTGTTCCGACTCTCAAAGAGGGTACACATCGAAGAGTCACTGGTAGAAAGCCTTGGCTGCAACGTCATCACAAAAGGCAGTATATTTTGTATGCAAAGCAACATCTGGGGAAAGTAGTTTTTGGAAACAACTGCCCAGGGCAGGTGAATTTAAAATTGGCCAGTCAACAAAGCCATGTTTGAAGTGAAAAGGAATGATGTTGGCGAAAAGTACTTTTTCTTTAAGTCTAAGTTTTCCTTTAAAGAAATAGCTAGAAACATAAATCCCCACATTTATGCACACACACTATAACTAATGTGTTTAACTGCAACCTTTTTTTCCGTCTTTAAGGAGAAATAATCTTTTTCTTTGTATGTGTGGGTTTATTTGAGTTAGTGTTTTTCTTGCATCTTTCTTTAAATTTACAATATAATTATACCCTGGCTAGCCCTCACACCTTCCCCCAAATGTATGGCTCATTGTTATGCTTTTCCCTATTTAGCATGGCATGCAAAAGGGATAATTAGAAATCACCTAAGGCAGGAACAACCTTGCTGGCACTTGATTGGCAGGGGTATCTGAGGGAGGTCTGGCTCAGCCTGAGCCAGAATTCGTCATCTTGAAATGATTTTGTTGACAAGACAGGAGGCACAGTGACCTTTCCTAATTATGTGTATGTGTCCAGGCACTGGAGCCTTAGGCGAGCAATTCAACTGAGTCAACAGAGCAGTGACTCTTGGAGCACAGTCAAGCCTAGACAGCATGTTGTATAATGTTATTCTAGTCTGAATTTAGCTGTTTAGCTTTTCAATAATTCACTATTGAGACAACATTTCTGATGTCATTTGTATGACCTTTTGCTCTATTTGCTTATAAAGAAATAAACTGATGGATCAGGTCACACCAGCATCTGAAGTCATCTCCAAAAGTCATTCTGATATTACACCAAACAAGCTGATTCTTGTAAAACATAAACCATTTATTCTCCTCCCTGAATGTGTAGCAGTGAGAAAGCCTCTCTGATCTATGTAGGTTCCCCCTGTTATTGTTTTTCTCAAACAAAACCATTTCCCATGTGAAATGAGGTCTGAACATTACAGATTCAAAGCTTAAAGCTAAGCAGCAGATTTTCTTGGCAAGGCCATCAGAAACGTGAGGCTCACTGAAAACGCATTCAAGTCTTTACTCCCATAGAATTAATCACGACAAACACAACTAGCACTGAGGCTGGATGCAGCGTTTTTGCAGCTTGCTATGCACTTGATTACAGCTTGTTTGGATTTAAATGCCCACTGACAATGCATTCATGTTGAATCAAAGTGTGTTTTCATACCTGCAGCTTCTTGTCACTAATGCTTGAATTTCAAAAGATGAATGCAGAGCTGCTCCGCTTTGGTACTGTTTTTGTTAAATACCCATTGGTCTATGTTCCAGGCAGAGTTAACATCAAATGGGATATTATATAAATAGATATGTACAGGACTAAATGATGTTACGGACTGAGACAGTTTCAGAGCTATAAAGAATTTGGGTCTGCATAGATCTTTCGTCTGTATAGCCTGAACTGAAAAGTTTCCATAATTTGTCTTTGTAGAGGCTAATTTTGTTGTAGAACATGTTTGCAAGCATGCAAGTCACTGTGAATCACAAACACTGGTGCATAATAACACCAGTAACCCCAGTAACTGATGCAATAACAAACATTTGCAAATGGAGAATCTGAACTCTCAGATTTTCCGTTTACCGACTGGTGCCTTCAAAAGATAATGAGCCGAAAAAAGGATGCATGTTAAAGAGGACCCAATAATGATTTTCAGGCCAATCAAAAAAGCATTAAAATAGCTTCTTTACATTTAAGTCATACACTGCACATAACCTTGTAATCATGCAAAGTTCTATACCTCCTTTTGCTATGTCTGCTGCAGTATATGCATATTACTAGGTTATGAGATGCCCACATAAAATTTTGTCTGCTACAAGTTGGCAGGCAACTAGCTCCAATATGTACCTTTTCGTTAAAGAACATCTCACCATAATCCTTTTAAAAACTGGCTGTGGTAAATGTTTGAACAAGCCTGAGGCACCCAAGTGTGAAAAAAGAAAAAAAAAGAAATTAAGTGCTGCTACTAGTATGAGTTGTTTTCCTGTGGCTACCTGTAATTATATGATATTGTACATGATGCAGTGGAACAACATGTTATTTATAATAAACAGTGAATTTATTAACCAACTCAATTTTAGGATCTTGTTTAAGAAAATAAAAGGAAAATGAAACATCACAAACATGAAACGAAAACCATGAACTTCAGTGTGGGCAGTCAGATCAGCTGCTCTCGGTTACCCACATCTTTGATTACACTGTCCCTATAATATGTTTTATACACAGGAAGTATTTTCCCACTTTCTTTGAATTCAAATTAGCTCAAAGCTAAAATTTCTTTTTCCACTTCTATTTTTCCCATGACTTTCAGTTCGTCAATAAATGACATATGCTCTGATGTCTTCAGGCAACCAACACATATTAAAATCTCTCTGATAAAAACGGTTGGACTGGTTTAGGTGGGGGATGAAACCCATGGGTATTCATGGGTGGCCTTGGCACCCAGTGACAGCCCTGAATATTTTTGTGTGTTTTAAGTCCAGGCTGGCAATGTTCTGTTGAACCTGCTGTGATGAAAGATAAAAAATCATTAGCTGTGAGAAAATCCCTTCAGATATGGAGGCCGAAAAATTCTCCGATCTATCTCATTTATTTTTGATTAACAGCTTCAGGCTTGTATACTGTTGCTTGATATGCCTGTCATTGAGTGCATGGGTTAAAAAAGCCAAGTACGCTCATCTTGGAAGATATTTGTTGAAGGTAGACTGAACTTTTTATGTGGGTGGAAAGAAGATACATTACAGCTGGTGCTCAAGCCTTCTTTGTCAAAAAGACTGCCTCCTCTCTAGCCCAACAGATGCTACTTTAGCTTAATTGGACACTGAATAATGTGTGTTTTCTAGTGGGTTGTTTATAGAATCAAACAATTGTAGTTTGCCATTGGTTATTTCAGGAGTTGGCCGTGTTCTGCACTTTTATTGTAGTTAAAACAACAAGGCTTAGTTAGTTTTTTCTTTTAATTAATTTGCTTAACATGCAGTTTGGGCGGGCGGACATCTGGTAACCAATAAACTTGAATATAAGAAGTTATTTATTCGATGCAGCCGTCACTTAATGGGTGCGGGTTGGTGTCCAATTTCATGCTGTTATTGAAAATACACTGGCCTCTGACCAAGCTCGGTTCATAGAATATTGCTAACAGCTCTTCTGATTACTCCCTCCACGCTTTAGTTTGGAGTCAAAGTAGCAAATTGGTATTTCCAATTCAGAACATCTCATCATTCATAAACTGAAAACACTCTAGAGTGTTATTCTTCTTAGATATTCCAGATTTGACACCCTGTTTGGAGCTAAAAATCAGTTGAAACACTGGGATTTTTTATTTTGGATTCAGGACCTCAAGCATTTGTTGTTAAAACTATGAGCTACTATTTACTACATTTGCCAATCCACACATGAGGGTGCACTAAACATCAGACATGTTGCCTGGTCACTGAATGTTGCCACATGTCCTTCCTCACTTGATCTAATAGGTTGTTTCTAGGTTGTTGTTTCAAGATTCCTCTGCATCATGTTAGGTCACCGTGAATACTTCGGATCTGTAAAATTTTTGCATTTAAAAACGATATTATATTGACTATAACGCTAAAGGCGCTCATGCACGATTTTGGTCAATGGGCCGCACAAACCGCTTCCGACATCAACGAGACCTTTTCTTTTTTGTTTCAACAGTAAAAGTAAAATGATCAATTCTTCTTCCTTTTTAGAGAAGTCCATTTGCAACACAAATTTTTTGTTGTTAGCAGAAAAAAGCGCCGGAAATACAATGCGACCGTTAGCTGGACCTTTCACAGTTTCAGAGTACAAGTGCTGTGTACTACCCCCTAGCGGTGACCTCCAGTATAGACCATTTGGCTGCGTTGTGCCTTCGTTGTTTGCAGCAAGTATATACACAGGCGAAGCAGAACATTGACGTGTACGCCTGCGTACACAGCAAGTATATCCCAGCCCTTAGCCTTATCTGACTAGCGTTACTACTTTTTCTGATCAATACTGATCAATAATGCTTGCCCTGCCTCTGCGTGTCGGTCGCTTCGTAACACCCAGTCCCAGCGGGGGCAGAGGAGAACTCTGCCTTGCCGTGTGATTATTGTAGCCACAAAGAGTGTGATTCACATGTTACACGGCGCCTGATCCAGGTTTCAAACCAGCAGCATCTACAAATCTTCAGATATATTTCCTGTCTTTCTTGTGTGACAGTAGGGTCCTCTTTTTGAGAGTAAAAAAAAAAATGCATCCATAATTCTGCTCTATCTGAGCCTCAGATATGTTTATATAGGATTTGTAACAATTTCGTTCCCCACACTTGCTTATTATCCACTCTCTCAAAGCCAGTGAGAAGGAGGGAGAGAGGAAGCAGCTGTGGCGCAGAGAAGACTGAGTAACTGGGGGCAAAACTGTGGAGAAAGTTCAGCTCCCTCCTCAAATTCTCGGATATTCATCAAACTTTTGACTTTTGTGAGACGGTTCAACATTTTAATAAGACAAGGTGAAGTAGAGGTAGGCTACACGTTGAAATGAAACATCATGTGACAGCTACAGTCAGCTGTGAAGTCACATTTTTGGACTGTTTTTCCATAAATGACTGAAACGCTGAAACAAAAAACAACTTCATAAACGGCCTAATGAAGTGAATTAAGATGTTTTTAACTCTATAAAGCCAAATATATCATATTTGATACGTACGGTTTCTGAGACATTTTGCATCACTTTATGGTAAAAACTGCTCAAACCTTGTCTTCTGCCCCTTCATGGATACCAAGAAGCCTAGTTTTGACATGTCACGGTAATAAATAGTAAATAGGCTATACCCGAAAAAAGATTTTTTTAATTTTTTTCCACATTTTGCTAAACAGACAAATAAAGACTTCAGATTTTCAAAAAAATTACTTTTCTCCCCAGTTTGTCTTGGGTTGGACTTTAAAGGGTCAATGAGTCGAGCGGCTCTAAATTTCTTCATGTAATATGACTCGACAGCTTGTTCTTCTGCTTCTGCGTCTACATGATGGACATCGATGTTCTCAGCATAACGCGAGCGTTTGCATCTTCACCTCGATGGGAGAGTTTGAAAAAAACTGGAATTCTGTCTGACTTTCAGGTGGTTGAAGCCACATATTGTCCGATATATACATTCTCTGCTGGTTGGAGTGTCCACACATGCACGTCCACGCATGCGTCTGGGTGTGTGTGGCATCGGGATGAAACTTTGCTGTGTGCAGTACAGAAATGATGTAGAGAGAAATGAGGTGCTGAGGTGTAAAGTAAGATAAATAACATCAGACTGTTTAGCTTTTACTGTAAGGGATACCTGTTCTTGAGGAAATATAACCTTCAGGCTTCAGTGTTGTGGCCACAGGAAGCACCTTATAGTTGGTAAGTGAAGCTGATCTTCGCATCCTTGTTATAATATAGAGCAGTTCATATCTTGATGTTGTGATAATCCCTCATCTCAAAGAGAAAATATAATTCTGCATGAACACTGAACAGAAGCTGGAATTGACAACATTAAATCGCATATTGGTCAGAAAAATCCCAATTAAATCTTTTTCCCATTGTTCAGGCCTAATCATAAACAGGTGAAGTGCAGCTGTTTGGATCGGGGTTTAGAGGGACTTATCTGAAATACTTACTTGAAATCTGTTATGTCTGCAAAATGCATACACTTCGCACACGTCTGCCTTTGCTAATAAGAATATTGGGTGAAGACAGTAAAGGCTCACAGTTGAGATTTTGTATTGTAGAGTTTTAATTTTCTGAGCTCCAGTTGAACTCGAATCAAACAGGAAAACATCCGCCTTCATCTGTGCAGTCATAAATCAGCATGTGCTCTGTCATCTTAACTGCAACATTTCCAACAGACCTGCTCACACACTTAAATACAAGTTACAAATACAAGATGTTGACTGTTGTGTGTGTAATTAAAACTATGTATTCCCATCTGTGCTTTCGAAATGTCTAAAATGCTGTCCTCATAGATTGCTTTTGTTGTACGCCAATTAGATGAGCTGCAGAAATTTTGCTTTGACATGTTCCTTCGGTGCAGACCTCACGGCACCGGGGCCTTGACTGGACCAAACTGCTGTAGGGGCCAAGTCTCCTTAATCTCTACCAGTCACGACAGCCTCATAAAGACACATTAATCCACAAAGAGCAGTTTCTCTCTGGAGAGTTTCAGGGTGTACACTGGGCAGCACCCTTCTAAGGGTCTTATTACCCTTCTGTGTCCTTATTAGTGTCTAGAAAGGAAACGGTAGGAAATAATGAATTACCGTGTAAAGGGAAAGAGTTAAAGAGAGAGCAAAAAAGGAAAGTTATTTATTAGCCTTTCACTCCCTCCTAGCTGGGCTTGTTAAATTTACCACCAAAGTCCCGCCAGGCAATAGCTTCTTTTTTCTTATTCTTTTTTCACTTATCAACACATCTTCAGGTGAAGCAAGTCTTAAGTGTTTCTGTAATTATAAGATGTCACAATATTTCAGGTTGCTTGGCTAAATTGAAATACATTGAAATATTCATTTATTCCCTGTATGTGTGTGGAATTCATATACTTACTCCTCGATTTCTCTCACGTAGTATTTTCATAGATGACGTGATGTGTGTCTCCGTGCCTATTGTCGCTTCATGTATCTAAAGAACAAATGTTACTATGCCTCAGACCTTTCCCACCGTCACTTCTGTTCCACAGTTGAAATCTTAACTGCTCTTATGATTCGTCAAATTCGCTGTCTTTTAAGATTTGTTACATTTCTGACCACGTCCTTCAATCACCTATAGTCTGTCGTGAAAAAGCCGCAATGACAATTGCAAGGTTGATCCCTTTTTCTGCTATTCAAAATGATATTTCTGCTTTTTAAATTGCACCGCTGAAAACCCAGACACACTGGTTTCAGACAGAACCATTACGAAGCCAAATGCAATTTCGCTTGTTTTCTAATTTCTTGGTCTGCGTCATACGCTGCATGGCTTTGCTCTGCCACTTTCACCAGTGTTATGATTGAATAATAACTATTCTGGCTCAGTCAGCTTGTTGTTGGGAATGTCATTGTTAAACTTTTTTCCCCTTACATACCACTTATTTATTTTCCTTGCAGACACTGTTGAATCCTAAGCTCTTCAAAGAAGGGCAGGGTAATCATTTTAAGAAGATAATTTTATACTAAAAAGAAAGTCCTTCATCTTTGTGCACTTCGCTACAGAAGTCGGCAAGACGTGGTCCAGATTTGTAAAAAAGGAAAAGAAAAGGGATTTGTCCCAGTTATAAAGGACCACGACAGAATTGAGAAACAAACCAGTTCCATGTATAAAACGTACCCCCTTCCTTGAATAACATTTTCTAAGATCTAGCAAAGGGGATTTTTAATTCCCTCTGCTTTTTTTTTTTTAATTTTAGGTCCAATTTTCCATGTCAGCTTTATCTTTGTAAAATTACATCTCCGACTTCAGACATCCAGTAACAGACATTCAACATTGAGCCAAGTAACACACTTTGGTCCATTCACAGGTCGACTTTTTTCTTTTTTTCTTTCGCAGTATAAATCGAAGCTTTATCTGTACCAATCTTCAGTAACAGTCTGCCATTTTGTGTTAAGCCAACACTGATGCAGAGAGCCTCCCCGCAGCCTTTTGGAAATTGCCAGCGCCTAAAGCAAACAGTGGGGCCTCAGGTCCCACAAGTGTGAAGCAGCCAAGTAAACCCATTAACTGCCTATAGAGTGGTTGGTGCTTTTGTCACCACATGCCACTATTCACAAATGAGCCACAAGCTGGTTTGCTTCGACCATGTCAAATAACCAATCATGTGTCAAGACAACCCTTCTTTCACTCTTTAAGATGACATTGGATTTGCTTAAAAAAAAAAAAATTCTGATGGAAGTAGATGGAAAAAGTTGGGGGACTCTAAAGTTAATTTATCGTGAAAAACGACTGCTGTGTTGTATGCAGTAATGCTGGTAAATTACAACATAAGCATTTCACTTGGAAGATATAATTTGACATGTTTGCGGCATTTCATTTTGGGGCACTGAGGCATGATACTTTCTTACTGTGAATTCCTCTGTCCCTCCTCGGCAAATGATGCCCCACTGTACAAATTATTTGAATCGCCAGAAGGTGTTTGATTTATGCTGAGTCTGAGTTATCAGCTCCAAACAGGCCATGTCGCTTCTCTCTTATCATCCTACCCAGCTGCTTGCAGAATTTCTGCATGTTTTTGAGCTTAGCCCTAAATGTGATGACAACAGTCATGAACAGAACACAAAGACAAAAAAAAACTGCCGCTTGCAGCGAAATGAGAGCCTCCCCCTCTCGTTTAATTTATTTATTTGTAATTTTTTTTTTTTTTATGTTGGATTTTCCTACAATACGTTGGACAAGATCGCCTGGCGGTGGCACAACTTGGGCTGTCGTGGGCGGTGCCCACCGTGACCCCTGTCATATAATTAACTCCCCTTCTTTTTAGATGGCAAGAACAAAGGTGAACTTGGGGATCCGGGGCTGCGTTCAGTCAAAGTGGAGGAGTACGTGTGACACTCTGATGACTCTAGGGCGCTCTCTTGACCAGAAGAGTCGTTGGCTGTCACTAAACATCACTGTCTTCTTTTCCCCACTAATGGCATCTCCAGACTGTGCTATGAGGAACAAAGGCTGGTTGTATGAGATACTGAGGAAAAAATAGAGCGACCCCATTAGGGTTGCAGGATGTGATTTTGTGACACTGGCTGCAGACTTATAGAAGTGTCATGACAGATATGAAACGAGGAACAATTATAGGGTGACGTGCTTGCGGCTACGGTGGCAAAGCCTTCAACGGAAGGAGGGAAAACATGCTGAATGGATTACACAGCAAACACATGCATGCACACAGACCCACTCTGACACGTTCACAAACATGTAAGCGTAATTTTTCAACGTGTGAAGCTGCTGAAACTATAAAACGAAGTAGTGGTGACGGCGGAATCAAATGTTTAATTCATGAGGGTACATTCGAAAGGTGAATGTGTTAACAAAACAAAACCATATGCAGAATAACAAGGAAATGAATTGTGCTGAAGAATAATTAGGCATATTCCTGTGGCTATGGAAATAAATAATATCAAATGACTGAGCTGAATATTTTTCCTATTAATAACTTTATTCAAAATTAATTCTTATTATATGCAAATTTGTATTATCCTGTCAGTAATTGATCTAAAATTGAGGGATTTTTTTTTTTATTCCATAACAATACAAATAAGTTATTGCATTTACATTATCTTCATTCAACTTCAGAAATGTCATAAGAAGGGAAATTAAATGTGTTTAACAAGAGGAAATACAGAGGGTACCTTATCAAATGGCAATAAAGTAGAATCTAATTGCTTTTTTCCTGTCAAGGTGGTCCTGGGTGTTTTCTCCATCCTGTCACAACTATTGCATCCGAAACTAACCGGATTAAAATAAAAGCTTTTTTGTTTCATTATCGTTCATCCTCATTATCCTAACCCACACGTACAGCCTCAGACTAACAGGAGAAAAGTGACTGACAGAATCGCACTGCTGAAGCTGTCAGTCTCTGCATGAAGTACTCTAATTCAGCATTCCACTGCCTCAGGTACAGCGCCTCTGTTTCCATCCAAGGCTGATTCGTAAAACTAGATGTACACTGTGGTTGTACTTCCTCTTAGAAAAATATCAATTCTCAGTAATGTTATTTTTCCCCGCATAGATAATGCAAGTCCCAGGGAATATTGCGTGCAATGTGAGAAAGCTGAATGTGTCATGTTTGTGCATTGCATTGCAGAAGGGTAACACTTGACATCAGCATTGTCACAGTAAATCTTTGTCTCCTTGACACTAAGAGTCAAAACATGAGCCTGGAAATGTATGTCCTCCCGCAGCCATGATATACACTGCTTGTCTTTTCTGCCAAAGGCTTGGGGAAGCTTTTCTATTAATCTAAAATTTCAAAAAGCATTTGCAGATATTTTAAACCCAAATATTAGGCTTCTTCCTTTATGAATTGTGGAGTATTATCACTACATGGATGCTGGTTCACTTGTTAAGGATTCTCTAAAGAAGCTGTCCCACAGGTTTGGAAATAATACCGTGGTTAATTCTCTTGCATGTCGCGTTATTGATGCCAAAGCTCCCGTGTCAGTTTGGCCCCAAATTCTGGCATCGTCGCTCATTTTCACTGATGGCTTTATTACTCTGTATCACTATGAATGACTCACCCATATACATATAAAATAGCTTGTAGTACGCTTTCTTTTCTTAAATCTTTCTCTTTGTCTTAAACAAACCAACACAAATAATGACGCTCTTCTTTTTAAAGGTATGTCCTGTTTCTGAACTGTATTTCCCTATTGCTTATCTCGATAAAACATTTAAATGCCCCCTTAAATGCTGGAGTTGTAATTTTCTCTGTCAGGAACATGTTTATGTTTATAGGAATAGAACTGCTCACAGAGTCCCCACCCACATATCTTGTTATTCACCACGAACAGTTGGAGGCACAGTGGAGGTTATTAAAAATGCTGAGTTAAATTTCTTTTACCCCAGTTTAAAGGGTTGAAATAGCAGCTTTTACCCAGATTATCATATCTTTTATAAATAAGTGTTTTCTTCTTCTTGTTTGACTCGGTGATATTTGGGGCTCAGTATTTTGGGGCCTACTTTCATAATATACCAGATGTCATAGTTTGACAGATGCGGACTACAGGCAGGCCAGTTTAGCACTTTGAAGTATTTTACTATTTGGAGTCATCTTGTTTTAATACATGCAGAATGTGGTTTCACGTTGCTTTGCTGAAACACAATAAATAAGTCTCTCTGAACAAAATGCTATCCATTCAGCTGTAAATGTGGCTCAAAACCTATAAATATATATTTCATTCAGTACTAATGGTGCTTTCAAAGATGTTGAAGTTACCCGTGCTATTGGCACTAATGCACCCTCATACCATCGTGGATGCTGGCTTGTGAGTGCTGATGGTAGTGAGTGATTTCCAAAAACAATTATATCTTTTTAATCCTCAGACAGTTTTCCACGTTGCCTTATTTCATGAAACATATCTGTTTTTAATGCAGTGGTGCCTAAGACCCACAGTATAGCAGACGTGTTGTATGGGTTTTCTGTTGTGAGTAGGAATGTTCTAATTACATTTTTTTTCTGCTTCATATCAATTCCGATACCTGGGGTTTAGATATCTTCTGCTTATACCGATCCAATATCTGTGTTACTTTATTAAAAGGTCTTTCAAATTTATCATTTGAATTATGTTTATTATACACTTTGATGTATGATATTATTACTATTATTCAAGTCCTAGTATAGGCTAAACTATAAAACATGAATTAACAAATGAAAACAATGATTGCCACAGATTTTTTAGATAAACCTAAATCTTGGAATCTGACTTATAATGAGCGTTTTTCACATTATCTAGTAAAACTTTCCGGTGGCTTTCTGGCTTTCTTTTGCAAATTTCTCGTGGTTTTTAAAACCATTTGCCAGTGTTTGTTGTCACTGCGGTTTGTTACACTTTTTCTTTAACCAAATGAAACCGGTTGTCTAACATATTGTAATTCTTCAACCGTTTACGCTATCATATAGTATCGGTATCAGCCCAACTCTAGTTGTGAGTAAAGTTTTTTTCCCCTTCAGATTCTCAAAATATTTCATATGTGACACTGATGATGAAATCACCAAATTCATGCAAGTATGTGACAGACCTGTTGTTATAGGATAAGATATTCTACCATCATACTTTTTTCAAAACAGAATCTAATTTTTCAGTTTTTAGGTTTATTACACAGGTTTTATATTACTTTTTTTTTAAAATATTATATTTGGTTTAAAGATTTCCAAAGCATTGCCACATAAACCACATAATTTCCTTTTCGTTTTTCACAAATCAGCTTGACATAAGTGCACAATGACAGAGTTATAATTCAATTTTTAATAAAGTAGTTTCCATTGAAGGCCTTGAGGATGTACTACATGTCTATTCTAATAAGATTAAGAAAGAAACTATAATTATAAAACCTACTCAGTTAAATAAAAAGATTTATTCTCCAGCCTTGGAAAAATCGAAATAATAGATATTCAATAAATGTGAGGGAAAAAAATATTGAAAGAAGTCTTTGTCGCGATACAGTTGTTATTGAACTTCAAATGCATCCTCTAGATATACACACACTACCTGATGATAACAGAAGGATGGAGGCATTGGTGATATGACTTCATTAAATAAACCCTTGACCTCAGAGATACTGAGATGATTTATTTCCTTTAAGTTCTTTTCCTTCAGCAGTGAATGGAGATCCCATGCAGAGATTACAACTGTGCTATCTTCCCATCTTTAATTTAGAAATGCAGGAGAACTCCACATGGGTAAGATGGTTATCCACACTTTGTCTGTCTTGTTTCTTCATGCATGTTAGCTCTGCGAAAGCCTCCTTTGGGACCACATAACAGGGTCTGTGATAGTACTCGAAAATGGTTTTCTTTGTCTTTGTCCCCCTTGTGACCGCTGGCAGGGGTGATGAAGTCAGAAATTTCAAAAAAATTTCCATCTTGATGGATCTGAGACGAGACACTAGAGGGCTAACTAACCAGTTTACTGACATGAGCAGTGCAACTTTGAAATGTACTTTTATTGCTTTTTCCTTTGAGACACACGTGTTTGCATTGCAGCAAAGGGGGACACACAGATGAGGGCAACCAGGAGCAGATATTCCATATACCTGTTTCTTGGTCAAGGACATCTGTGCAGGGGTGTTGATGAAACAAAGCAGGGATGATCTCTAACAACAAGCCAGGTACATTTCAATCATTCCTGTTGACGTAGTGTGAAACAGAATTGTTTTCACTTGATTTGTTACAAGTAAAAACATATTTTCCAATATTTTAATGGTGAAAATTCATATTTTAAGGAGAAGTCCATATGACAACGACTGGAAAATTACAGTAATTAAAAACAAAATAAGAAATCTGAGTGGGCTGTTTGCTACAATGTAAACTGGACTGGTCATGCCACTCACAGATCCAATAATTAATAAGTTTTTGATCAGTGCCTTGAAAGAGAAAATCTCATTTTCCCTTCTGTAGAAGGCTTTATCTGTAGCTAAAACTGATCCAAGGTCTGCCTGTCATGATGGAGCGTGGACAATGATGTCCTGAGGGTTTTCATCTTTGCTCCTTACATTTGCCTTCCAAACACTGAAAGGCTGAGAAAACAGTGCAATTTGTCTGAAAGGAAGCGACTCCGATCGATAAGATTTTCATTACAGTTATGTTTTCATACTGCAGTAGAGGCAGGGTGTGGAGCTCTGATGAATGAAACATTAATGTTTAAGTCCCCCCTCTGCCTCCCTCTCAGTCCTCGGCTTGCAAGCCCTGTCAGTGCGATGATACGGGAGCGCCACGATGAGTTTGTGCGCTGGGACACGATTCTCCTCAATGCCACGTCCCCAATCAACAGCTGTCTGTTTTGTCATTGTAGATTTCAGGCAGTGTCCTGGGTTTGCAAGGGGGGGGTAAAGACCAGAAGGCCGATCTTTCTGAGAGCTGCACTTTATTGAATTATCCCTCCCTTGTTCCACTTTGAGAGGTTGAGCTAAGCAGCTTACTGGTGGCCCTGAAAAATATGACTCAAGGTCCAGCAAGGAGTCAAGTTGCCCTTCTGGTAATTATAGTGTTTATAGTCATTATGCACATTGTAAGTTACATGTACAGTAGACAAGAAGAATCTAGATACCCTAATCTATATACATGAGGATTTTTTTATATGATTTTTCTTTTCTTTTTTTACAGCATAATAGTTCTGGTTAAAAGGTGCACTATTTTAGTATCACAGAGCATATCTGGGTGTGAGTGGAGCATACATTTGGGGAGTACATCACCTCTGCAGCATTGGTCCAATCCAGTTAGTACAACAGGGGAGTAAAAAGTGTAAGTGCAGACAGATTTTCTTGTTAATAATGCTCTTTACAAATCCCAGATTCTGTGCAGGATTTCTGTTATCTGCATCATATAAAAGACACACACCAGGGATCCTGCTTTATGCCTTGTTGACAGGCTCTGATGGGTGAGATGTTGCAGGGGGAGCATTTGGTAGGGAAAGGAGGTAGGGAATGTTTTGATTTTCTGAAGTGTGTAAATTATTTATTCTTTTAAAAGAATCTTGGGAGGAAAGAGAAGGTAGAGCAAAAGGTTCAGATTTGCATAATGTTGGGATGTGAATATGCCTTCCAGTTGCATGACTATTTATTCTCTTTTACTCGCTTTTATGTAGTCAGTTCTGTTGCAACGCTTGTATTTGTGTACTCTGGACTCCTGAGCTGCCAACCACTTACTGAGACAACAGGCTGTGGGTTGCACCAACATTTTAACAAAGTGATAGAAGGGAATCTTTTGGCGGCTTTTGAGATAAATCCTAGGGATCAACTTGAACGCAGACACTCAGTGCTCAACATCAATGGTCATCTTCTTGAATTTTATGTTGCTAAATGGGAGCAATTTTCTGATGTTATCGTCCAAATTTTTATCAGAAGCCTTCTCAGATGGATCTTTTGCTAACTACTACCTCCTCAGCATGCTAATATTAGTATTAGTTATGTGCGATATCACTGATGAAAGCAAAATCATGGCTGGCATCCTTTACACTAATATCCATATAGTATTATACAGTACTTAGATAGTTTAAACCATAGGATCTACTAATTGTTCTTGTTAAGTATTGTGTGAGTGTTGCTGTTCCCTGATAATCATCTGCAAACAATACAAATACACAGTCATAATAAAACCTTTGTAAATAACAGTGTATTTAGTTACTGCCTTCCTGAATAAATGAGTCAAACTGTCAGTGAGCATCACTGGCTTCATTCAGGAAGCCGAGAATCATTTACCGTGCTGTAAATAGTTTCAAAACGATAAGCGAGTATCATTGAAAGTTTGAACATTGGCCATAAAGGAACACTTTCTGTAACAAATACCACAATAACTAGACTCCGCTGTACTTTGATATTTCGTATTATTGCTGCTGTCAAAGGATCCGGTGATAGAAGTCTGTCTCACCCTGTCAGCACCTTTCTTCTCCTCAAACACGATTCGCACACATTGAAAGCTCAGAAGTTCTTTAGCTTATCAACTTGGAATAATTCAAGCTAGATTCTTGTGGTATTGTTGCTACTTTCTTCTGCACCCCTATTGATCCTAACATACACATTAAGCCTGCATTGCCGAGTTCAGGCATTGATCTTTTAATAATAAAATCAACTCTAGAGATTGGAAGTATCAGTAAGATATAAACCCTTTCAGACATTTACTGCTCATCATTAATCAGACAGCCGCTGAATGAAGTGTTATGTTGGAATAACCGCTTTTCTGTAACATTTCTGTAACATTATGCAACGGCAGCCAGACTAGTTTGGATATAAAAACATGTACGTCACGATCAAAATGGCACAAGACTGAATCACAGCAATTGCATTAACAGACAGGCACACTCAGCAGTAATGGATTTATTTGAACTGATATCAACTTCTTAGTGAAATCCAACAGATTGTGTTTTATGTGAATAGATGACAGTGTCATCTATTTTAAAAAAAAAAAACTGTTTGAGCAGTGGAAATTCTACGTAGATGGAATTTTTTGCATGTTTTACACAACCACTGCACACTTAGCTAAGATGAGAAACAGTACTAATTAAAGGACTTGATTTATATACCTAACTTGATGTACTGTCTTAATTCCTTGCAAATGGCAGATATGGTGTGACTCTCTCCATCATTTTCACAGGTGTCTGAATGAAGCTTTGAGGAACATTAGCACAAAAATGACCACCATCTGCATGACTAAATGACTTGCTGTTTCAGAGCGATGAAGTCATTAATGTTCCACATATCATGTCTGAAAATAGCTTTACATGGCAGACGAGAACTACCAATCACCAGCCATTACAGCAGAAGGTGTTTGATGTAAACAATACAGCATGCTTTCCAAATCCAATAAACCTCCTCGTGATACAACCGTAGCAGGTCAGCCAGAAAAGGCGGCAAAAAGGGCAAACCAAATCGGGCACATTCACAAGGTACCTATCGCTCATTGTGCCCTTTGCAATCACAAAACAAATGACCACCAGCCTACAGGTGCAACCGACTCACTTTCTTGGCATACAGTCATCATCATTCATCACATGTAGGTTGGCACCCTGATTTATTGGTTTTTGTTGGGTTTGTGCATAATGTATTCACACCTCAAAACAAGGGGGAATTGCACTCACTCTCACTCCTCAGTTTATGGAGGACCACACTGGTGATGCTGTTGTCAGTAGTAACAGGCAGCAGCTGCGAGGAACCATCGAGTGTACAGTTTACTCTTTCTACTTCCTGCTTTTTGCTGCTGTGCATCTGCACACTACTTATGTCCCCCATTCCCCCCCCCCCTTTGCAGCTGCATATGAATAACTGTTTTCTCCATGATTATCTATCAAGCTTTAAAATTATACTTATCGGACATGTTCACATAAAAACTGAAGTGGGCTAATGAGGTTTTATTTTTACAGAAAAGAGTGGGCAGTGATAATTTGCCACCGAAATGCTTGTAGAATTTATCGCCTCAGTTTTTTTGTATGAGACGTATGAGACCGCAGAATAATGAATCATCCACTATCCTGCCTCAGCTAAAATGGGAAAGTTGATCAAGTTTTAGCAACTATAATGTTATGTGTGAATGCACGGTAGATCTGAGGAGGTAAGTTGAAGTGTTGTGAAGAAGTCATTATGTTATGGAAGTACCTTTGCTAAAAACTAGTATCTACTTGTGAAATCAAAAAAGAAAGCTAAGTGATATCTATCTCTATAAGGAAGCGGGGGTGGCAAAAATGGTAAAAAGAACAAAGAAAATAAAGTGTCAACTAAACAAAGCAAGACACATATTTGCATGAATGATAGAGAGAGGCTTTTTCGAAGACTGATGGTAGAGTTTAATGCTCTCAGAATTCTATGAACCTAGAATATTTAAATTTAGGCAAATGTCTGCTGAGAAAATACTAACAACAGGTACCCATGGACAAATATAAATTGATTTTCTCATCACCCATGACCATTGTCATCACTGGGAATTATAAATTGGTTTGTTACTTTCCACTGGCAAGGACTTTATAATGTTTGTACTGCTTCTATAGATGTTTAGAGTTGACAATAGTTGCTTTCTGTGGTACAGAACGACAAAGCAGGTTCAGGTAATAGCATTTTAATAACAACAAACTGAGGTACAACAACTGATGTGATGTATTGATCGAAAAGATTCAGATCTGTACATAGAATTTATGGCTGGTTTTAAGATTGTGCTTTTTCTACTTAAAAAAAAAAAAAAAAGACTTAGTTCGTTTTGCATTTACCTTTTGAATCTGACTGAATGGCTGTAATCATGCCAAAACAGGGAGTTGATGACACCTAATTTGGCAGGAATAATCACAAGAGTGATTTTCAGTACTTTGGCAGGTGTGTGCTCATAGCCAGATTTTGTCAATGCCACAAAACAACAAATCAGAGTCTATTGTGTACCCACCTGTATTTGGAAATAAGTGTTGTATTTAGTTCAGCAGCATCTTGGGTAAGATCTATTGATCCGGGAGGTTTGAATGTGCAATTATTTTGAAGTAGGCACATGCCACCTCATGCATTAAGGATCCCTTGTTATTAGGATGAATAACATTAAGATAATATATATTATATTAATGTTTCTGTGGTCAAACTAACCAAACCGGTAGAACAAACTGCAAACTTTGTGTCATCTAAACTTACATTGAGGAACTGCCCTGCACTGCTCGATACATTCAAGCTGGCATATGACTTGAAAATTGTGCAACTCGTGCATTTAAATTTGACTGACACCTAATCTGATTCTCTGACACAAACCAGGAAATCGCTGTTCATGGCCAGTGGAGCCAAAAACCGACCCATTTTAGCAACAGGGCGTGCGGATGGTCCTTTTTTTTTTTTTTGATGCATGCCTTTGTCAGATAGTTAACTAAAAGTAGTGTCAGGCTGACTGCTGTAGGCGAGTGAAACCATCTTTTATAATTGGTTACATTTTTTTTGTTTAATTCTGGTAAGTCCCTTCCACTTTATATTTTTCCTGAGTCAATAATTCAGTCAGCTCTCGTGTTCAGTGACTGATCAAAAAGGAGGAACTGTGCTGAGAAAGTGTTTTGATCCACGTTTGTCTTCTGAGAGGAATCTTGCTCTGATGGGTTGCACTTCACAAATGATAGACAGTTCTGTTGCGGCAATCTTTCATTTCTTTCCTCTAAAGACAGGTGAAGCAGCAAGCTGATGGAAACAGTTTTTTCATTACTGTCTCGTTTTGCACTTTCTGTGCCACGGCTCATTGCTGCTAGGACATGAACGCAACATCTATAAGATCTGAGACATTTCGTTTATACGCTCTTGCACTTTTTGTCCTTTTCTTGGCATAATTTATCAAATAGTTTGATGATTTCTAAACTTTTTAGACTTCTGTTTTGGTATCGTACCCACTTAACTGATGTAGTGCTGGATATAAAACCTGAAGGTGATTCAGAATATTTTTCTCTCTCTCTCTTCCACTGCAAACACACAGCCACCATGTCCCTGATAAATTCTGAAAGCAACAATCGGCTGCTGTGGAGGAGATTACGCCACTATGCTAACATTTAATCTGGGATGATTTATGATTCATGTTTAATATTTCCATTGAGGTCCGGCTTTCTTATCGTGGTCGGTGTGAAGTAGAAATTTGCCTGTTGTTTTCATCTGATAAGTCTAACTTCTGCATTTCCTTTTTTTATTGCCTTCATCAGTTATTTATTTACGTTTATTGTGTTGAGTCATGTCCTCACTGGAGGTAAATGGTAATAAGAGGCGTAACCGCATCTACAAAGATCCGAAGCGTAACTCATTTTCAGAGGGGTTACAGGGTCCCTTTAGCTTTTTCCACCAAGATTTTATCACCCACTGTTGCCGTTTTCTCTTTTGACCTTATTTGAATTCTGAGATAAGCACCCCTCCGGCAAAATTGGACCAAATTAGTCTTTTATCTGGTGTATTTTAAGGGAATGCTCTGTCACCATGCTTGTCTGCTGAATGCAAGCTCTTACAATGCAGATGTGCTTAGATGCCGGCTTGTCTGATTTGCCCAAATTCATTTTGGTGGCTGTCTCTGCTTATTAAGGTCACCCAAGAGAAGTGACCTCAGTGTGAATGCCTTTAATGCTTTATCAGATCTAGTAGAGAGCTGCCAGCAAATTTATTTTAGTGGAAAAGGATTCCACCATATTACAAATAGTGCAAACAAACAGTGGGATTTGTGTAAATGCTTAGTACACTCCAGTACATGATCTCATTTTTCTCCCTCTGAGAGAATTCTTCCTTATAGCATCGAATGTTCAGGGACCTAAAATGTTCCGATATTAAAAAATTTAAAGCAGGACCAACTTACAGTGGATTTGCTTTATATTGTTGCAGATGTACAAAAGGATATATAGCAATTATTCACATGATCAAAACATGATATTTTAGTCTAATGGAGATAATTAGTTTAATTCAGTTATTTAATTTCCTTTACCCTTTGAGCCCTGTGCATATTTTTAGGCCTCTGTCAGAAAATTGCATAACCATGATGAAATGAGTATACCTCTGCAACCACAAGGTCTCTGAACGCTGAGTCTTAGCAAAGGGAGATATGTTAAGATATGTGATCATCAGTTTGTGGGTTAAGAGTAAATGAAGATGGCACATAGTAAAAATAAAAAAATAAAAACATTTCAGGCCAAAAAAAAAAAAGGCTAAATAACAAAACAAAACCAGTGTCAGGATGAACATGATGCGGCTGTAACTCTAAATTTCTATTAAATCATTGTACAGTTTGTGAACGTTATGTCTGCAAAGGGGAAGCGAAGCAGAACAAAATTACAACCGTTTTAGTACAATACAGTTTGTCCATCTTAGGGTTTAGGAGGTTTACAGCTGTGAATATTCAGACATGTCTTTCCTGTGTTTTGTATCTCTTCCCCTCAATTTGCTCTTCATATTTTTGTCAGCTGTTTGCATAGGAGTTTTATCTCTTCCACCGTAGCAACCCCAAACATGTTGTCTGTTGAGCTGAATCAAAATTTTACTAATCTTTTATCTCTAGGTTTTATGAGCTGGGTCAAACCAAAGTTTCTCTGAGAACTCTGAGGCCATAAACAACCTTTTTGTACAGATAACTGATCTATCAGCACAAGAACTGCAGCTAGATCCGATTGGACGGCTAAATTGAATTAGGTTTCTGTTATTTACTTTAGGTCTTCATAAGGATGTTTCTGTATGGCCCAAATCATAAATCAAAATTCAAATGGATTAGATTTGAGACAATCTCCTTTGAGAACACAGGAATTACCTACCTGACATGGCTATTTTGCAGAATATAACATCCATCCAGGATTCTCCCCAGCTGACTGAATTACAGGCATTTCCATCAGAACATGCTGGTTTGTCTTGTGTGAGGCCATAGAGAGCTTTCCAGTAAGTGTCTGTTCATACTAGTGATGCAGTTAAAAATCTAATATAATGCCTCGTGGCTGCCAGTTTCCAGTTTGCAAAAATGAGATGACAAACTATACACCTTTCAGTTTTATTTGCTGTATGGGGAACTGAGCGGTCAGTCTTTTGTTTCTTCTTGGTGATTTTTGGGAGGTTAAAACTTTTTTGGATGACACTGCTTAACAAAGCTGCGGATTATTAACATTTATATTCACAGCTAAGGTTGCCTTCTTCAATAGACAGATAAAAAGTGTCCAAGTTCTGTATCAGCCTCTGTTTTGCCTTTGAGAATTTTCCTGTATTGTGCACAGCGGAGCATTGACCAAAGGAAGCAGCAGGTTCCTGTCATACTTGCTTTTCCTCTTTCTGACTGTTTCTCAATTGTCATGTCTTATTGTTTGATATGGCTCCTTCTTTGTGGACTCAGCTTCAAATAAACAGTTATTTGATTAGTGAAATATCGTATAACTAGTCTTACATAACACAGTTCTTCTGTTAAAGTATTTGTCTTCAAAAGTTTATTTTACATGTGGCTTTTTAGAATGTGAAAATGATAAAAAATTCTTCCCTATTTTTTTAAAAAAAAGAGAGATATAAGGATTTAAAAAAGGACAAGGTTCAAAGTGGTTTGCTATTTTGCCAGTAAATTTTTTTCATTCGAGCTCACTTTGCTGTGTTGCACTCACGGTATGAAGGTGTTGCATTCCACATAGTTTGTGTAGGACTTTAAAATATGCGTGAGAAATGCGACAAAACGGTGCTGTTGCACTTGGATGACTCTTTCACCTTGACTGTAGCTAAATCTGTAGGCCAAAAGCCAAACATGATGAAACATGCGGTGAACATCTCAAGGCCCTCATGCAGACTGATTCCAGGGTTGTTCGTTTGATTCCTGGATTCTCCCTAACACATTACAGAATTATACCCTTTTGTGTCTGTAAGTCCATAAAGTCCCTGTGAAGAAAGTCTCTCTCTCTCTCTCTCTCTCTCTCTCT
>JBBBVU010000007.1:25998082-26027074 GCA_037177055.1 Atherinosoma microstoma
TTTTATGAGTAAATAACACACTAACATGGTTAAAAGCTCATAAAAGTCCATTTTTCATGATATAGCTCCTTTAAAGGACCATCAGTGATCTGCCCACATTTACTTGAAAATCACACTGTGCCCTGCTCTTTGGAGGAAGTGGTTCATTATTTAGACAAAGAATATCTTAAAGTAAAATCAAGTCTGTCATGCTGGATTTAGTATTACCAGCATTTCCCCTTTTCCAAATTTGGACTGTCATTGAAAGTAAAATTCACTGGATAGTTTTTTAGTACATGGCCTTTCAGGGTCGACACCTGCCTTGCATTTCAAAGCAGCTATGAAAAAACACCCTGAATGCCGATCCATTATCCAAATGACATTCAAATGCTCACAGAGTAAGCCTATAGTGTAAGACTCCCATTTTCCAAGTAGTTTTACAGTCAAACAAGAAAAGCCTCAATTGCAGTTAGTCACTAGGACCTTCTTTTGTGCACTGCATTCAAGACCGAGCAAGCTGACATGCTGACTCGATTTATGAAATGCTCTGATTAATTTTGATAATGACCCATCTTGCCACTACAGCACTTTACACTATTCTTCCCAGTTTTATGAGCAGTTGTCGACAATCTTGATAAGATTAGCCCAGTATCCTCAGAGCTCGAGTCCTATAGGTATATTTTCCAGAAGCAAAGTGGCTCTTTTCAAATATTTATTGACGGTCTCCGAATGCTTTGCTATTGTTCATGCACATTATTGGGTAGAATGTAGAGGCAATTTCTGTCTCTGTAATATGTAATGTTGCCATCGAGGTTTCTTTATGGATTTGGAAAGGCAGAGAGGAGAAAAAATACAGAACAGCTATTGTTGCCAGTCATGGGAAGTCACAATAGAAGTCTGCTCTGCTGAACACTTATACTGTAATAACAAAGTAAACGCGTTGAGCTCTCATTCGGTGTTTTCAGTATTCACGGTGCCCCGTTGATGAATTGAATGGCATAAGTGTCAATAGAAGGGCCTCAAGGACGGCTTAAAGAATTTATGTTATATGTGTGAGGCCATAATCTCTCTGTAAATATGAGCGAGGAGAAAAAAATCCATTGTGATAATAAATTCACTTTTCCTCAGCATCGGTTGAAGTGATCAGCCGAGTGTAGCACAGAGACACAGAGAAGACTTGTATCACGCTGACCATGGCTTGAAAACAATACCTAGATCTAGTAGTTGGGTAATGATTCACATCTGATATTTCTGATGTGAATCTTCTGACCGCAGAAGAAAGGCACACGGAGGTGGCATCCTCACCTGCTTCAGCCAAGTGTACCTGTAGTGTGCTTATTTCTGGCTTTGTCAACTTTGAAAATGTTATTACAGCTTGCTATATTTGGCATTCTGCACAGTAAATGGTTTTCAATTTCAGTGTTGGAAAACAGCCACTGCACATGTTCAGCATGATGAATTTTTCAAATGCTATTCTAGTTTACTACAGAACTGAATAATTGAGTTTTAAACATCTTCAGTGGACTCAATGGAGATAAACATGTTGACTCACTGCAGTGTTTTTTTGTAAACCAAACTTGCACATTTCCATGGCTGCTACTCACAGATCCCTTTATACACATTTGACAAGGGGAATTTTCTGTTTAGAAGGTAAACTGAGGTAAAACACAGAGGAAATTAAGGAAGAAATTAGGATGAAAGTAGCGCTGCTTTATAGAGTAAATAGAAGAAATATCCTTATCCACTTTCTGTAGTGAGTCAGGATCCCTATGAAGGCTTTTATTTATTGATCAGTATCAGCGCCACTGAGTGCACTTCATATCTGATAGCTGTTGTAACACCAGCTGGGCCGCACTACAGCTGCCCTAAAGAGGTACTGTAGGTCTGCTATGTGGAAATAATTTAAAGTGAACAATGAGAGCAATCCAGCAGCCACTTGTAATGTCTGCAATTCAAGCATTTCAGAAGGTATTAGTGAAAGAGCTTTATTTAACACTACCAACTTATATAGACACCTAAAGTTGAACAAGTTCCCTCAGCTTACTTGAAGGAAACTCAAAGGAAGAAAAGATTCATTTTCATGATGTCATGTGGATGAAAGTCTGGTTTTCATTGTCTTTTGAAACTTTGTCTTTTTGAAGCGCGATATGCCCTGCTCTTACAATATGATATATCTAAAACAGCGCTACTCAAGTTGAAAAGCTTGCTCACCATTGTTAACATACTTGTGGTGTGTAGTTTGCAACTGTGGGCTGTAGGAAAATGCAAATGCTGGACTGAGACTTTTCAGGAAATTCTTAGTAAATAGCATAGTGATTACTTGCTGAGACCAGTAGATCATTTTCTTCAGCCCCTTTGATCAGTCATCTGACCAGTCAAACCAGACAGGACATTTTAGGAAGGGGAGGGAGGGGGTTAAAGGGAGCTAAAACAATGTTCAGCAAAAATACCATATGTAAAAGAATATTTTATTTGTTTTTATTATTATTTTTTTATTTTAATACTTGTGGTCTAATAGACCCCCCAAAATACAATTAACCTCCAAATGAGTGTAATTACACCCTCTTAGAAAAGAAATGTCTTAGAGCCAGGCTAATGCACAGAGTGAAACATTACTTAATTACTGTAAACATTTGGTCTGTCAAATCCACCTAATTCCAACTGTGACCATGAATACACACAAATTAGCAAAAATTAGTCATAATCTAGAGCTGATTGTACTGTAGTGAGATAATCTGGAGAAAGTGTAAACTGTCAGTAAGGTTTTCTGATAGAAGTACAGCTCATTGAAGTTTTAAGACTATTAAGATTTCTTAGAAAATCAACTTCTGTTCTAAATTATATACTTTTGCCCAATTTCCCTCAATGAAAAAACTCACTAAATTAGACTAACTAAAGTAATTTGCTCCTCCTGCTACTTATAATTCCGCAATGTCATTAATTCCCGTCGAGACCGAATGTTTTACAGCATTATGAACCCGCTGACATAATCTTTTTTGTAAAAGAAAAAATGGGGGAAAAAACAACAATAGCACCCAATGCAATATCAGGGTGTACCAGACTCATTGTTTAGAGAGAGTCTTACATCTTAATGAGTTAAAGAATGTAGATAAGGTATGTTAACTTTTTTATTTTTTATTTTATTTCATTTATTTGTATTGAGATAAGAAGTACTCTGTTAAAGGTGTAGGGAACTGCTTTATATAGGCATCAGCAGTAGCTTAAAGCCCATTACATCACATCTGAGCTGCAGGGTTAAGGCAGAACAAGCGATGAGCTCAAGTGTGTTACCATCTCTTCTTTATCTTTCTTTCGAATAAGTTTCACTGCTCTTAATGCAGAGAAAATTAGAGTCTGTTTCTGAGGGGAAAAAACAAGGAGACTATTTTAGGGAAAGGTTGTTTTTTTTTTCAGCCACTGTTTTAAACGCATGCAATTTTCACAATTTTCTCCTTTTTAACATCCTCAGTGACTGCACATCAACATGCATGATTATTGTTATTACCCAGATATCCGTGTACAGGGTTATACTGAATGCTCAAAGAGTGTATTGATGTCATCCTTAATATACATCGTTGTGTAAGGAGTCATGTACAAATTACAAGTGATTACTCATGCAAAGATAAAGGTGAAACAACAAGTCATTCTCAAAGAGAATATTTAAAGTGAGTGAGTTAAGGCAGGATTTTGACTGGACTTTATCTAAATCGGTGTTTTTACTTGGATTAACTGGTATGAATGTAACATGTTTGCTCTCATACACTCACATTTTTATTTCATTCTCTGAAGTTAGTTCTTTATTCGTAATATAGCTTCCTGAAATTGGATGAGGAAAACTCAAATTCCTCTTTTGAGGTATCTTTACCTGAGATGGAGGAGACTGTGTGATTTGTGTAATGAAAGCAGTGCTTCTTCCAGAACTGATTTGTATTCATGCATTGCTAAGCCAGAGCCACCAGTGTGTCTTTGCTTTTGGTTGTGATGTCAAGAGGAGTGGAAGAAAAAAAAACTTAGAGAATAATCAGAAAGCTGTTCAGGTTGAAATGAGTTTCCCACTCTTCACGCTGCCGCTGCCTTCGACTGATACCCTAAACACGCGTAGAGTTGAGATGTGCTTTGGTTTTGCTTTGGAGGGAAAGTCATATCAGATAACCAGCTCTGCCTTTCATTTCTAGACAGGTTCACACTTATCTACATAATTCTCAGTTATATTTCTCTTTCAGGTCCACAGCCTCTGGATTTGAGGCTTTACTTGTGAACATGCAGCATTGTAGTAAACAAGTTTGTCTTTTGATGTTGCTGCTGCCACACATCTACATCTCTTACTGCTAGAACATGCATTATTCTCAATATAGTCATGGATTATGTTGGTGTCTAATTTAACTTGTGTGTTTGTATATCATTGGTCAACAAGAGTGGAAAAATAGTATTTAGCCATATTAGCTGCATGGCTATAAGGACAGTAGCGGATGTCTGTCATCTCCTTTGGATAAAACTGATTTTTTCATATAATTTCTTCACCATTATAACCCTCATAACTCTGTATAAAAGTGTTATACTAATAAAGTCTGATTGATTAATATCTAAATGGTTTTTGGTATATTTGGCTCAAACTTGATATCAAGAGAATGAAAAATACTTACTTTAAAAACACCATTTTAAATCATGAAGAAGAGGAATCAAACAAAACAAGTGGTTGTGGTCTCAAGGAAGAGAAAAGTATATCAAAGATACACCACTGAACGCTTGCAGATTTTTGAAATTTGACGCCCCCTAACGACGGCTAACTCAGCATCAGTTTTGCATCCTGTCTCTTCTCTGAGCTCTTTCCAGCCAGTAAAAGTCAGTCTGATGTTAATATCTCTTATGCTTTTTTTCTTTCATTCACTTCCCCTGATAATGTCCTCCTGCATTTTTTATTTTTTCATTTTTTATATCTTTTTTTTGCAGAATAAACCATAGTGCATGTTCAAGATGGCCAGTGTGTTAATAACAGTTGCTGGTATGTGCCATAAAGCAAAAAGCAGCTGCCACATGATACTCTAGGCTGGAAATAACATTGTAGAGGATGGTTTCTCAGCCTTTGGACGCTCCAGGGCAATGACTACAATAATGTGTCTGAATGTCAGTGTGCCATCAAAACACGTCACAAGCATGAGGCTTTAAGGTCAGAAAAAAAGTTTCTGATTTCTTTTGCTGATTGCCTCATCTGCTGCTCATTGTTTAAGTAGTTCTCTGTGTATATAGACTCTGGATTTTCAGTTGACTCTTGTAGGATCATTTTCATATCACTCCTTGTTCTCTGTGTTGCTGTCTTACCATGGATTATCAGTTGTTTCTTCCTAGAGTTTCATCATTGAAGATCCCAGATATTATTGTTTGACTTCATCTCCTCTGTCGCTGTTCTGGGTGCATTTCCTTGCCTCATCCTCTTTGGACTATGACACTAAGATGGCTTTAACTTAAACAACATTATTAGATTTTATAAAAGTGTGATTCTTTGCATTAATTCAAAGTATCAGCAAGATACACGATACAAGTGGAGGATGGAAAGGGCAGGCATTAGCCAATATTTATCTATCGTGTGTATTATTCAAGAATAGCTCTTAAAAGGGACCCTTCTTACACCATCAAGGCTTGACAATGAGAAAGAGAAACAGTTTTTTATACAGTAAAAGCTCTAATTTAGCCATTTTCCATTAACTATGCACATAAAAAAGTGGACTTTATCAGGCCGCATCCTAGGTCAAGCAAAAGGATGTGAAGGCTTTAGCATGTTTGCTCGAGATAGCATAAGGACACAATTAAACACCGTTTAGTCTTGCTTGGAATATGTTTCCTAATGAATGTGGTCTCACTGTACCAACTGCATTTATATATACTCTTCTTATTAGCCTGTATTCCACTTTCATCCAGAAAAAAATTATTTAAAAAATCACATTTAATTCCAATTTGTTTTAAGACGATGTTGTTGGGTTTGTCCCAATCTGAGGTGAGATTTTTGTGCTCGTATTTCCACTGCTTTAATGGGGGATTGTAAGTCCAGTGGCAAAGTGCACCACCGCTATTAGACCTGCTGGCTTGGTAAATTGGAAACTTGGTTGTGGTGTTGTGCTTCAACTATTAGAGTTGAACAGGTGATGCTTTATCGCAGCCTTGTTTTGCATCATATCTTTGTGTTGTGTTCTAATTCCGTCTTGATGCAGAGGAGCCTTCGAGCTCTGTCACACTAATTAGATTGTTCAAGTCATTTGTTTCTACCCCGATCTTTGCTTGGAGGAGGGGACATGATGACATGAGGAGGAGGAAGAATAAGAAACAGGCTGGTTGAGGTGGTAGATAAGTGTCACAGGACCCTGCAGCAATGGTTTGTGTCAAAAGCCTTTTGTGCACAAAGAGTAGCTTTAAGTTTAAGTCATTACTTGTTTTGGTTTGTTTCTTTTAGCGTTGGGACTGATCCGATCCAATATCGGTATCTGGTTCCGATTGATTGATGTGATTCACGGATCAGATATCGGGCTGAATTCCCCGATGCACGCCCCCAACTCCACAGAGGGAGATTTTGTGGTCCTTTATTTACAAATTATAAGTATTATGCAGGTTTAAGCCAAATAAAATATGTTAAAGCAGAATCAGTTCATGCAATATTTCTGTTAGAACTATTTATATATATAGAGAGATATATGTATAAATAATTATATATGACTTTGTTTTTTTTCTCTGAGTTTCGAGTTCAGACACTGAGTTACCGTACCTGCACCTATAGTCTGATGGGGAATGAGCTGCCTTAGCTACTTTAGTATTTCATTAATTTGGATATATTTTAGTCTGGAAACATAAAAAAGCAAGACTGCAATTTGAAACATAGTATGTGCGTCCAAGGTTTCTGGGGGTAAAACCTTGTTCAGCTACGTAAAGAAGTAAGTAAAAGTGCAGCAGACGCCACTGAAGCGTTCCATCGGAGCGTTAAACTTCCAGCAGACAATGTGAAACCTGAAGGGATTAGCCCACAGAAAAGTTGCTCCAATTCATCATTCTGTTCAATCAGCCTTTATCTGTCACGGATAATTCTGGAAAAGTCTGCTTGCTAAAATGCTGTAATCCTGTGTGACAATGCAACTCTCATGAAGAAGGTAAAGGGGGATGCAGGAATCTCCAACTTGGGTTGTTTTGCTTAGACGCTGCAGCTTGTTGAGTATGATGGCTAATTTGCGCAGCGTTAGCAACACGTTTACTAATGCAGTGAAACTTGTGGCGCATTCACATTAGGGACAGTGAAACTGAAATAAACGTCTTGCAAATCGGCTACATTAAGACGTTCCGGCCAAATTGAACAGCTTCTTCTATGATCACATGTCTTCTTGAGCAGAAACACGCCCTCTGAGCCGATACTGCAGACCACAATCTGAGTGCAACGCTGTCAGACTATTTAGTGTTCCCAGTTTATTCACATCCTTCTTCCCTTTCAAAACATTCTCTTTCTTGGACTTTAATTATCAAAACAGCAGTTGTTACTGCTAAATTACAACTAGCTTTGTTTTATTAATATTGTGAAGCAGCTACAGACATGGTCTTTTATTTACTTTAGAAGGTTTTTTTCTTATAGATAATTTTGGAAAACATTTAAATAGGATTAATTTTGTTTATCAGTTGCTCTCTTATTAAGAAGTGGTGAGTGGTTTATTACAGGCTGATGAAACTTTACAGAATAACAACAGCAGTAATGGCCATAATCACAATAATGTTAACGTAATCTGATTTGGTATCGGCGGAAATATACAAATTTCAGATATCAAAATCGGATTGTAACCCCAAAAAGCAGATCAATGCATATCTTTTATGGGGGGGGGTTGTTTGTTTTTTGTTTTTTCAAGTTTATTTGCATACGACAGAGCCACATATGTTGAATAATCTATGAGGACATACTGCAAAGCAACTGTAGGAGCATGTTTTATCTATATTAAGGCCTCAAAGTAGCTGTTTGCAATATAAGAAATGTGAAATAGAGCCAGCTTTATTCCAGCACCAAATTGCAATTAATCGGGGGTTTTGCTCAATTTTGCAGATATCGCAAACAGTATAGATTACAGTGATTCTGCCAGTCCATTATTTTTTAGGTTTATGAGTCTTGATCATTACAGCAGCGTGGCTCACTTTCTACAGTTTAAATTGTTCTCAATTTGTAAAATGCAGTCAGTGAAACCTCATTTTAGCTGAAGGCGTATCCCGTAATTAAAGGATTAATTTGGTAATCTAAATTGTCTCTTGTCTTTTTCTTCCTCTTTCCTCCAATTATTTCCCAACTTCTATTTCAAAGATTTAAGAATGCCTCTTTTCCTTTTCTCTCTGCACTGCTGTTTCTTCCTCTGCCTGCTCTGAGCTCTATAATCAACTTGTGTCAGGGTAGCCTCGTTTTCAGCTTAGCATAAGGGGACGACAAATCCAGGAGCGTGTGCGTGCCTTGGATAGAAAAACCTGAGTCTGAGCCTGCATCTGCCCCTCCTGACAGCTCCGCATGTCTTTAGCTCCTTTGAGGATCGCTTGTAGTTATTAATTTAGATGTGTTTAAATCTCTGTGGCTCTTTTGTGCAACATCATGCACTGAAGTGCCAAACAGGTGATGCTCTGAAGAGTCTGGTGCATTTACACAGCAACCTTTGCCACAGCAAAGCATTTTGTGTCTTCCTCATAAAATGAGCCACATCTGTCAAGTGTTTCTTATGTCTGCAAAGGCTGCACAGTAGTTTATTCAGTTTTGGTTTTCCACAAAACATTCTGAAGCTTCTTCTCCTTTTGATGCACTTGGATATTTGAGATGACTTTGTCTTGTGGTTGAGTATGCAGAATGTACATTAGGATTCAGGACATTAGTTGGGATGTTATGCAAGTTTCTGAATGATGATTTTAATGTTGTTTTGAGGATTATAAATAATTTCTAGATACAGCACCCAAAGAGAAGCTCATTTGTAACTCATAATGTGACTTGATCGTTGCTTTCCTCTACATTTGAATTATGTATATTCAGTTGGAACTGAGCTTTCATCTCTTAATGAGAGGCTTGATGGTCATGATTAGACTTTTTTACACAAAAAGCAGCCGAGCACTCTCATACTGAACTTGCAATGCCCTAAAATTAGTAATTAAAATATTTAAGATATATGTGAGTAAAATACACAAGCTAGTGTAACTGAAGACACAGCAGAGAGTACAGGCTTTATCAAAGTGCAGCAACCTGTGATTAAACCACTGATGTGCAAAACTAAATTGTTGCAAGGGCCAATTTAGCCTCAAAAGCCGGACTGTTTGGGAACAATAGAGACAAAGCATCAGCTGTGGCACTTGAGCTATGAATGTGATTATTTCTCACAATAATCATATTCTAATAATAGGCCTCTAATGTGGCCTCAGATCCCATGTTTGACAGTGCAACTATTTAAAAAGCAACGATGATTTGTCTCACACTTACTGTTACAAACTCCAGCTCTCAGCTGTTCATCTCACAACGCATCACTCTCAGCCATTTACTCACACATATTTGCACAAACTTGCACATTTACACAGACAAATATACTCACACATGTGCCGCTGGTCTCATTTTCACTCAGCTCTCAAAATGTCAGCTCTTCTACGCTGACAGGATCTTAAAATGGTCTCATAGGTTTCAAGGCAAATGCGCCTTTCAAGACAGCGTTGCCTTGAAAGTAAGCTGAAACGAAGGTATTGGGGAGTGTCATGCTGGTGCAAATGGTAAACAGCACAAAGTCGCTTCCCTGCCTAGATCCTCCCGCTGAGGCGTATCTTCAAATAGATGACAAGAAATATTAATAAATAGGATTCAACAAACCGGAATAAGCAGATGTGTAAGCTCCTGTTCAAAGGTGTAAAGCTCATTAATTGTGTTGCTCTGTGCCATATTTACAGAACTCCAACTTTTTCTTCCTTTGACAAACTATTTAGTGAGATTAAAAACAGCAACATTTAGTCACCCAAAGAGCTGCCTGTTTGAGAATTGCCTTCAAAAGCTGCTGACATAAATCATCTCCTCCCAAAGCTGAAGATGTGACCCAAGCTTCAGAAGTGCATCTGTCATTGAAATACTCTCATCAGGAGCACTGGAAGGAAGGAAGCGTGTCATTAGTATCCGGTATGAATATATGCAAACAGATGTACAACCCTGCATCACTGTATATGCTTAACAGACAGTTTTGTGTTCAGTTAAATGGAAGTAGATTATATTAACATCACATGTAGCATGGGTGAGACAAATTTGCATATTCACCCACATCCTCACAGGCCAGTCTTCTCCTTCTGTCCTTCATTCTGTTCCCCCCCCCCCCTTCTTTTAAGCCCCCCCTGCATCCCACCAGTGATGCAAACGTGATGTGATGAAGTTTAGGTTGTTGTGGGTGCCAGCTCTTCCCACATGTTTATTTAATGCACAAAGCTGTTTCCACACAAGTACACGTACAGCATCTGACAGTAATTGATTGTTTTCCAGTCCAACCTTAATGACTAGCGATATTGCATAGGTTTTGAAGTAGTTTTTTTTGGTTGTTGTTTTTTCCTAGTATTTCTATTAAAAAAAACAAAAATGCTTTCTGCATGCATAACCCTACATCTCCCATTGATTGGGAGAAAGACAAAGCTGTTTGTGAGCTTGGTTTTTCTTCCCATGTCTGCATTCTTGCAGTGTTTTATTTTGCATACGTGTACATGATTTCTTAGCTTCTTAAATGGGACTTTCATCTCCACGAGTGTGTGTGTGTGTGTGTGTGTGTGTCTGTGTCCTAGGTATGGAAGCAGGTGTGTGTTGACACAGAACGAGTGTCTGTGGTTGAAGGAGTGCTTGCTGAAGCATGGTTGTCATACTGAAAAATTTACTCTGAACCCCCGACACGTGGAAGGCTAAATATTTGTCATCTGAGGACAAACATAAATCAGTTAGGCGTTCTTCGGGTTATATATGAAGGTGGAAGGAGCATTTTTTCCCCTCCCTCTTACACATCCCATTTTTGCTTCATTTCATGTGATACATCCCAGTATAAAAATAGTCATAGTTTTATTGATGGAATTTCCCAGAACCAGTTTAAACAAACATCATTTAGAGTAATTACTAAAAAAAAGAAGACCCTCAGTGGTCTTAAGGCCAGAAAACCTCTTGAACAAATCGAGCACTGGGAAGAAAACTATCAACCATCAAAGTGGCTTAGAGGTCACATTTTGGCTTTGTTGTTAATGGTTACCAAACTTGAGCTTGTATAATACTCTGGATTGTAACTTTGATTAAATTAATTTCAGAGAACATCGTAAGACGCTGATGGTGTCATAAAACACTTGTTATAGCTGCTGTTCATCACTGTGATGTAAATTATGCCCAGTGATTGCTCAATGATGCTTTCCTTCAGGGACATGATGTTGTATAAAATTTAAAAAAATAAAAAAAGGACAAATGTAATTGGCTCCAAAGGGCCCATGATGTGTT
Organism: Atherinosoma microstoma; assembly: GCA_037177055.1. Lineage (NCBI taxonomy): Eukaryota > Metazoa > Chordata > Actinopteri > Atheriniformes > Atherinidae > Atherinosoma > Atherinosoma microstoma. The sequence continues at coordinate 26,009,544 of JBBBVU010000007.1, forward strand.
GATGCCGTGAGGGAGAAACACAAAGGAGGGTTATTTCCTCTCCAGCTTTGGCTTTCCACCCTGCTGACATCCTTGCATTGTAACTGTGGTAAATGGGCTGCATTTATGAAGCGCTTTTCTCGTCTTTTTTACCATTCAGTGCTTTACACTATAAGCCACATTCACCCAGTGCTCCGCGCATTCATACAGCACTTCTTGGTTTATATAATATTGGCCTATGAAGTGCTTTTCTTTGTCAGACACACATACAGTGATAAATTCATCAGACAATCTCGACACGTGGACACTACAGGGGGCAAATGTTGTTCAAATCACTGACCCTCTTACTGTAAGATGGCCACTTTTCCTCCTGAACTGCATATGCATGTGAAGCATTCTGCCTTTCCAGCATATAAGAGTGAAAAAAAAGAAATAAGTTCTCGCTTTACAAATGCTGATAAGACTTGTCGACAGCGCGCTGATGCTAAGCAGAGGATATACAAGCCCAATGCTTCTGGAAATTTGTCTCGAAACGAGACTTGATATTTAGATGTGTATGAAAAAGTGATACAGTAAGTGATATTAAAGTACAAATCAATTTGGAGATTGAAAAAAAATGCGGCGTTTCTGAAAACATGTGCATATAAAGTTACCGCAGTTATAGCAATATAACTTTCTTCTTTTTTTTTTTTAACTAGTGTCTATATTTATACAAGTGTTTTTTAACTCCTCTTCTTGTAGATGTGATCCGCCCCAGACATGAGAGCTGACGTGGTCAGCTGGATAGATGAGACATTGGGGTCTGTGTGCAACAGGAAATCTGTCCTGGACATCATGGCTCAGCACACTGACAGCTGGTGCACCCTTGTTTTGTGTCTCTGCAGAGAATAGCAGCTGCAGCCAAATATGAGGTCAAAACATTCTGCGTTTCTAAGAATAAGAATTATTCTCCATGATTCTTTTTATGTAAGAGTTTGCAGCCGTGCAGGAGGCCTTTGTCTTCCTCTGCCCCGACAGTGCATCTGGCTTATTGTATCAATTAAATCATCTTCACTGGCTGTACGACCAACCAGGGAGACATTTAGCTTCTTGTGTTGTTTGTTTGTGCATGTACACAATAATCTGCCAATGACCTCAGATGCAGTTTACAATTAATGATGGCCTTAGCTGATCGCGCTCAGAGGAATATAATGCAGTGTCCATAGTGCAGCTGTATGTCTAGTTGATTTGTGCATTGACCCGCAATGAGTCTGTTAAGTGGCTGATACTCCCTGTGTGTGTTTGTGTGTGCACATTGACTTTGAAGTATGCTGTGTTGTGACAATAATCTAAGCCAATTTATTACCTATCAGTCCTCCATTATGGGTTTGACATAAAGCGGTGCGTGACTAGAATGCCCTCCCGTGAAATGACAATTTATCTCCAAAGAAATTACATGTTTAACCTCATTAACCTATGGAACATGTGCTAAAATGGAAGATTTACCTCCGCCTCTTTCGGTGCAAACACGCACCCGCACAAACACAAATTGGGAACATCATCAAAAGTTGGGAGTTCATATTGAATGTGACCCTTGCAAATGAGAAGCAGCGGCGAGTTAACAGCATCAAGCCATTCTTGTCGCCCTTCTCGGGTGGCTTTGGTTTCGCTCTCAGCTTGAACATCATCTGTCCTTTATGAGATGATTAACCCAGCAGGTGTGAGGTGGGCCTCACCCACAGCTTTGCTGAGCTGTCGTCTTCATTCTGCAAGGGAGTACACGGGGTCGGCCCAGCCCGCTAATGGCCGTGGTCACAAAGCTGGAAGCCAGCCCATTAGAAGACGCCGCCATCATTAGGACCACCACGTTTTCAAACAACCTGACCTGCTGGTCCCCACACTGTTTATTAGCAAAGTTTTGGCTCTGCTTTAGAGCAATTATAGTCACTATTCCTGATGAACTGTGGCCTTTCCCTCAACACCATGAGACAAGAAGCACACGCTTGCATAAGCAGTAAATAATGTCAGGCAGTTGTGTTGTCCTAAATAGATAGCTGCCATATTTTTCTCTGCGACCGTGTGCGACAGTGAAATGAAATGTGCTCGGAAAAATGGGGGGAAATGGTAAAGTGTCAGCAAGTGATGTATGTCGTTCATTGGACACAGAACATTTAGTTTTCATTAAGAGTTAAACATGTACACGGATCATTAATGGGGTTCAGCGACAGCAGCGCCGGCGTGCCTCACTCTTATCTCATCCTGATGAATTAGCAACATTCAGCACGCGGTTAAAAGAAAAAGAGGCATTAATATAATATGTAGGGGGGAGAGGAGCTGACTGGTAATGTCTTCATCAAAAGATTGGTATTTATGACACAACTTAATATTATCCCTGACCTGGGCTTCAGGAAGCCGTACGGATGAACAAAGGCCGAGTGGGGGAGGGAAGGAGGAGAGAAAAGAAAGGTCAGCAAGAGTGTTGCCGTTTCATTATAAGAGACGTGGACTCCCATCCTCTCTTGCTGCACGGGGAGTGATGGAGAAGGTTGTTAATGTCTGGCCTGTCAGCCATATTGGATTCAGGGCAGTAAATTAATATTACACTCCTTTTAAAGGGGTTTTATTTGGGGATTTACTGATCTCCCCTGAGTATTGGCAGTGTAAAGAGGTTATTTCCCTCTTTCTGCTCTGTTCCATGTCCTCTCGCTATCTCTCGCACTTGGTTAATATGTTTAGAGAGTGAGAGAGAGAAACTGTGTTCATGGAGGAAGGATTTGTGCGCCGTAGGCTGTTTTATGTCATCCAGCGTTTGTTTTGAACATTTTTCAGGAAGCGCAGAAGTCTGCTGTAAAATGTAAGGTTGTCCAAGCAAAGACAAGCTCCAGAATCCCCTGCACAGCGAAGATGTATGGTTGCTCCTACCCCCTCCACATGTTCTGTTTTTCATGACAGATTCTGAAGGAGTAACAAAACAAAAGTCCACAGGACGGGATTTTTAGTCAACAGGCTATTTAGCTGTCAGTCATCTTTAACCTCTGTGCCAGTTGCTCTGTCGTGCTTAATGTAGGTGGAGTTAGAGTCCCAGTTGAAGAGCAGTAAAACACAATGTGAAGTGGTCGAGTCGCTGAGGCAGGATTTATGGCTGCCGGTCCATCAGCGGTGATGTTAAAAGGGCTGTGATTAAGAGCTGGAGTAAAGACAGTAAAGGACTCCGCCACCCCCTCTGACCCATCCAAGAGCACACAAGGCCAAGCTGTGCTACCGCCAACTCTGCTCCATCATCCACCTCCGTCTGCCTCTCTCACTGTCTGTCCGTCTGTCCTTCTCATGCATATGTATGAGCTGAATTTCACGAAGGATGCTGAATCTCTGCATTAAAATCTCTTACTCTGGTCACAACAGGCTTTTTTTCTTTCATTCCTCTTCTGTTTTCTGAAATCTCCTCTCCTTTTTTCCCTGTTTTTTCAAGGTTCAGAGCATGCTGATACAGCAGCACTTCCCGCTGCATTCTCCGACCTTTTACCTCACTTCCTGGTGGAGCCGGAGGATGAGTTCATTGTAAAGAACAAGCCGGTGACTCTGGCCTGCCGCTCGACCCCTGCCACACAGATTTACTTCAAGTGCAACGGCGAGTGGGTTCACCAAGACGACCACTTGATTGAGCGGACTGTTGATCCAGCCACAGGTACATAAAAGAAACTTTTTTTTCTTTCTTTTTTTTAATCTAGATGATTAATTCTTGTTCAGTTTTGACTCAAACAGACTTCTCAAGGGCATTTTTTTCGCCAGCTGATATTAGCAGTGTTTTCAGCTGTTTTTTGGGGCATTGCCTATTATAAATGTGCACCTTAACTGATGCATTATTTAAAGTGTGTGTGTGGTGAGGCTAAGGTTTTTGATTTGCCAGTGATTACTGTGCTCCATCAGACTCTTGGCTCATCCTCCAGCCTATTTAGCCTGCCAGTCTCATAATAAGCACATTGGTTTCAGCCTCAGAAATCTTCTCAATCACCTTGGAGACCTGTTTGTTTTTCTCTCTGTCGTGCTGCAATCCCCCGCCTCCGCCATCAGTGTCATAAACATGTATGACACTGATGTGCTGTGATTCAGAAGCGATCTGCAAAATCAATCCACCCATTCACAGCCTGACTGATTGGGAATGAGAAACATAGAAATGACTGTTTTTTTCTGGGACAGTGAGGTAACACACACACACCAAAATGTGCACACAGATTTGCAGATATGCCTAACAAACATCTTGTGAGAAAGAATAATGAGCAACAAATGATATTTAGACAAAATGTAAACAAAGAAATCACCTTCTGCATACATATATTCATACACACAGAATTTGGAGAAATTGAAACTTTAATTTCACGTCTTCAATCGGTGGAGTTCAATTTGTGCCTCTTCTGTGTGTGTGGGTGGGTGCGTGTGTGTGAACATTTGACCGTGGGTGAAAGAACAGCTGAAAACACCTCACATCGTGTTCATAGCTCCTCGTGTCATGCCTTACAACCTTGCTGTCACCTACAGTCTTCTGTTGTTTGATTTGTTTTACCTCATTGCTGAAGCACAGTTCAGGGTGTTGGAGTCAATAACATCAATAAAAGTGTACCATAGTAATGTTTTGAGAATTCAAAGCAAGCACACGCAAGTGCATTTGTGAATATGTATCACCAGTGCTAGATCTTATTCTTCTATACTTTCATTATCACCTCCACCCGCTCTGTACAGTTGTGACGTGACACAAATTGATGTTTGTCTTTACAAGCAGCACAAGCACCATCATCCTTGTATTAATTTTCTGTGAGCATAACAGATGCATAACAGATTAGAGAAACCCAACTTTCCTATGAAGTGCTACTTTAAAAAGTTTTTTTTTTTTTCTGGTGTTTATGGGTTGCACTTTTCATGCAGCTTCCTGGCACAGAGTGCAGGACAAAAATGACAAAAGGAAAGTGCCAAGCTGCCAGCAGACAATTCATTAAAATAAATCCATCTAAAATGCAAGTCAAATTGAAATTAATACAAGGACTCTAGAGATTATAAAGTGGCCTCTAGAAATCTAAACAAGCCAGCTGAGCTTGAAATGCATTTTTAAAATTCATTCTCCTTGAAGCTGTGAGGAAAAGCTTCACTCTCTCTGTTGGTGTTTTTTTTAATATGTACAGTCATAAAAACAAAGGTTCACACTCCATTTGGGCTTAGTTTTTGTTCAGTAATGATGACTGTGTTTTTTTATTTTTTTATTTTTTTCTGGTACAGAAAACCTTTAAATTTACAAAAGATGTGAGTTCTTCTTCACACTAGAGCCTTTCTCAATCTAACAAATCTGACGTGAGATGGTCAGATTTGTTAAATCAGAGAAAATTAATTTAGAAAAGTAGCTGCGACTGATAGATTTGCAATATTTTCTCCCCGTAGCTATCTGTTAGGGGATGAGGCTGCTTTGATCATGATCTGATTTCTGTTGATGACTAGCTTTTTGTTGCAAATCCAACAAATTTGCCTTCTTGAAGTTATTGGAAACAATGTACTTACAGCAATGCTTTATTTAGCTCTTCAACCATCTGATTGATAACAACGGATGATTTCTGAAATGCGTTCAGTCAAATGTTCGATATTAAGCACTTCAGGATAAACAGTTGGTGCTGTTAAACCCTAAGTTGGGTGAAAATAATGGAAAAAACGAGGACATAGTAATGAGCATGCCTCAAGTTACACTGGAGCTTTCAGTGAGAGCCGTATGTTCGGGTATGCGCTGCGACTTTGTAACACTGCATGCATATTAGTGCAGTGTAAAAGCTGTTACTGCCAAAAAACATTCTGCACCTACTGTATGCAGCATAGACAATCAGACACATCTCATGTGTTGTCCGGACGTTCTTTAAACAAACACATAAAGCAAGAAAATGAAGTTGTTGTGGTTTGGGCAGCCCACAGCACAAAACAGACGGTGCTGCTCTCCACAGTGCTGAAAGAAACATAACGGATCTCCTGCATCGTTCGGAAAATTAAATGCATTATATGAAGAAAAAAGAAACAAGGCTGACAAATTAATGCTATTTTTTTTATTTTAAGCAACATCGGGAACCGCATGGAAAATAAAAAAACATTCCTGATAGTTAAATCCAAGATGGGCAAATGACAGCTACTCAGAGGATTCTGCAAAGTCTGCGTTCAGCCAAAATAATTGGGATGATGTAATAGCTGTCAGATTTTTTCATGCCTCGTTTTTATTGGGGAATTTTGTTGCACTTTTGCTCTTTAGCTCTTTTTCTCAATTATTTTTGACATATTCCTTGTGTACAACTTAGTGCAGCTCTGTCAATGTCACGCTGGAGAATCGGCCTTAAAAAACGCTGAATTATCCCAAGTTTTATTTAGTATACTGCAACTCAAGGACCTTCGCTTCACAATGGGGAGGTTTTCACCCCACCTTCAGATGGGAAATTTCTACTGCGCTCACACAATGCGTCTTAGGCAACAGTTGGGAGTCATAACCTGATTCTAATAGTGACTTGGTTGTTGTTAATTTCTTGTAAACTGTTATTTTACTTGCAAGGCTGGGTTTTATGCAGCACTCAAACGGGTGACATTGTAGAAGCCGCTCCTTCACTTTGAAATGGAGAATATGAATCATGTTTTGTCAATAGCTAAAGAACATGATGTGCCCCATAAAGTGCAGAGTTTATGTGAACATAACATTACAAATACAATATCTCTGCCAACGTTTAATGATGATGGACCATTTGCCATGTGTGGTTATGAGCTGTTACAGTCAGCATTTATTTGCCTATGAAACAAATCTGTCATGCTGGCTGCCACGGACCCCTGCAGCAGCGGCGGCCTCTGTCTTTGAAAAGCCTGTGAAGTTCCAAGGCTTCCTTACAGCTTTTGACTTCACTTTGTGGTTTCAGCGCCTTTGATATTGTATGTTTCCTATGTAGACGGGTTATGAAGGACACGCGGTTGTCCAGAGGTGTAGCTGTGCCCACATCGATCTCTCAAACACTTGTGCTGTTTAATGTCACCGCTGCCCTGAGGAGTTTACTGACAGCTCCGTTTAATTCCCATTCCGGCAAGAAAACATGTGAGGGGCACACATCCAACTGCAGCAAAGCTGTGTGAGTGTGTGTACAGCACAGGCTTGTCAGGCTGTCCTCTCACCCTGGTCGGCACAGTCACACTGGACTCTAAACTCGTACTTGTTGCCAAGCAACCAGGACTTCTGTCACACCAGTGCGTCACACGTCTTGAGGGGGGAGGACTAAGGAGAATGGAGACATACCCATGTCGGGAGAAAAATTAATTGACAATTTATGCTTGGTGAAACAGATAAAAATCACTTTTCTCAGAATAACTTTTTTCACCTCTGCTCATTCTTCATTGCCTCCAGTGTAATCCATGTTTGTCTTCTCCGGTCAGAGCAACAGGATGTAGATATCCTGAATCAATGTGGCCAGACAGTCATGGTCAAAAGCTCATTGGTTGATGAATCTAAAGTCAAAGATCGTGTTTCTTTATTATGAGAATTATGAACAATGTGACTTTGCAGTCTGTTCATGATAAAACTCATTTAGTTTTATTTTTTAATTAAAAGCAAATAAAAAAGTTGATGTTTTTTATGATAAAGTTCTAATAGTATGATTTATGTAAGGAATAAACAGAATGTCACTGTTCTCTGTTGTTATTGATAAAATTTATTATCACTAAATTTACAAATATTTCTTATTTTGTGTGAATATTTTGGAAAACTTTGTTGAAGCTAGAATTTAATCAGCATTTAAAAAAGTTGTTTTTGTTGCTGCAGTTCCAATCAATTTTTTTTCAAAACACACGCTCCATCAGAAACAAAAGTCTCTTCTGTAAGTTCGCCTTTTTTTCCAAACTAAACAGTAAGAACAATTTACAGACAAATATAAGAGTGGGCACAAAATAACAGGAGTACAATTTTTAAACAGTTTTCAAACCATTTTAAAAAAAGAAAAATCAACAATAATAGCAGCTTAAAGGATCGACAAGCTACTGTGAAAGTAGTTTAGTAAAAAAAAAAGAAAGAAAAAAGATTGGAAGATTTTATTTGATGCATTATGAATAAAAGAAAAAAAGCACATGTACTACCCCGAACTTTAGGATAATTGTAATTATAAGTAAAAACATTCTACCAAAATGAAACTGATAACAGAAAAAAAACTCCATTTTAATTCATGTAGAGTATTCGTATAACGAGCAATTTTTTTTCCTTTTTTTATGCTGTTTAATTTGTTGTTCTTTTAATCAGTAACAGAAAGCACATGATTACATTTACAGTACAGACACACGTAGCCCTAGCACCTTGTTTTATCCTGTATCCATAGAGTGAAGAAAAATCTCAATGATCCTATATTCCGTTATATATTTACAAAAAATATTCTTTGTACTGAGGTTTGTCTCCCGGTAATGTTTCAGTGTTTCAGACTCACAATGCAAAAATGACTCAAAAAAACTCCTTTAAGTCTGAATTGGATTATGATTTTCATTAGTTTTTCTTCTGTGTGATAAAGTACCTTGATAAAATACTCGCCAGGCTTTAAAGTGATATTATCAAAATCAGTCCTCTGTTTTTCAGCCAAGAATTATCCCACATGGGGTTTTTTGTCCTCATTATCTTGATAAAATAATTGAAATTATTTAATTTGCTGACACCCTGAGTGTTAAAATAGCTGTGTGAGTAAAGCAGAACGAGGATTGCAGTGTTTGTTACCTCTGTCTGTAAAACAACTTGTGATTCAAACTACACCACTTCCAAGTGTTTGAATGTTGGACTTAGAGCTGCCTTTCATAATCTCTTGTATTTTACACAAAGGGAACATCAAGGGGTTCCCAGTCTTAATGACTTTTGTGCAGGGTGTTGTTACTGCAGAATATCAAATGGAAAACAAAGTGATCAAAGAGAGCCTAAGCCACAATCGATAATCTCTTCACCTTCACACTGCAGACCAGAGTTGAAGGAATATCAGATACGTGGCTTGTCGGGGCCTGCAGAAACACGGACAAGATTCAGCAAACTCTGTGCATGTTGATTCCCAGCAAGCTCGGTCAAGCGCCGAAAAGGACTGGAATAAGGGTTTAAATTAATATCTGAGTGCAGGCGAGTTTCAGTCAGACCACTCAGTGCTGAAAGCTCAGACAGTAGAGAACATGACACGTAGCTGTGTCTGTCTATCAGACGTTTCCACGTCATCAGACGGGTTTGTTTATTTGATCTTGATTCAGTGCGGCAGCGACTCCATCACACACACATTCACAGAAACTTGTTTCAGAAACTCCTTTTGAACATCAAAAAGGAAAGAGATGTCGCAATTTGTCCTTCCTCTCCTGGATTCAATGTCCAATATCGATCCATCCTCGAGTTTATCCCTTCTCATTACCTGTCTACAGTAACTTATCTCAATTGTTATGGATGCGACTGCTTCCGAGGCCCCGGCCCAGCTCCGTGTCTTTCCCAGGTCGGTGAGAGGAGACGTCTGGCGAGTCCTAATAAAGACATATCCCCTCCGAACAAATCAATGCTGACAGTGTGTTTGCATAGATTAGGAGATTCTCCCACTCTATGATTTCTCATCAGACACATGATGAGGAGAAGGGAAGATTGGCATTTGAGGGGAGACTCGTTGTATTGGCCAGACTGATTTGATTGTGTTTGCATTTCATCCGCCGGTATTGATGGAAACGATTTTGATCCACGCTCTGTATTGTCACTGCAGCAGCAAACCCTCTCAGGTGGAAAATGCATGCATTTCACATTCCTATTTCAATAAATCTCGGCAACCGCCTTATAAAGATGGGAGATTATATTTTTTCTTCGTTGATTGAAATGGATGTCAACAAGGCTTCTTCATGAAAACAGGAGATGATGGAGACACATTTGCCATGTCCTTTTCGAAATAGTTTACAGTGCGAACAGATGGACAATATCAATAAATTATTTGTTCTTCTTGACTGGGGAAAAAAAAGTCAAAACCACATATGAGAAGAAAATACAACCCCTTTTCAATAACCTGCAGGTTTATCAGCACCAGCTCCTGTCCTCTGTCAATCCTTTGAAGTCTAAATACCACATATGACACAGCCAGTAAATCTTTTAAAGCCACTGCTTTCTGAATAGAACTAATAATATATTATGCCACCACAGGGCTAAGCCTAATGTCTGCAAGCAAGTGAGGATGCGTCTCTATAAAATATGTATTTTCTGATTGACTAGGTCCTGGATTGTAATGTAATGACAAATTTAATTTCTGATCTAAGGGGGGGATAAGCTGGGCTTAGCCTAAATGATCTCTAACCTTTATTTTAATACCGCAGTACTTATCTGTGGTATTATATGAGCCAATCACTTCCACCACAGCAACTTCTACCCACTCCCTTCTCTCTGTCCCTGTATCACACTTTTATTCACTTGTTGTTGTTTTCCTTCTGATTGTCTTAGTTCTGTATAGGTCACCAAGCAAAGACCTTTGCTTTTACAGACAACTCCACGTGAATGACATTTATTTGCAAGCAGCAACCAGCTCACTGTCATTTTGTCAGAGTCCAGAATGAAGTCAGTTTTATACCCCTGAAACCCCACCACAGTGATTAAACATGATCTTAAATGGAATATTGAAGAAAAGTCCTGCTGCAGTAGAAGCAAAACCTGATAGGTCTCCGTGCCAGGATCTAATGAGGAGAAGGAAATAAAAGAATCAAGGGGAAGAGGACAATATAGTCCTAAATGAACAAAATGGCCTTGTACCACCTGCTAAGCATTGATCAGTAGCCAAGGGGACTCATTGATAATGCATTATTAGCTGCTTCCCCATAATGGGACTTGTATTTCATCCTGTCCTTGATTGCGGGATGGAAGGGGAAGGATTTGGCAATGAAGCACTGAAAAACAGATGGCAAGGTGAATTGTTCCCGTGACACATCTGCCAGAGCGTACTATTAGACCTCTCAGGCAGGTCAGCCGAGAGCCGGCAAACCGTGTGTATGTTTATGTGCGTGGTAGAAAGCCCTTCCTCAAAGCACAGCAACACACCTCAGACTGAAAGGGGAGTCAAAGTGGATTTAATGGGAGCCTGTGTTTGTCTGGCCTTGAGATAACTGCAAGTGTGTTTGGAGCAGTGGGAGTAAAGTGAGGCAGGCAGAATTAAAAAACCAACCAGCTGTGCTGATTGATCTCACCAGTAGACTCGTACAAGGGCCACGCATCTCCGTGTCTCCAGTTTCTGGGTAAGATGTGTATTTATTTGGAAATTTGTCATGCGCTCCTGTGAAGTTGGTCTTGACATGCAGGAATAATGAATTTCAAAATTAACTGCAATTAGTGGAACAAAAGTGGGAGGGAAAAAAAGAAAGATAATTACCATTTGTCAAACAACAACGCTGCCTTTCTGCGCTCCCACACGCGCAGCCTTTGTCATCCCACCAAAACATACCCCGCGTCAGCTTCGCGTTTCGTTTTCTCAAGTAATTTCGCATTTGTCAGTCTTACAAAAGCTGTGGCCTTGCTGGAAGTTGGAATGCATTCAGCCGTCTTAATGGTTTTTCTTTTCCTTTCTCTTTCGCAGAAGCTTTATTTATTAACCTAGTGTGCTAGAGACATGTTATCATGCAGTCCTTGGAGCCTGCATTTGCACTTTGTGTGCAAAAAAAACAAAACACCAAAAGTGTTTTAAAAAAAAAAAGTCTATGAGATCATGATGAATTTATCATTTTTAACACAGTGTTTTAGTTTTGCAGCATGAATTATGAATTTAAAGTGTATTTCAGAGCTGAAAGCAGCTGGGTTGTTGAAGCTGTCTCCGATGACTCTAACTGTATTTCTGAGCTTTTCTATACTTAAGCCAAGACATCTGAATAAATTGGGGTCTCTATGCTGCAGCACGGGCATCACCCATGTATTAACTAGACCTATTTTACTTCACTTGTGCTAAGCAAATAGAGGCCAGAGCTGCTGGAATTTACCAATGTGCTTCAAAATCAGCCATTTTCAAAATGTTGGGATTCAGGCTGGAGCTGAAAGGAGCTGGAGAACTTCCTCGCTGCCTTGCTGTTTCGATTATCAGCAATGAACTTTGAAGTTTTGACTCAGTCTATTTTTTGCTTTTACTGTAATGTAACGTTATCTTTCAACTTACCTCCCCATCCCTTTGGAAATGAAAGACGCGAGTGTTTATGCTGACAGAGGGAGGCAGAGTGGGAGTTTGTGGTGTCAATCAACACCTGCTCTGCTCAAATTCGTTTTAAAAATAGTGGGGCTGGGAGGTGTAGTTAGGTGGCTGACAGCTAAATAGTCCTTGGAGATTTTTTTGATAGGCAGAGGAAGTCGGTGGCTGACAGTTAATGCTTTGTGTGTTTGGCCCTAAGGAGACTTTCAGCATGGGGATTTCACACAGTCCTCAGACAAACATCAAGTTGCTGTTCTCTTCCTTTTTAAACTAAAAGCTGCAGGGTGTCCTGGGTATGGAAGAGAGGTACTACAGTGAAAGGACTATTTTATACAGGAAAAAAAGAAGAATAGCTTCAATCTTTCACAAAATGCTGTGTAAGATAGAAAAACGAGCGAGGAGAATTTTCTTAGGAAGTGCCACAAATGAGAAATGAAATGGGGATGCTGCATTCATAACCAAAGGCATCCAAAAATGGTATAGTCTTCAGCGTACTTTCAAAATCCTAAAAGTCTCAAGTAAGCGTACAGTGAATGCGAGGATGGACTATGCACCTTAAATAGATGCTTATTTCATGTCAGGTGGGTGAGGGAGTGAAAAACAAGCAGGCAAATGTGTTCTGGCTCACGTTTCAGGGAATAAAAACCCAAGTAACACGTCTGGACATTATTAATGTATTGACCATGAACACACTGTACAAAAAAAAAAGAAATACAGTAGATGGAGCACACATATTTAAGCAGGCAATGAGGCTTGAAGACAGCAACAAAAGCAGTGGTCTTGGTATGGAAGCTACCCTGAAAGAATCCACAAGATTTTGTATGATACAAATAAATTATAAATTGGAGTTGTGTAAGACCGTTCGTTTTTTTTCCCCCCATATTAGAGATTTCCAGAAACTACATATAAGCAAGATGTTTTCAAAGTGCAGTTGAACGAAATTGAATTTATAGTTTAGTAGTAAATCAGTCTAAACTCTGGGGCAGATTGAATTAAAAAGTGGGTCTGTCAAGGAAGTAGCTGTAGACATGCCGTAAGTATAAAAGGAGACATACTATGCCCTTTTTTTTTTTTTTCGGACACCTAAAGGGTCCTAAAAAACCTTGTTTTAAAAATGTTGGGACCCCTCTTTATTTATTTATGGTTTAAAGTTTTAAATCTTAAGCCATGTCTGCATTACAATGCTCAGTATCTATACTACATCTATCCATTATAACACCACCTCCCAGCATCTACTGCCTCAGAATGTGCTCAGGGGTCCACTCTAAACTTTCACCCCTTTTTGTCAATTTTCAGCTTCGAGTTATTTATAAAGTCCGCAATGTCTGTCTTGCATCTACCGTGTTTAATAATTAATACAGTCATATCTGAACAAAGAAATGAATATTTAAAGGCTCAATCTGTGCTCAGTCTGCAGCACTTCAGCCTCTGGTGCGTCACATTATAGTTGAGGCTCGTGTCAACAACACGGGCCGTACTCAAATGAGAAGCTTGTAAACTCAGCATCATGTGACGGCCGCTGTCAGTGGAGGATTTAAGATGATTACAAAGTGACGGTCTAAACATTTTTCCAGCTATTATAGTTTTGTTACTTCAGTTTCTTGCCCTATGATATGTTGTATAAATGATGTTGTAATTGTTGACCCCTTTTCAATCACACTTACAGGAAACAAAGATGCCAAGTATAATTCAAGCTACTTTGTTTTCGCTGTTATGTGAGTTTGTCATATTTCAGCTGCTGCCGTCTGCTGCTCTCATGTCGAGGATACAAGGATAGTAAGACTCCAGGGTATTAGTTTTTCTCATGAATCTTTAGCCAAGATTGATTCTGAGACAACATCTCAGTATTTGTCATACCACCATATTTCCGCTCACTATCCAGAGGCTTCTCATGATGCTTTAAGTGTGTTTTCATGCCAGATCTAATATAACTCCCAGATTTTTTTTGAAATGTAATTCCTTCATAAGGCAGGGTGGTCTGGCTTTTTCCTTGGCTCTAGGCTTTTTCTGGTCTTTGTCAGGCAGGAAGGGTTGTGCCTCTGAGAGTATTTAGACCATGGAAGAACTTGCGTGGCCTGTATTAAAAGTATTTGCAAGAATATTTACAGATATTAAAAGATTACTGTGTGTCCTTTAATGGGATGTGTCAACGTTCATAAACCTCAGTCCAACAGGGATTTTTTAGATAAATGAAATGTGCAAAATCATGTGGCCGTCACTTCATCCACAACAAAAACAGCAGAAAACGGAAAAGATGGATGCAAGTTGAAAATGTTTTTTCTTCTTTTTTTTAATGCTTCATCTTCTGTAAATAGGGCAAAAATCTTAAAGTGGGTGTTGATATTAAACTCATTTGTCAATATTGAGTTTACCTTGTGAAATTCTGCAGTCTGAACTGTGGGTTAAGTGTTAAAAGCTTTGAGAAAAAAAAAAAGTTTAATGATCACACATTTTAAAGTTCACCTGTTTTCTCTCACGCTAAGCCACTCATCTTCACAGTGAAAAGTTTATTTGCACATTTATGCTCTTGTGCTACGGCTTTCAAAGAAAAAAAAAAGATTTTTAACCATTTTGTTATTTACTGTAAGTTAACCATCGCAAATGAATGTAATACAGTAAATATAGCTCTATTGGAACTGATGGATTTTGCACACTTGTACATTTCTGTGCACATCTTTAAACAATGTTGACATATTTGTTTAGGTGTCACAGTGAAGAAATACATTTTCTGTCTTAAAGATGTCTTCTTCTGTTAGAAATCTAAAACCCATGAAAGGATTAGATGCACTTAAAGGACAGTAGTTCTGCATATTGTGATGGCACTGCTGCTGTTGATGTGTTTTCATGTTGAGATCAAGATCCTCCTGAGGTAGGACTCATGCACTGCTCTGCTGTAAATGTCAGCAAGGAGTTTTTGGAAATCCGACTCAAAAGAGTGAAACGTTTGTATGGAAAAAGTTCATTTAAAACTTTCAAGTATATAGAAGTTGCAAAATGAGTCTATCGATATGAGTGTGAGTTATGATGAGAACAAAAAAGAAATTTTCGAAGGCATATGATAAAAAAAACATTGGAGTTTGGTAGAAAGACCTTCGTAGCCTCTGTGTACCCTCAGGCTGTTTACTCAATGCTGTTTGTTGTGCTCAATATTTACATTCGCCTACACACCTTCACTGGATTACCAAAACCTCCAACCCAGACAACACTGCGGGCCAAAGGCCCAGCAGGGACCATGCAGTGGCAAAGAGGGAGGGGAAATGCCTTAATGCAATTTGTTTGGCACCGAGCGCTCCTGCAAACCAGACGGGAGCCAGCCTGGCTTACCTTCCGCTGCCTACCTTATTTACCTAAGCGCCCAAGGCCATGTCAGACAAGGGGGAGAGAAACACGTAAGCCCGAGCAAATTATCACGGCTTTCGTGTGAGTAACGTTCTATCAGATCCTCCCACTCTGCAAAGTGTAATGGAAGCAGAAGCAAAGTGCTCAAGGCCTTCACCTCCGGTGTGTTCTCATTCGCAGCAGGACAAGGTGTATGTGGGAGATAAAGGAACAGGTCCCAGTCACTCCCAGCCTGAAGATTGTGGCATCTAGAACATTCTGCTCTTGCCTATCACCAGGGTCAGGATATTGGATGGAGAGTAATTACAACAAGGGCACTTTGGTAAGGGCACTGTGGTAAATCACAGCATTGCCTCTGTGTGTGCCATTACAGAAAGGTTAGGCAAACTAATTATTGAGGAACGGCGTAAATAGAAAATCCATTGAATTAATGTCTGTTTGATGTAATCAGTTGTGACTTTTGTGCGGTGGCTCACAACCAGGAATAATTATCAAATATATAAATAGAGACCCCAATTTAATGATTGAAGTAGGATTTATTCGCTTTGTGACAGAGAATCTATTTTGATGTTTTGTAAATCAACTCATTATCACATTCAAAGCTTGTGAACACCTGTGCAGGTAAAAACAACTTAATCCTGGGCCGATTCTGTAGCCTGTTGTTGTGACAAACAAGGCAGTGAAGTCTCTCGCAGAGTGAAAATCTCATTTTCCTGAGGCATTCGAAGTATTTTCATCATTACTGATCTTTGTTATTGAGCACAAACATTTTTCTCATCCTCTCACATTCAGCTGCCGTCTCCTCTGCAGCATTTAGCATGTTTTGTGGTGTGAAATCCTGTTTAAGAAGTAATTTATCATACCTGATAAAGCTGTGCTTTTTTTAAGCGTTTTTCTTCCATCACATTTATTTATCAAATGAATAATGATATAAAACACAGATTCTTTTTTTCTTTTGTCATTTCTTTGTTATTGTAACCTTTATGATGCTACAGTATTCTGTTGCATTTGTGTTGAGGTTATATCTTTTTTTTTCTGGTGTTTTTGTGGATATTTTCAATGAGTTTAATGGTGTGAAAGATGAACCAAATATTCTGGGTCAGAGGAGATCTGTTTCTCAGCAGGGACATATTCTCACATCCCAAAGCCATTTTTAAAGTAAATTTTTTTTTTAATTCTCAGCAGCAGATTTTATATTTAGAAAGTTGCACAAACACTGTTACTCTATATTTTACTTTTTGTAGAATTTGGTTTCAGTGTTTCCCCAAAAAGATTAAGTGGAAAATGTGAATGGATGATGTAATGTATTAAGAAAAATTAATGATATTTTTTTTTAATTAACTCGCATTTTTTCTAAAAAGATACAAATACAACCATGAAATTCATTATTATTTTTATTCTCTTCTTGTTTGTATAGACTATTTTCATAAGATGACAGGTCTGAACTGCTGGCAGGTCATTTAGCGTAGTTTTACTACAAAGCCATGCTGTTTTAATAGTTTCAATTAAAATCTGCTTATATGTATAGCATCAATTCACACTATTACAGATAGTCCAATTTAATGCAATTCATTGTTGACCAATTATAATCAAATTAAAACTAGAAGCACTCAGAGAGCGCAGACATCCGCAAAGTCATTGTAATTTTTTTTTCTTTTTTTTTTTTTTTGCCAGTGATTGTATTAGTTTTAGAGCTAGAAGCTCTAATGGCAAAATTATCCCTATCTCTCCATGGGCTGGCACAAACTTACGTTACAGCCCGGTGGTCACATGACCATGAACTGCTTGCTGGTGAAAAAAAAACATCACACCTCCGTCCTTGTTGAAGTGTGGAACTTGTCCTCATAGAAAATGATCCATAATGTCATCCAGTTCTATTGATACCCTCAGTGTAAAGCCTTGAAAAAGATATGAGGCAAAGCTAGTGGCAGCAGCTGTCTGTACCTGTGTAGCTGTCTTTCAACAACTACACAACTTCCTGACACTAAATAACTGTTTTGATGTCTACCAATCAGGTTTCCGGCCACATCACAGCAC
>JBBBVU010000007.1:26027174-26050781 GCA_037177055.1 Atherinosoma microstoma
GCAGTTTTAAATCAGGGTTAAAAACTTTTCTATTTGCAGCCTTTTATGATAACAAGTGATATTTTTTCTGAGGGTTTCTTTATCTATCTATTTTTGTTGTTTATTTTGTTTTTAATTCTTCTTAATGCTTTCTGCCCTAAGTTCCATCCACCGTCACGTGGAGGAGCTGCTAACAAGACACATTATTTTTGGTATCTATACTAAAACAGCCGTAAGTTTTAAACAGTAATATAACAAATGTTTTACACACCAGTCACAAAATGATCTGAACAAACTTTTGAATATTTCGAAGGACTCTAAGGTGTACCGTCAGCATTGACACGCCTGCTAGCTGCTAGCCAGTTATCACATCTTTCTGGGCTTTTGTGTCTTTTTGAAGAAAATCTCTTGTTGTCTGTGGAACAGCTGTGTTTATGGCAGCCAACCACTACACAACTTTTTCCGAATATTTAAAGGAAACTCTACGAAAAACAAATAAATATTTATGAGGATTGAGGCTGAAAATTCAATGGTGTTACGTTCACTGATGTTCCCACATGTTTGTGCTTTCCCTGCACCTGTAAAGTATCCTTGGATCCACAGAGTGATCCAGATCTAGCCCAAAACCTAATCACTTGTTCCTTAATCCATTTCGGAGATTTCCTGAAAATTTCAGGAAAGCTGATAGTTAAAGGAAAACATGACTTGACAGAACTTTGAGTCTTAGTACGTCTGGCTGCAGTACTGAAAAGAAACCTGGGGTTGTTCTTGTCCTCCTCTATCAATAATGAATAATAAGCAGTTCTAGCTTTACAAAGAGCTTTATAACATACTGTTAAACTTTTTTCAAGTGAACATTTAAGCGCCATTTTCTTTCTAACCGTCTTGAAGTCGGCTTTTAAGCATGTAGCTGTGAAATAAAACAAGGATCCTGCCACTTTTGACTGATACTATACGCAAAAAGTAGTTGTAGATTGTCATATAAAAATAAGCAAATAAACTTTCAGTGTTATGACAGAACTATAGTCACTCCATAACTTGTACACATCTTTCATTATTGATCTTGCCCCCACATATGTGCAAGTTACTCATTTCATGTACTTTTATTTTCCCCCATACCAACACAGATGCTGGGTTTTGAAGTTTGTGCTGATAACAAGCTGGATGTTCTCTATACTTTTTAGCCTGGGGGATGCAAAGTCCATGAGTTCTTTGAAGAATTAAATTTTTTTCATTTGTCAGATCACAGGACATTTTGTTTCTTTTCTTTTCTTTTTTACTTTCCTCTGTCTTAAATGAGCTCAGGTTCTTGCTTACATGACTTTCTCAGCATTTTGGAGTTTATGATGTGTTTGTGGATACAACAACAAACATTGCTCACAGACAGCGGTTATCAGATGTGTTCCCGAGTCCATGCAGGGTTTCTGCAGACAGGTTTGGCTTTGATAAGTGAAAAAAAGATCAGCTATTGATACTGGTTTTCATTCATGTCCCTTATTTACAGAAATTCCTCTGCTTGGACCACTCTGGAGTATTTTAATCTCTTGTACTGTAAACTTTGAAATCCCTGAATTGCTTGCAAGTTATTTTTTAATTCATCTATTTAAAAATGGCACATATTGCACATTAATGAACATAATGAATAAAAAAACTGAATGTAAATGTGCAGAGTTAGCAATACTGCTAATTTACATTTGTTGTCCCTTGGCAAGTCACATACAAACTTCAACAATCCATAATAACAAGGCACACAACATAAAAAGTAAAGTGTAAACCGGTCATGGTAAACATTGTATAAAGTCCATCATTTAAAGTGCATATTTCAAGTACATGAAGTTGAAGTTTGGTTGTTAGAATACAAGATAAAATACAAACATTATGATTGAATTAAAACACTGTCACCATTCAATCACACAGGGTAAGTATACAAACAAAAAGAGTGTGGTCCATGTTTATACGCATATGTAAAGATGTTTCAAGATATAACAGGATTAAAACACTCAAACACAAAAGCAAAGCAGATGTGTAGAGCGCACAGATGTGTAGCAGTGCGCTACAGGGCATCTATGAGAACGGGTTTGGTTGGTTAAAAGACAGTTTTTGAGGTGGGATTGAAAAGTAATGCTAGGGGATTTTCTCTTACTGCAGGTAAGTGTTCAGTAGTGTTCCAGGTTATTGCTACTCCTAAACCAAGTTTACATGGAAAACTTTACTTCTGAAAGATTCAGCCCTTTTGTAGTTTTTTTCTATATGCCTTTTGTATTTATTTATTTGTTTTTACATCATCTCATGACATTGCCTCGCTGCCAGTTAACCCTGGTCCGTATAAATTGATCAACATGTGTTTTTCTTGGGGTTTTTTTTCTTTCTTTTAAATGGTTCCATTTTTTTATTGCCATTATATTACAAATTTGCTCTCTTTTTTGGGAACAACATGAGAAAGAATTTTGTGTTTTTATTGCAATTTACTGAATAATTTGCTATAACTTCGTATTTTAAGGTACTTCATGTTTGGGATATGCAAAACACTTGATTGTTCATTAAAATACACATTCACCCCATTAAGATAGTTACCTTTTCTCTTGTTGGGAATGTGAAAGAGCCAAAGTTCAGAGAGGCATTGCCTTATTTGTGTTTCTCCTAGCCAGCACCATTTGCTCTTCCCACTCCACACCTGAATCTCCCTGGTCTCCTTGGAGTGGCATTGGACTGAACATAGCCGGATTGATTGGAGCACTACCTGCTCGCCTGTTTGTCAGCCATGAATAATCCGTAACGACATTCAGTGCATCAGCAGGGGCCTTGCGGTGTGCATTCATTGTGGAAAATGGACAGCTCAATCAAAAGAAGCTCTTGAAAAGCTGGTCATAACCGGAGGCAGAGCCTTGACCCAGAACTCAGTCCCACTGACTGGAGATACTGTCTCACCGACATCCCTGAATGAAAGGTCCTAGTGTCTCCTCAGTGAACCCAGCGCTCATTTTTGCTCCTCCCCCCTTCTGCTCATGTCTCTTTTGCCATTTAATAGAGCCATGCTTCACTTAGAAGGCCACATTATCCTTGTTAGGAGACAGACACTTATGACAGCACCTGCCATTTTCAGTTCTCCTCTTCAGCTAGCATAGGCCACCCATCACTGTGCTACTTTACATGGTAATGGAAATTTGAAGATTTGATGATAAGGCAGTTACGCCCTTAACTCTGCGACCTAGGGTTAACTTTTTAATATTTACATGGCAATACCTGCCGGGAAAGTACATACGTGTGCTTTTGGAGTCATTTTGACAAGCTGTTAAGCTCCCAAAGTTGTTTGTGACACCTTGACCCGGTCTCTAGATTTCTTTCATCTTGGAAAGTTAAATTTGTCTCAGGAAGAGTGCATTGTCAGGTTCCTTGAAAAGAAGCTTTGGATACTTGTGGCATCGGTGATGACACTGATGCCATCTCGCACAAAGAATATCCAGGGTTTGAAATGGAACACTTGCAGTTTTCTTTTGACCGGTTGCCTGGGTGTGCAGGCGGTGCATTCTTAAAAAGCATTCATCAGTGATGTATCCTCTCAACCATTGTGAACCCTCTCCCTTGAAATGGTGCGTTCCCCTGGTGTAGAGTCACCCAGCCCTAATCCTCCTATATCCACTGATGAATCCTAGCCACACACACGCTAGGGGTTGCTGCCTAATTGAATTTCCTTGCCCACAATGAACACACACTCAGGACCTGCAAGTTCCAGTCCTTTGCCTTTGATAAGCAAATGACCCCTATGGAATTGAGGTCAGAGTCTGCAAAAACAAGAGTGAAGGGGAGAAAAATAAAGTCCTGCACTCAGACAAGCCCAATATCGACTCACCCGGGATTGAGTCCAGTGATGTTTACCCTGTGTGTGTTGAGCCCCTGTTGGCTCAGGGGGAGATTCATCTTACCCACACATACATTTGACACACACACATCCGGCGTAAGATGTCTGCGCTCTCACAGTGTGACCTCTTTCCTTTTGTTAACTGTTACTCTCGTCACTGTACTTAACAGTACTCTTGAACATTTGATTGAAGCGCATGTGTGAATAACCTTGTCTTCGCCACAGATTAAATGCAACACAGTAAATATGGATGCGCCCTTCGTACTTGTGTGCGCGAAATAGATCTTGTAATAACTTGTATTGTACTCCTTTGCCCGAAGACTCTCCAACAAGCTTCATCATACAAGTAAGGTTAGTTTATTCATGAACTCAGCCCCATGGCAACTGCTCCACTATTTATTTATTTTTTATCATTATGTCTTGTATTAAATTTTTTAAAACTCTGGAAGTCTGGAGGAAGAACATAGTGTTTTCATGGTGTCTCTGGGCTTGAACCAACCAACTGGATGCATTTTGAGATTACACATCAGAAAAGGTAAATGGATGTAGCTAAATTGAATTTAAAAAAAACTCCCTTTATTTGGGGGAAGAACTAAATAATTAAAAAAAAAACCTTTATTGTAATTGCCTTTTTTAGAGGAGAGCTGAATGTCTGCCAGCGCTCAGGTCTGATTAAGAGAACATTTCGCTCACATTACTGATCCCCTCAACAATCATCTGTTTCTCTCTCAAAATACTAAATATGGCCAATACTCGCTCAGTGAATTAAGGAATAATTACAGTGTACCCAACTGAAGATTTTTCTCCATTTTTCTTTGTTTCAACCTTTTTTTGTTTCCAGAAATTGACCACTACTCTGTTCATGACAGCCGCGTGCAGTGAAGCCTAATACTGGTGACACTACACAGACTCATTTATTCTTTCCAAATCAAGAGTGGGAAACGAGCCAAACACTCACTTTCTGAGTCAACATTTTGAAAATTTTGCTCTATATTTTATTCACAGTCGGATGGACTTTTAATCCTCCTGGATGTTACTGAGGAGAAAAAACCTTGTTTTATACTACCAAATTACTATAAATTGAGTATGTGTTCAACCTTGTTCATGCACTGCTGGCAAGGTTATCGTCACCTCCCACATATGTGTTTAACTAAAACTTTTTCTTCTGAAAAAGACAGTAGAATGTGGAATAGAAATTCTTTATTATGGCTGCACAATATTGGGAAAAGATACGCAATTTTACCAGCGTTGAATATATGATAAATGCACAAAATCTTCAGTATGTTCTGTTAAGTTCAATAGTTTTATTATACTTCTGCATAAGTGTGTGGGAGAGTTATTTGTAGTCACCCATGTTTGTTCCATTCAATATCAAAATGTTTGTCTTACTCCTGCTTATAGTGTGATAACAATAGTTTTTTTTTATTGTATAGCTCTTCTCTGTGATATTCATCATTAAGGGAAGACAATGGATTTGCGCTAAGAACCACCAGTAGAACAGTTTTTTCTAATAGGGGGGGAAGGGAATGCATAGTATTCTTTTTTTTCTTTTAGCCAATCCCTCAGGATTTCTTTGCAATATTACAAAGATGTGCACTTAAAAAAGAATTATGCTTATATTTAAGCACAGCCTGCTGAGTTACCCCATTGTGCTCCAATAGAAATAAACACACCAGGGTTCCAGTCATAAGTGTGAGATTCATACGATGTCAATCACATAATCACCCTTTCAATTTTTCCATGGTAATTTCACTGAGACTTGGGATATGAGCTCATTTATAAATAGGCTGCAGATCAAACCTTAGGCTGAGGGAACTGTGTCATGCTTTAATGATCATTTTACAGGAATGTTTAGTGCATGCTTAGTGTCTTGCAGGAAAGGAAGTATAAATCTCCCCTCTCTCTTTTTATGCCCAAACACCTCAGAGGCTGCTGAGCATGCTTAGTCTATATTGTGCCAGAAAGACAGTTTTCTATGAATCACTAATAATTTCTAAACGATCATAAAGTTTTGTTTTACTTACTCTTTTACAAATAAAGCAAACTTGAATATACAACCTGTCCAATCATTTTTAACTGCAATAAAATTCATATTTTGTTCACAAAGTGATGAGATTATTTTGTCCTACTTATTAATTGGAGTGAAATTGGACAGAGTGACTCAGAGGAGTGTTACTGGAAGGTGTCAGACACAGAAAGCAGGTAATTACAGAGACAGGAAGAGATAAGGAAACAGAATGCAATTAGCCTGGCAAGCAGAGCTTCAAATTGCTCTTCTTTGGATTTCTCACCTCAGGTTGCTATTGTTCATGGTTTGCATCTCCATACGAATCTTTAGTCCTTTCACCCTCTAGCTCAAAGAGGGAGGGAGGCATGCATTAATCACACAAATTCTTACAGTAAGAAGAGCCCCAACGAAGCCCAGGACACCACTTACTGGCTGATTTCAGATGTATGTATTCATCTGTATTTCCTCATCTTGTGCACAGTTTGTGCACAAACTGCTTTGAACTTGAAGCATGCCCATCAGCTGTTTGTCACTCTTCACATGAAGGACTGGAAGAATTTCTCAAGAGTTTAGTCTAACTTTCAGGTTTAGGGGCATGCAGTGGTTAAAGGCATGCATCCTGCATGTGCATTTCAGGAATGATCAACCAAAACATAATGCTTAATGAATCAATGAGTTTGTTTTTAATCCTTTTCCTTGTGTAGAAGTTGTGATTGGCACATTTCTATATGGCTAACCAATAATAACTCATAATGAGGGAAAATAATTGTATTATTTTCTGTGAATGTGTATACAAAATAAGAAGAAATAGCTTTATCTCCCAACAATGTATGTATAAACTATTGATGTTGTTGCACTTGTTAATACAATGGGCTTGCTTTGTTTGCTTTTTATCCTTTGAGGGGAAAGCCAAATCAGTCATGCTGCTGATTTGAAGGGGGGGGGGGATTTCTTCGGCTCCATTTGTTCATTCTCTGCTGTGTCCATTTTGTTACTTTATCTTTAGCTTTTAGGTGCTCTCTCAGCCTGTGATGAAAAAAAGAAAAGAAAACACTCACACACATCCTCACACAAACAAATCTAAAGAGTTTGACTTTGGAGAGACAAAAGGAGTAAATTGGCGTCTTTCAGTCCAGCTTTGTTTTTTGAAATTAATCAGTTTCTGACCCTTTTTGGTGAAATATATATATATATATAAATTAGATAAAGCCAATTTTCACATCACCATTTTGTACTTCTGAAATAAGCTGCGCATGAATCACATACATGAGCATGTTGGCGAAATCTCGCACATTGCACGGGGTGTTGTTGATGCTCAGAGTGGCGCTCCAGGGCTGGATTCTCAGCACATGTAGTCACATTTGCTGTGATCACATATAGCAAAATCTGCCGCACTTAGACACTAATACATGGCGGTCTGCCAGTGACCCTCACAGCTACTTATCAGTGTGTGTGGCTGCCGCTGGCGATGGAGGCGCTCCACTTCCCTCCCCGACAGTTCATGTCACCGCTCGGCCAGCCTGCACTCACACAGCCCTGCACAGAGAATCTGAGGTTTTGGATGGAATTGTTTCCAAAAACAACAACAACAAAAAAACATCATGTTTGGGTTTGATGCATCATAAGAGCTGTATGTAATTGCTGTATAGGTTTGATGATGTCGTGGCAGGTGCCACTTTGTCAAGCTTCAGTCAGACTGGAAATGATCAGTGCAGACTGATCAAGTGTGTCAGGGGAATGCAAGAGTGTCACAAAGTGCTTTTATGCAAATGGAAGTAGAAGAGAGGCCCCTGGTTGTATTTGAATATACTGGACTGTGTTTGCTTCTCCCGTCGGTCTCCAGGACGAGTCATCTGTGACTTAAAAACGCTCTCTGTTCATATGAGCATTTCTCTCAGAAAATATGAGATGGAGAGGAAGCTGGAAGCTCAGGGAAAACATCTCAATCTCTTTATCAGAGTGAAGACACAGAGGTGCATGTGGAGGGGATCAAGGCCGCAGTTCAATATATAAAGAAATATCTTGAGATTGCAAATCTCAGATATAGGGGCAAAGGAAGATGAAATGAGAGATTGCTTCTCAAACATAAAAAAAAAAAAGAAAATCAGACTGACGATGCTGCATCGTCTGGACGGTTTAACAGAATGATTTTTGTCCTGATTTTGTTTGGTTTAGAGGCTTGTCTTTCTTTTCCTCTAGAAGAGCAATAAAGCTATTTTTGCCGTGTGTTACAGCAGCATCTCTTATATCAACATTGTTGTGAAAATTCTCTGTAGATTGTGAACTCTCCCCTCCTCCTTCTGGATTTGATAACAGCGGGCTATACTGAGTATTTTTGTTTGCAGTGTTTGTTTAGCGCTTCCGTGTTCCTTCCCAACTGTTGCCGCTTTAACGCCCTGCAAATTTACACCGAGGATAACTGTGAGGCTCTCATCTCATTTTCCTCAGTTAACAAGCACTCTGTTTATATATGATTATGGTTCCCTGTTTATTCTGCCAGGCTTCTTTTTCTATTTTTTTTTTCCCAAATTACTTTGCTGGTTTAGTTCAAGGTGCAAAATGCTCCAAAGGTTTCAATTCAGCTAATTTGTTTTTCTCTCTGTCATTTAACTCTTCTTGAGGGCATGCAAGCTGACGAGGATTAGCCTCATTCAGACCCCCGTGTTCACCGTTCGGTTATTTTCTCTGCTTGTTTTTGCAGCGCTGCCAGTCATGCAGGTGACAATTGAAATTACCAGGCAGCAGGTGGAGAAGATCTTCGGCCTCGATGAGTACTGGTGTCAATGCGTCGCCTGGAGCACCACCGGAACCCAGAAGAGCCAGAAAGCGTACATCAGGATTGCTTGTAAGTGCACTTTAAAAGGATCTCAGTGTCAGATGCATGAGCTGCCTAACGAGGTGCTGACATATTGGGTGTCCATTTTTTATAAGAGGGTATTAGCAGGATTCTCTTTTTGGAGAGAGATTAGGGAGGGACTGACTTCCATTTAATTAATTAGCTCAGAGAGCATTATGATCTATTGCACCACCGTGTTAGAGTTCAGTTTAGAGATCTTCCTGCGTTTCTACTTATAAGACGAAAATATCGCACCATGGAAGGAGAAAGTAGAAAATAATGCATCTGCATGAAGGCAGTTAAAAAAAAAAAAAAGTCTAACACTGAATTTGGGTATTCATGAGCATATTTTTCACAAGCTACAGTATATCAGCAATAATCCCTGTGAAAGTAACTAGAATAAAAACAGATTTGAAATTTATTGCTGTGCAGCAATCATAAATCTGTCTGGGGAACACAGACACATCCCTCGCTGCAGCCTCAAAAGCTTTATTAGAAGGAGCCATTTTACATTTGAGTATTTTAAAGCATTCTGTGTATTAATTCCCACATAAATATGTATTATTCTAGACAGAGCTGAACGCAGCGCAGTCTCTGAGCCACCAGGCGTTTTGAAAACACACATTCATTATCTACTCTTGTTAGAGAGCTTAGGAAAAAAATCAGATAGATATAAGATAAGGACGCGCACATGCTCGAATAGCAACGTATAAACACACATTCCTGATATTCATGCGCGTCCTGTAATAATCTCATGCTTTGAAGCCTTCCGAGACCGCTACATCTAAAGCCTTATCCAGTCCTTTTCTATCTGCTTTACTTAAATTCACTGTTGTGCAACCGTCTGCTTTCTTAATATTTCTGTCAGTATGATTAGTCAGGACAGGCTCATCATCTGTTTAAAGGAATTCACTCTCACAAAAAGCCCAAAACAGTAACCACATTGCTTCCCTCTGAGTCAAAACGTGGGGTGAACACATCATATCCGCACCACCCCGCCAGCTATCAGCAGCCTGCCCGGCTAATCTAGTACAAATAGACCTGCATTTATATTCCCCACAAGGAGCAAACACTGCCACTTTTACCTGTGTAATTCACAGCCGGGGCTTACAGACAAATATATGGCAGGACTTGGTGCAACAGTAAGAGTGCTCAATGAGACGTAATGTGAAGCCCCGTGCAGTCAGCCAGGCTTGCAGGAGCTCTTGTCCAGCAGCCTCAGGGTTTTGTTTTCGTGTGGCTGCTCCAAGCCGTCATACAGATGGAGGCTGGAGGCTGGCGGATGCCGGAGAGCGGGGTGGGAGTGAGGGGTAATGCAATTGCTTTTTGCTCGATGTTGGTCCCTCTGGCTGCAGACAAACATCTCTGAACCAGCCAGGCAGCCTGTAATAAGCAACATGGTTGGTGCCACCGATCCCACCGTGGCTTAGGGGCCAACTAGAGTCCGACATGCTCAGTGAGGCCATGGAGGGACATTTCACAAATGGAATTTAGAAACATCACCAGGCCGTTTTTTTCTAAATGGGAGGATTTCTTTCAAATGTCACTAGCTCTTACAAATATCCTAATTGGTTGTGTTCTCTTCCCCCACTTTATTTACTTCTGCAAGACCTGAGAAAGAACTTTGAAGAGGAGCCGCAGGGTAAAGAGGTGGCATTGGACCAGGAGGTGTTACTGCGCTGCCATCCCCCTGAGGGAGTGCCACAAGCCGAGGTGAGGCACAGATATAGAAGATATTTATAGGCTCACATCTCACATTCCATTAACCCTTTCCCCACCAGGAGGACAAAGATTAAAAAGTGCTTCGGGCGTAGATTCTCAACATCTATACACATTCCACCAGGGCACGGACAACCCTGTACGGATAAATTACACCTCTAATTATTCTCCATTATTGATTTATTATCTCTCTTACATCTCTGAGAAGCCATACATCACATCATCTGGTTGTATCATTCAGGATGGTCTTGGAAGCTTAGCTCCCCGTTTGGCATCTCTAAAGACCTATTCATAATTAATGGGTCTATTTGCCTCACTCTCTGTCCTTATCTTGCTCCATGTGTCTCTGCTGTCCCTACACGCAGTGTCTCTCATATGTACTCTTGTTCTGTTTATGTCTCTCGTCCCTCGCTGGTGTGTCTGCGTTTAGAGGACCGGAGTGGAACCAGCTGTTTCACCTCGTATGCTGCATCCTCCCGGTCCCCGATAGACACTAACTGCTCTAATAACAACACAACAGGAGCTCAGGCTGGCCACTCAGACAGCCCAGAGACCAGAGACAGCAGGCGAGCCAATCACAGCTCGACAGTGTAGGGACAGTTTGCAGAGAAATTGGAAGGAAGGTGCCAACTGCGGTTCAGCAGAAAAGAACATCAGAGCAGAAGTCACCATGGGAGAAAACAGAGAGTGCACAAAAGGAAGAAAGCCCAATTACGTTCGGTATCGCAACTGGCAGTAATACCAACAACAATGCTGCCATACCATTGCTTCTCTTGAGACAGCACAAGGTCAAGCGAGAGCAAAAAAACAAGTAAGCCAATCTGAAAGTACACTGGAAAAGGAATAACATCAGTTTTGGCTTTTTTTTTTTTTCAAGTAAACGCACAAACTACACAAAGCATTGTAGGCTTTGTTCACAGACCACCAACAGCTGCAGAGACGTCCAGCAGATACAGAGTAGAAGTTGCTACTGTAAAGTGATAAATATTCAAATCAGTGAACTATATGTGATTCAATTTATGGAATGTGTTGTGTTTCTTTCTTTTCTGATTGCATCAGAAAAGAGATGTGCAAGTGTCACATCAACAACGTGCCAGCTGCTTTAGGCCTTTCTGTAGAGTTTCAGGGAAATTTGACCAATCCTATGTATTCATTTTCAGGTGGAGTGGCAGAGAAACGAGGATATGATCGACCCAGGGAGTGACCCCAATTTCTTCATCACGGCTGACCATAATCTTGTCATCAAAAAAGCCCGACTGGCAGACACAGGCAACTACACATGCGTGGCCAAAAACATTGTTGCTCGTCGCAAAAGCACCTCTGCCACAGTCCTGGTCTACGGTAGGTGATGATCATTTCTTCTAACAGATTTCAAAGAGCTGCACCAAAGGTCCAGACTCCATTTAACTGCAAAATAGACAAACCTCACAGCTCAGAAGAATAGGTTTATAGTTGCATGTGTTATTTCTCATTTCCACATTTAACCTCTGCATGCTCTCTTCTATGACACATATTTGGATGCACATCTTCTCCCACTATTATGTTCAGATGTCTGAGTGTAGTTGCACTAAATGCAAAATACAGTGTAACAAGTGAGTGGCTTATGATTACAGTTTGCATATATCAGCTTTATTTTTCACCAAGCTATGAATTATAGTAGTATGTCTTGCACATTTGTTAGCACAACTTAAAAAGTACTGGCAGCCACTCTGAAAAAGCTGGCAATCTCTGATGTCATGGCTGCCATCTTGCTCCTCCTCTGTTGTGGATCCAGTTAGAGAAGAGAAATAGAATTAAAAATCAAACTGTAAATAATGACTTGGCTTGATAAGCACGCTGACCTTTATTAAAATGCAGAGAAACACCATATTTCCTATCACAGAGGGTTCTATTGGTGCTGGCACTATGAAAGCCTCCATGCATTGCAGCCTCTTTTAATTCTCAGCTGCATGCAAACAGGACACGGGCATCACGTGGGGATGATTAATGAAAACCGCTTCGTGAATGAGAAATGTAGAATTTGGCACAATGTCGGACACGTCATCTGTTTTTGTTGTGTTTGCCAGAAAAAAGAAGGAAAAAAAGAGATTCCAGAGTGGGCTGTAAAGGCAGGGAAGCTACCACAAAGGCATCTTTTCCCTTTTTTTGCTTGCTTTAGTGTAACATAACAGACAAACCAACAACCTACTGATGGTGGATTATCTGTCCAAACGTAGGTTATAGCTTTAATATTAAATGTATACTGAACATTCACTGTTTTTAAAGCGATCTTTTTTAACTTTTCAAGAAGTTGTGCTCGAGCAAGTGAGACACACACTGCAGTCAGTCCCCGAACAAAGCAAGAAACGGACGAAACAAAAGCTATTTATGGATTGTTTGGGAGCGGTTTCATCTTGAAAACGATTTCTCAGCACTACATTACTCTAAGCAAGGGCGCTGCTTTGGTAAATTTTAAGTGAAAATGGACGTTCTGCTGACAGAGTGTGAATGTGTGTGTGGGAAAAAACATCTCCACAAAAGGCGGTGACAGCGATTTAAACTGATGGCTGTGTCTTTAGACCCTTGTGTTGTCACTGGCTGATGTCGCACCCTCTGCTGAAAGATTGCAGTCCTAGAAGTTTCCAGAAAATCTAAAAAGAATCAACTTCAGACTTCAAAATCTGATGTGGAAGGAAAAAGCCACCAAATGGCCTGAAAAGTGGTTTTTGAAGTATTTTGTCCTGTAAATGGTGTAGTAACATTAACAATCAAAGATAATGACTTAAAGAGTCTCCAATAGAGACAAAATTTAAATGTAAATCTACACAGCGCATCAGTGTAGTTTTGGAAAAGGAAATTATAGACATGCCAAGACAGATTTGACTGTTGTGCCGTACGTACCGAGGAGCTCAGAGGAAGCTGTACCTATTCTAGATATTGCCAGCAGCTCAGTGACTTTATGTACATGCACGGCAATATTGTTGCTTTTTACATTATTATAAATAATATTCAAATAAAGATTTGCCTGTTTATTGAAAAATGTTTTAAACTTTTATTTTTGGGAAAAGTGACAGGCCTAGTCTCTGCAGAGAATTACACCACCAGAGTTTTAAGATCGAATTGAATGGTTTATCTTTTGTATTTTACTAATTTATTTATTTATGAACATTGTAAGGTTGACATAATTTAATTGAAATCCAGTATTCATTTGCATATAGTCATGTTGTACAGTTACTACACTGAGGATTGCACCTTTTGTCTTAATCTAAATCTAAATTTGACACAAAAGTAAAACTTTATTTATTTTATACTGTCAAGGACCTGAGTTGGGTGTGGGAGATCCATATACAGTTACAACAGCTTGGCTCCTTCTCCTCATGCTGGACACCAGCGTGGTCACATTTTGCTGTGGGATAGCATCCCAATCCTCAACCAGGAGTTGTTGAAGGTCAACCAGCGTAGTTGTGTTGGTCACTCTAACACACACTCTAGCACACCCAAGCTGGTCCTACCAGTGTTCAGTTGGGTTGAGTCTGGACTCAGAAGGTTATTCCATCCTCTCCATTCCCAAATTCTGGAGGTACTCTGTGATGATCCTGGCTCTGTGGGGGAAGAGTGCTGTCATCCCGGAGGATGAGGTTATGTCATAGATTCTGGAGATACGGGATCACC
Source organism: Atherinosoma microstoma (assembly GCA_037177055.1). Classification (NCBI taxonomy): domain Eukaryota; kingdom Metazoa; phylum Chordata; class Actinopteri; order Atheriniformes; family Atherinidae; genus Atherinosoma; species Atherinosoma microstoma. The sequence continues at coordinate 26,041,227 of JBBBVU010000007.1, forward strand.
ACTGGCTCCATCTCATTCCAATATGTCTGTCTATCAATTATCAGGTTCCGGTTATTTATCCGTGACTGATGCACACCTGGTAGCACTTGAATCCCAAAACAAGAGTGAATACCAACAGGAGAATATTATAGGAGATTTTGTTTTTCTTTGCATCCCTACCCACATGTTTAGCTGTACTGCTCATTCCACAGAAGCACGATCCTTACAAGTTATACATTGTCGCAAATATGACCAATGACTAATCAAGCTTTTCAACTACATATAGAATACAATACCAATTGGTATAATTAAATGGGAGAAATAATCGACCCAACAGAAATATCCTTACTTCTTGTGCTTTTTAGATGTCACTATTTTTCCGGAAAAATCTTGGCATGCTTACAAGATGATGAATGAAGACAAATGTGACGCAGTACTGTGATAAACATTTACTGGTTCCAACTTTTTTGGCATTAAATTCAATATGAGCATAGACTCCTGGAAACAGTCACGGAATCACCCCACCTGGAGGATTTTTTTAATTACAACTAGGCCTGTCACAATAACAAATTTTGCTATGTGATTAATTGTCTCAGCAATTATTGCGATAAAAGATGATATTGCGCTCAGCGATAATGTTGCCATTTTGAGACCATTTTCAACTAATATAATGATAATGCCATAATAATGCAAGTACACCCTTTCAAATTTTAATAAACTTTAATTTCTAAAATAAAACATTTTCACTGGAACTGGAAGAAATTTTAAATGACTAAACAAAAACAACAACTAGAATGGACTCTCAGTCTCATTAATAATGAACAAAAACCAAACACAACCAAAAACAATTAATATGATAGATAATAAAGTCTCTGGAAACAAACTTGCCCTTCTAGAAATATTAAACATGTTGCTCAGAGAGGGAAAAACTGCCAGTTTGTACCTTTGTAAACAAAAAAGTAGCTACAAAAATATACCATGCTACACTCTGTGGTACCGTACGAGACCATGCACAACACGAGAGATCACTGCAAGAAGTGAGAGGATTCAATCGAGTGAAACCTATTGTCATCCACAATCTTTGAGAGAGAGGGAAAGAGAGAAAAAATGAAAATGAATGCAGCCGGCAAACGTATTGCGCTCATTTTTTCTTACTGTGCAATTAATTCACTTATTACTTATTGCGACAGACCTAATTACAACAATTACAAATTATTATGAAAATGATCAATTATAATAAAAGACAAAAAAGTATGAACATCATCTGAGTGTCATTCATTTTCTGTACCACTTAATCCAATTCAGGGTCACAAGGAAGCTGGAGCCTATCCCAGCAATTAACAGGTAAGAGGCTGGGTACACCCTGGACAGGTCGCCAATCTATCGCAGAGCCAACACAGAGAGACAAACAACCATTCACACTCACTCCTAGGGAAAATTTAGAATGATCACTTAACCTATCACACATGTCTTTGGACTGTGGGAGGAAGCCAGAATATCCAGAGAGAACCTAGGCATACACGGGGAGAACATGCAAACTCCACACAGAAAGGCCCCAAAAAAGGCTCAAACTAGCGACATTCTTGCTGTGAGGCTGCGGTGCTAACCACACCACCGTGCAGCACACTCATCTGAGGGTGACAAATAATAAAAGATGAACATAGGGTTTAAATGATCAGGAAATCTTTGAATTGTGGTTTAATTTTAGAGCCTCATGTTTAACAAAAGGAATGCAATGTTACGTAGACGCCAGCAGCAGTTCTGTCTTATATCACTGCACATAATTCAGCTTCCAATTTCTTTCTCTTTTTTTTTTTTTTTTTGTCAAAATGTGCAAACTTTGAGTGTTATATTGCAGTAATTGTAGTTCACAGGTAAGGAGTTCATTATCACTGTAAACAGTTGAAATGTCACCTTGGAGCATTCGGTCAAAACATCCATTATCATGCACTCTGAGCCTCAAGCATAGAAATATGGAAAGCTAAATTACGCCTCTTGTTGATTGTAATTGATTAGTTTGTTGTTAAAATAAATGTAGAGTTGTATTCACTGCATAGGCAAGAGCACTCACTCCAATTGTTTACCTTAATTATATTGTTAGACCTTCATTTTCACACAATAAATTGTTGGAACATGGCTGAGGGGCTCACATATGCAACTTCTTCCCTTTGTGATATGTGCGTGACAAGATGGCAACTGTGTTATTGAGGTTAAATTGAGGCAGAGGGTGAATTGTTCTAGAAAGAACAAGAAAAATCATTTAACTGGGAGCATCAAAGTCTCGCATGCTAGTTAATCTACCTAGCTGTAGCAAGTCATAATAACCGCTACTTTTCAAAGGGAGTTCAACGGGGGGCCAGAGATGCATTTTAACAAGGCCTGGCTGGTGTGACTGCACTCTGTGCTAAGAGGTAATCAGGGGGCGAGTTGCCTGGCAATTTACCTCGCTGTGGCGAGCAATCAATTGCATAGAGAGGGCAAGGAAATGATTCAGCCACGACAAGCACATGGGAGAGTTAGGGGGGGAAATTAGGAAGGGAGTATGTACAGACAGGGAACGACAGTGCTATTCAGGTCAATAAATCAGGAATCTTTGTACCTCATAAGCTAAGGGAAACACAGTAGACTCAGGGACGGAACCTGCATGATTTGATGTAATTACCTGCCACGATTGAGAGACACTATATAGCACCAATTATGTGCAAATTGATAGTTAAGTTTAGAACATGAGCGCTGGTTCAGGAAGTGGCTACAATAATAGAAATTCACCATTGCAGAGTTTTTGAATTGCCTCAACTTTCAGTTTCAAACATAAAAGAGGAGCAAATTATACTGAGGTGCTTTCTACCATTCAAGCCACACTTGAGTTTAAAGAATGACTCGTAATGGTGTGAAATCAGCGGTGGATGTGTGAAGGACAATTCGATTTGCTGGAAAAACCATGTTACCGTGTAGTTATTTTTCAGTAGTGTGTTGACATTTCCAAGGAGCAGGTGTTGTTTGTTTGGTGTTTTTTTTATGCATGTATGACCATGAGCAGTGGCTTTAAAGGGCACAGCTTTACAGTGATTATATTCTGACTTTATAATGAGTGATTTGTGTAATATTTTTTTGCATAATGGCAAAATCAGGGGGGTGTTTCACAATGTCCACTAGTTACTTTGCGGCAACTCCTTTTTGTTTTCTTTTCTTTTTTTTTCCTTAGAGATGAGGTGAAAGATGGCAAGCTGTCAGATTATTTTCTGCTCCCTGTTGAAGCCATTTTGTTGTCACTGCATTTGGCTGTAATTCCAGCTCAGGAAGCAGCCCCCTCTGCTCCTACTCTTCCATGTGTTCACCTTGCAGTGCAGAACCTAGAAGTGTAAAAGCAGTCACGATTTTTCTACCGCAGCGCACGTCTTTTCCTTTCTGCATGTCGGGTAATCCTGGCTGCTCTGTCCCCCTCATTCATCCATCCCTCCTTCCAACCTTCCCTCTACCTCACCTTTCCTTCCCCCACCCCCAACCTTTCCCTGGCGCCGGTCTGACAGTCAACGGCGGCTGGTCCACGTGGACCACCTGGTCGTCCTGCAGCGCTGTGTGTGGGCGTGGCTGGCAGAAGAGGAGCCGGAGCTGCACCAATCCCACGCCACTGAATGGAGGCACATCCTGTGAGGGGCAGAACGTCCAGAAAAGTGCCTGTGTGGCCACCTGTCCAGGTAACTCCCAGGCAACCCTGTTTGTCCTGCGGCGCTTGGCTTCCTGTGGCTTCCTTTTTGCATTTTTTTGCACCTAGAAGTCATCAACTCATCTTTATTTTGGCCACTCTTTTGTACCAGCACTTTCTAGTCTTTTTTTTTTCTTAGATGCCAGCCTTTTGTTGCTTACTGCAATTAGATCGCTTACACTGCAATGTCAGAGCCTAAAGTCTTCAAATAAGGCGTCATCCTACAGGCGATTTATTATTACACTTTGTACACATACCTTTTTATCATCCGTCCCGTGCACAGACCCAACTTGCATTTCAGAAACATTTCTGCTTGAAGAGACACGGTCCCAGCCATGATATTGTGTCACACCAGCTAGTACATTTGTTATTATTTGCTGCTCAAGCTGCGTAGTAAATATGGGCAATAAAAAGCTGAATTATGGTGGCTTGCATGCCATGTTTACGTGAGAAGAGTTGAGGGCATTTCATTTGCTAGCTCGGTCTCCCTTGTGAGAGCATCGAAGAGGCAGAGAGTTGTCCTGCCTGATAGTGAGCAACACATATTGATCTCTGGGAGCCTGAGATGGAAGTCAAGCTGCCTCATTTGCAGTCCCACATTAGCCCCCTGACAGGGGGAGATGAGGAGAAGAGAGGAGGACAGGAAAACGGAGGTGTAAGGTGGAAGTAGGCAAAGAGACAGATGGAATCAGATACAAGGTAAGAAAGAACAAAGCCAAAGAGAGAGAGACAGCGGGAGCAATGAGAGAGAAAGCCTGAGTGATTGTATAAGAGGTGGATGTTTGGCTGTGAGCAGATCAGTGTGAGGACAGACGGCCGGGACGCTGCAGCCGTGCTGACCGCAGGAGAAATCTCCCACGCTCAGTAAATAGCAGAGAAGGAAATACAACACCCTTGGCAGTGGCAGCTTCTCCCTGCCTAAAACAAAGGTTATCTTCCTCAGTGCATCAGGGTGTTGTGTTACTCATCTCTCATGTAAAGACATCACTAGATGTCAAGCATGAGTGTAAGTAACATGGCCCACTGGAATACAGCAGGAGGAAGACAAAGGAAACCTAAATGCGCAACGCAGCTTCGGGATCTGGAAGGAGTTGAAATTATTGGAGCTGGGGCAACTGGTAATGGAATTAGAATTAGAGGGGTGCCCAGGGAGGCTTGACATTCCTCCAAAGCAAAGCAGGATGCTGACCTCCATGGGCTTAAAGAGATTAATGTCAGTCCAAGCTGCTATTGTTAGACCAAACCCCTCCCGCCTCAATTTCTCTTACTCCACAAGGAGAAAAAGTGTGTAATTCCAGCCAATGGGATGCCGTGGCAATAACTCTTTTGTCCCCTCTGAACACATTTTAGAGAGATTTTGCGAGAGACAGAACTCTTTTTCTATCTGTTGATGAAGGATGCTAGAACAACATGACCCCACTTACACCTGTCAGGCCTGTTGTTTGACAACAGAATGCAGTCTCTGCCTCCCTTTCTGACTTGTTACCTGTCTGACACCTGTAACATCAGTGGCACACAGCACCAGCTGTCTGCACCCACAAAGGGGTCCCCTCAAGGCCAAAGTCCCTCCGCATCAGAAGCTGGGGATGATAAGCTGTTGTTTCTAGTCACAAGTGGTACGGAATCCCTTCGCATACCCAAAGACATGCCTTTGAAGTGCTGGCAGCTCCAGTCCATTTTCTCACCTAGCATTGGTCACATTTCAGCAATGACACCCCTCATATACATATGAATCCTCATTTTGATTCATCGATGACATGGTTTTCAAATGGATGACTCATAAGCCTGAAAGCATGAATACAGACTCTCATAGTCGCAATCAGCAAGGGGCAACAGGCCAGCCTAGCAGAGAGGGTATTGCTGCTTACTGCATAACAACTTTAACCATTGCGGTGCTTGCAGCCTTCATGAGTCAAGATGGTGATTTGATTCCATCTCAAAAGGAGACTTGAGCGGAAGGAAATGCATGGGGGGCTGTAATGCTGTAGATAGACTTCATGTTATTCATTCAGACACAGCTGACATTTGAATTCAAAAGTAGTGTTCTTTGTTTTTTATATCAGCCTTGAGAGGATTTTTTTCCCCCTCTGCACTGCCTTTGTTTTTGCACTGTTCTAAAAAAAAACATGATTTAATGCTGGTCTTGTATCAAGGCTTCATTAATAATCTAAACTTGAGATTCTATGTTGATCATAGCTCTCAAGTGCATTTAACTTTCAGCATCAGGGGCTTTGGAATGGGTAACAGGAAACTGGACTTTGGCTTAAGCTCCTGATTCTGTGAAATTCGCAGTTGCGGTCTGTTTGGTTGTCTGAATTCTTCCGGATTCATCCTTTTGGGATCAAAGATGCTGTCAGCTCAATGAGCATTCACTGGTAGCAAATCAGTTTAAATTTCGATTCAACAATATCTAAACGTTGTAACTTGCCTCTGCATTGCCCGGCCAAGTACTTACACGTACTTCTTGTTGAATTGCCCGCGGCCATTTGCTGTTCTACATTTAAAAAGTAGCAGAATTCCTTTAGAATGGCACGGGAGCATATTTTTTTCACAGCAACATTATATGAGCTTCTACAGACTGACACCATCAATAACAAAACTCTCCCCACAGCTATCCATGATGGCGATGACTCTTGTATCTAAATGTGAGCTCCCACTTCTCATTGGAAAAGTGTGAAGCCAGAGAGGCTCATCTGTATTTTTGTCTAACTCTCCAAAGTGTTTAATGAGAGTTGGCGTGGGCCTGTGTGGCAGATCAGATGGGCTCCATGCTGCGAGAGACGCAGGGAGCTGTGGAGGAGGCTGAGGCTAAAGCCTGAGGCTGAGAGCAGAGCAGATCAGCACTTGAGACAGCGAGTAGCCAAACTACGCAAGAGCTTATCTCCATTTTCTCCTTCCTCCTCTCTGCCTTCTTCTTTTCTTCTCTTTTCTTTCCATCTCAGCTTATCCGGGTGAAGAATCCAGCATAATTCTGAAGTCCATCCATCACCCTCCTATTGACTCTTAGGGCTGGGATGTACTTGCTGCTGGCGACGCGTTCATGTACGCATCTTGGCTGCCACGCGTTCTTAGCGTCCGTTTCGCACGTCTGCCGCTCGCGTTGACGCGAGGTAACGGGTCGCGTACGCGAGCTGCAATATTGACTTGAATGCTAGAGGTACTCACACACAATTATGGTCAATGGCCCGCACATACTGTATGTACGTGCACATCGGCCGCATATACCGCCTCTAACGGCAATGAGACCTTTTCTCTTGTTTCAATAGTAAAATGATCAATTCTTCTTCCTCGTTTCCAAAGTCCATTTTCAACACGTTGTTAGTGGAAAAAAAGCCCGGAAATATAATGGACCAGCAACTTGACACTTTCAGAGTACAAGTGCTGCATACTCCCCCTAGCGGTGCCCTCCAGTATCGACTGTTTTGGCCACGTTGTGCCTTAGTCTTTTATAGCACGTATATACACAGACATAGCAGAACGTTGGCGTGTACGCTTGCGTACACAGCAAGTATATCCCAGCCCTTACTCTGCACCGACATGTGGTCAGGGCAAACAGTCATGGTAAAATGTCACATCATTTCTAGCAAAGACCCATATGATCTTAGCCACAAGCTAATGGCTAGTCTCCAGTTTGGAAGCAGCACAATGACACCTGCTTCACAGAAACAAGCTGAGTCTTTGTCTGAAATGAGAAAGAAAGATCAAACAACCTGAAGAGAATTCTAACTTGTGCGAATTGTATAAATATGGCACTGATCCCTCTGGCTTGCCAGAGGAGTCATGAGAATTGAGCTAGATGGAAAATAAACAGAGTTGGGGCTGGTGTATTTGTGCATGCATGCTAGGAAGTGTGTGTTTGTGCATGGATGTGTTGAACATATAAACCCAAATGTCAACTTTTTGCGCTGCAGGCAAAAGTCTAATTCGAAATTGGAGGTACGTAGTCAGACGTTTGTGCATATTATCATAGATAGTTCTGCAGACTGCATGTTTTATCTACAGGGGGAAAAAATGAAGGCTGTGAAAAATAAATGTGGCAGCAAAGCACATTAGTTCACAGAGAAAAGATGGTGACCATCTGGTGACAGCCTTGCATCATTTTTAATCATTTGGTGCCATTTGTTTTTGCCCACCCCCTTCATATCTCACTCTGTCTCATTTTGGTTTCGTTTCAGTTGTTCAGTCACCACAAAGGGAGAAAACTCAGCTTTGTTTAGTTATTGATTATAACCCGAAACAGAATCAGCAAGAAAAATCTGATCATTTTGTCCATATTAGATTTGTCATGATAACAGATAAAGGTTTGACGATTAATCTCAGTTGCATTGCTCACTTCTGTGATGTACCCAAAAAATATTTATCCTTTGAACACTGGGATTAGAGGCTGCTATGCACATGTGTGTCGACTGGACAGTGGGAGCAGACGGGTGCCCTGCTGGTCCCAGTGGTACTTGTCCACCTCCTTGTGTTCCCTTCAAGGACACAGAAACCATAGGTACTTGATGATCTCGGACTGTGTTCGTCAGCAGCTTTTGTCGTTTTGAACAGTGAAGTCTCAAACAGGCCCTCCCTCTGACCTGTAAAGAATGGTTGGATTCCTTTTGCTTCTCCTCTTGGCAACATGTCCAAATGGGGGCTTGCCACTGGGTTATTGTATTACTGTCCCTCCTCAGAGACCTGCCTGACCTGAAACCTGCGGTGCTGCATGATTGAAAATCAGCTGTGGTGCTTTTTTGCTGTGTTTCTAACAATCTCTTTCGGGGGATTTGATCAGAAAAGCCATGGCTGTGGATTACAGTTTTTCTTGTGTGGACTAACAAAGTGAAATCATGACGTTTGGTTCTAATTTCTCTATTAGAAGAAGAAGGAAAAAGTGAAATTTTTCTTACTTGATCACATTTATTGTTACTTCTTACTATCTTACAAAGAGCCTTTTATGCCGTCTATACGTTTCTGTGGTTTGTGCACAGGTGGAAAGCTTCTCAGGGACAGGCAATCAAGGAGTGTTTATGCATCCTCATCTTTCTCTGATTTCTCCTCAGCCTTGGGTCACAGCACTTACCTCACATCCAGATTCTCAAAAGCACCTCTGTTTCCACACCAATCTCCTTGTTTGAAAATGCTATTTGCATGGCCATTAGTCTTGCTTTGTGGTGGGGGAAAAAATGGGAATAGGATTTCATCACCTCATCAGGGCAGATGTTGATCTCATCTCTCTATTTCAGTGTGGTGTGGATAAACTGAGGGGCAACATAATATATTCATTAAGATGTAATTCGCTATTCAATCATTCTCATTCCCAGCCTGGATAATCAGCCCACTGGCCCACGGATGGGTCCACTCATTGCCAAACAAGGACAATTATCTGATTGGTTCTGCTCTCTCTGCCAAATGGATCTGACTGCAAAAGGCCCAAGCTGTGTCAGCATCCCACCACACACATGTGTTCACACGCAGATGCTCTCATGTTCTCTTGCAGTCATTTGAGGACACTCATGGACAAACATACAGGATTGTGTGGGAGCAGAGTTCAGTTCACACACTTGGTCTAATTTACTCATGGTAGCTTTTTACGTGAGTTTCCAAATGAGGATTTGCCTGAAAACCAAATGGAATCAATTTTGGGTGCAATTATGCAATAATAGGTGACCTCACTTATGTTCTATTAACCACAGTCCCATGACCTGCTCTCTGGGGGGTCATGTCTCCTCTATCGGCAGGATTAATGAGCACTAAAGTTTCCCTGCCCAGTGGTCAGTCAGGGGAAGGGTCGCTGCAGTCAGAGAGGTGTGCACATACTTTGTGTGTGTGTGTGTGTGTGTGTGTGTGTGTGTGTGTGTGTGTGTGTGTGTGTGTGTGTGTGTGTGTGT
>JBBBVU010000007.1:26061734-26074294 GCA_037177055.1 Atherinosoma microstoma
GTATGTAGCATCTGGGCCATACTTTAATTTGAAATAATAAAAAAAAAAGTTACACGAAGTGACACCCTCGCTTTAAGGCCATAATGAATGATGACTAAGACAAAGTCTTATTATTATCAGACCTACTGTTGCTGCATTTGAGTCAGATTTAATGAATTATAAAAACTAATAGAGCTATAAAAAAAAAAGCCTGCCTTATAATTATACATAATTCATTTCATTAACTAGAAAATATAAGGTTCTCAGGATGTGCTATCCATCAGAAGGGTGTCCAATCATCATGTTATAACTTCACAGTCTGACAAGAGGTACAATACAAAACCTGACTCAGTGAACATTTACTGGAGAATACATTCCAACACTGCTTTTATATAAAAGTACATTTGTTCAAACAAATTTCCAGCTAATGGTCTCATTTTTCTGCAAATAAAAAGAAAGACGAGTGAAGTCCGGCCATTTCACTTTTATTATGCTGAGAAACCAAAATGATGTTATCTGACTGCATTTACCACAATTACCAGATATTGGATTAAAAGTATTTTCTAACTTGGATCAATATTGATTAATACATCTGATTATATTATAGATTCTTTTGATTGACAGCAGACAAAAAGGAGGACATTTTTTTCATAAAGCTTATGAAGCTTACTGTTTCAGTTTCAGCAGCAGTTATTTGGGAGCAGCATTAACGGCAGGTTTAGCAAAAGGGAAGTTGACAACGTTGTCCATTTAAACAACATATCAGGTCTTTTTGGAGAAAAAACAGGATTTTACATTTGAGTAATGGGGGCCTGTGTTCCAGTAGAGCCCTCAAGTTCAGTATAGTTTAACACTCCTGATGTTGTTTGTATATGTTATTCTATACATTGCCTATACATTTTGGACTATCCACGTTTACAAGTCAAGAACCAAACATATTTAAGAACAAAATCAGCAGATTTAACCACTGTGCAGCTTTTTGGATTTATTCTAAAAATCATCTATCAGAGAAATCCACTTGTCTTCCCCAACATCAAACAAAGCTACTATAGTCCTATTAGAAGCAGACCCTCCTTTCCAACCAGTCTTGGTCCGCTTGTTTTGTCCGCTCCATGGTCCGATTGACCCCATGGGTGCTTTTATATCAGCTCATTTGGGCTGATAAAAGCTTGTGCTCTCCCACCTTGTCCATCATTATTTATGGCCTGACATCCAGTTGCTGTCAAATGGAGGAGCACTCAATACATTGCTGTTATTATTTCTTTGTGAGCTCTTTGTGACACCAGACAAGATAACTACGCTGAACATATAAGGCGCAGCGAAGTGCAGCATGTCAGTCTCTGAAATTAGATTTCGCCCAAGGGGTCTGAGCAGCATTGTCTATGTGGGGTAGCCGTCGCCAACACTGTGCAGTGAGCATGCTACCTGCCAGCCTATGTGGTTTTAGTTTTACAGCTTTTTGCTTATTGGTAATAAGCACTGAATTCAACTTAAAGGGAGATCTATGTGAATGGGATTTATGATAAAGGGGGCGAAAAAGCTTTCTTCAATTCATAAACTGGACTGCAGAGACAAAGCAGTTTTATTCACTCAGTGTTTCTCCTTAGCGATTGTGAGCCTGTGTTGGGTAATGGGAGTGAAATTTCAGTAATCCTCTGTAGACTGTTGTTTGCTTCTACACTCCAAACAAGTACCATCGAAACAATTTACCTTCTCCTACTATATTGAGAAATACTGTGAGAACAAGGCTCTTATATTTGCTTTATTACAGCTGTTTTAATGCGTCGGCCTGGACGTTAACAAGGAGAATTTATCACTAACAGCTGAGTCCTATAAAAACCTTTCTGTCTTGTTCAGCCTTAAACTTCCTGCATAAAGGGGTTTCTAATAGGTTTGCTACAGGATAACACACATAAAAGTGTTTCAGGACTTCATACAAATCAAGATAGTATAAATTACTTTAAGGGGGGACAAGATAGGACCCCAAATAAAGCATGAAAGGTTTGTTTTAGCGAGGTGATTAATTAGATGGTGCTCGTCTTTTTTCATTCATTCCAGTCATTAAGATCTAAGGTGCCCTTCAAAACTCAAACTGTGTAACTGGTATTTCAAGATGTTAAAAATCACTATCACAATATCACACAGTAAGGAAGAATTTTTTTGCAACTGCGGCATCTGAAATGCACGGTTTCGTGAAACGCTTTGTCAGTAACCTACATGGAGACGGCATGGCATGAATAGTTAAAATGAATGCTCAGTGCAGTGATGAGATGAGATGAAATGAGTGTGTGCCAAATACGCCGTACTCTGAAGGATCCCTGGAATGAAACCTTGAACAAATTATTCCAATTAGTCCCCTGACTAATGACAGAGATGGTTGAAATTGGAGACAGTGTCCACAAGTGTCAGTTGAGCGCTACGAACATTGACGGAGAAATAAAGACACTCAAATTGAAGCTTAGTTTGATAAAAAACCTGTGATAAAAATAGAAAATAAAAGAAGTCCAAAATTATTATTCCCTCATTTTGCTACTCATCTTTACAGTAGCCCAATATGGAGCTTATGTAATTATTCTGTAGTAAGCTGTCAAGATTAGTTAATGCCAGCACAGCGGTATCTTATGGAAGAAAGTTATTTTCTCTTTTTTTTTTTCCCCAGTTTTCTTTGCCACCACTCTTCCTCTCTGTATGGGTTGTTATTCTGTGTCTCTTGCAGATATCTTATGCATGGATTAACTTAAAGCCATGTTGACTATACCACGCACTGGCACCCATCTTCTCATAGGGACACAGGAAGGGGGGGGGGAACGGACTTGTGTGCATCCACTCAAAAGAGTTCCACTGTCATTTATCACAGTTTCAGAGCGGGCACTCTGAAGCCATGCTTTATAGATACAGACAAGGCAGAGAGCATTCAGGCACCTTTTCCTTATTCAAACAGATGTTTTATATGCTTAACAGGCTCTGTTGATATTCAAGACACTATTGAAATAGCATCACATTGTCCCTATTTGGCCTACATTTTTAAAAGCATTCTGAGTGGGTCATTTTAGCAAGAGAATCGCAACATAAATGCCACAACATTCAAACTACTTCAGCAGCTCTCTGTAGACTCTGATGTGCATTCCTACATCCTCCTGGGCAAGTGCAATTTTCTTGGAGTAGTCTATTCCATGGTCTCAATTATCTACTTGGTGGCAGACGGAGGACATTTAAACTGCGATGCAGCGTGCGCCTTTGTCTCGGCTAATTGTTGACGGTGGGGACGTGTGCTGCCGGCGCAGAGATTTGCATCTGCTGCACCTGAAGGAGGCTGCCTCTGACCTTCAGAATAGATTTGTTTTTTCTTTTCTTTTTTCATTTCTTTTTGTTTGTTTTTGCAGCCGTACAGTTTTGTTGAGTGGGCCGGCTGCCTTTGTGAGACGACTAAAGTGTTGTTCAGTCAGAACAAATGAGTCTGTCCTCCTCTTGCTTACCCCCCCCTCCCCTCCCCCTTTCCCTCACTTTGTCGTTATTTGCATTAGGAATCAGTCTGCTCATTCCTCCCGAGGCCATCCCCAGAGGGAAGATCTATGAGATTTATCTCACTGTTCAGCGGAAGGAAGATTTAAGGTGGGTCTCTTTAGCACTGTCTAACTGGCAGTCTTCCCTGAATGCTACTAGGCTGTTTGTTTTGATGCTTCTCTGTTCCATTAGGAAAGGCTTAACAGTCTGTGCCAGTACCGCGGAGGAGGGATGTAAATAAATAACATAGCCTTTTACCAGGATGTGCACTATTTAAGTTAAATGAATTGTTTGGAAAGCACTGTTTATCTGGCTTCCTACATTCATCCTCTGAAAGCCCAGTCATTGCAGCGAGCTGTGATAGTGTTATAGCATTACTCATTCTTCACATCTTGCCCAGCTAGTCAGTCCAGCAAGCTTTAATTATTCTCTGTTACAGCTGCTGGATCATTTGAAAAGGTGACAGTATCATATCCTGCTTTCAAGACAGATAAAATTCTCACGAATATCTAATTGACTATAAGAACTTCATCTGGATTCATTCAGCTCCCTCTGCTGTAGGTTACCCCTATCCGGCTGCCAGACCCTCTTGAGCCCCGTTGTGAGTTGCGGCCCTCCTGGGGTGATCCTGAGCCGGCCAGTTATCCTCAGTATGGACCACTGCTCCGACGCATGCCTCGATAACTGGGCCGTCCGCCTCAAGAAGCAGAACTACGAGGGCGCTTGGGAGGTGAGACAGCGCTAGAACTTCACTACAAATCCTTTTATAGAGAGACAAAGTTAACAGTGAGAGAATCTGTAAAGTATTACTGAACTTGCCGAGTGCTTCTGTGCGAAAAGTACAAACCTTTACTGAGCATGACTTGAAAAAGAGACTGCAGTTCACTCACCGCTGGATATCACAGGTAGATCTGGCCCTGCACTCCTCCACAGGGTTTAAATTATATTGACCATCGGGTGTTTTCTCGTTGGGCTGGAACAAAAGCCTTGGAGCACCGGCTTTCCAGCACAAGGGTTGCTAGGCAACTTGTTTCTCAAAACAGAAATTCTCTAAGCAAATTACTGATCCTCAAAGTACTCTTCTGAGTGCTCCTTGACCATTTCTGACTGCCCTCCCCATTTTTTCTACCTATGAAATTTAAAAGTAACCATATCTGCCAGAGTGCAGTTGCATAGAGTTGTGAAGAACCTTTTTGTGTTCGCACGCATTCACACAATCACACAATCACACACAAACAAATGTGGTTGGAGGCAGTATACCCATCTCAACAATCCAGAGAGATTGGAAAGGGTGCTGGTGGGCTTTGGAGTGTTACTAGGTCTTCTTTCATGTTCGATATTGTGCATAAATTATTCAGCCTCCCCTCCGTGTGGCAGCGGTGGGATGTCTGTGGGATGGATTGGCCTGTCTGAGGCAGAGGTTAGACCAGCACTTTTAATCATCAGCCGGACCAAATATAGCCTAACGGCCTGCCTGCGTGGCCACTACAGTAAGGAAACGCCAGGTGGATGAAAGAATGAGAGTGGAAAGATGAGCAGAGTGTGACAGTAAGTGAAAGGGGGAAAAGAAAAGAAAAGAAAAAAAAGGAAGGACAGATGGAGAGGAAGGGTACACAAGCAAGTAATTCAGATCTGGTGTAAAAAAAAATTCACAAGAAAGGATGATGTAGAAACAGAAGGTGAAAATAGGTTTAGGACACCCAGAAGCAGACGGGGGAAACAAAGGAGTGCTCAGTGGCGTAATTGAGCCGCCTCACTCTCTGCTCCACTTTGAAGAAATATTAAGATGATGAAAAAGTGAGACTGCATTGTGGTTGCATAGCAAATGAATCGTGTCAATACTAATTCTATTGACGTTGATGGTGTCTGGTTGAATCGATCCTAGAGGGGCTCACTGGGCATTTGGCAGGCAAAATACTCTCTTCAGCGTGATTGGCTAATAGGAAGAGTCAGTCAACTGGCATGATGGGATTTTAGAGAAAATGTTGTCACCTTGGGTCTAATTTGTCTCCATCAAATTAGCCAAGAGAGCAGTGGAATTATCTCATAAAACATGTTCTGAACTGTGATAAGATTGGCTGTTCTCACATCTCTGTTGTCCTCATTAGGGAAGCTGTTGTGATACAGAACAAAGCCATAAGATTTAAGGTGTTGTTTCTCTGACACATTTAAATCTTTTGTTTTTTCCCTTCCATGGCAAATGAAAGAACCAATTAATCATTGTACTGCCTGTAGAGGTTTTTTTTTTCTTTTTACTTTTCACCATCAGGTAATATTGTTGATTACCAGATAAATTGTCAATGTGTTTTCGCCTTTCTTCCCAAATCTCAAACAAACACGGGAGGAAATTCCGGAAATCCCAATAATCCAATAATCACTGCACCTCCAGTCTTTTATTTCTCCAGAACCATCTATTCTTACCAGGAATCTATTCGAGTCTCCTTTCATGTCAATTGAGTACCTCATTCATGCATTATTAAGTAAATTGATGGTGTTCTATAGGATGTGTGTCTTTGTATGAGGGGGAATCTGTGGCTTTATGTCAGTATGTAGTAAAGTGTGCTGCGGCGAAAAGGAAATTTGAAGCAAGAACAAAGTGTTCCCTTTTTTCCCTGATCTAAACTGTTACTCAGAAACTTGTGTAACATTACCTTAAAGACCTTTAGCTTCCCTGTCACACAGCAGGAAGAATAGAGTTTGGAGTCTTGCTACTGCACCACTTTCCAAGCAAGCCCTTTGCAAACATGCAGCTACGCGTACACACATCATGCACTCGGTCAAACACATTACCCTTCCATGCTACATAAATTGAGAGCTTGACCTTCCATCCACACCTTGTGTTTTTCCTGCTCCCCCCTTGCATCCTCCAGGATGTCCTGCTGATGGGTGAGGAGATGGTGTCGGAGCCTTACTACTGCCAGCTTGAGGCCGAGACGTGCAGGCTTTTCTCTGAGCAGCTGGGTACGTTTGCCCTGGTGGGAGAGTCTCTGCACATGGGCGCAGCCAAGCGCCTCAGGCTGGTGCTTTTCTCGGACGCGTACTGCTC
This sequence comes from Atherinosoma microstoma, assembly GCA_037177055.1. NCBI lineage: Eukaryota > Metazoa > Chordata > Actinopteri > Atheriniformes > Atherinidae > Atherinosoma > Atherinosoma microstoma. Next base: position 26,068,264 of record JBBBVU010000007.1, read on the forward strand.
CACACTGGAGTACAACATCAGGGTGTACTGCATGGACGACACGCAGGACGTCTTTAAGGTAAGTTGCACCAACTTCGGTCCAGTGTAATATACAAACACTGCAGGCTTGATAACAGGATATGGAACTCAGGGGTGTGTTATTTGCAAGGATGATGGGTCCCCTCTCTACTGAAACAATGCACATATGTGTGTGTTTTGTGCGCATCCCTACAGACATGTGTCATTCCGTTCACGCCATCTGAGGTTCTGCTTGGCTGCCGCGGGCCAAGAAGTTTCCCCTTCACTTTGTTCGGCAGCATATTTCACTTCCCTTTTTTCCCCTCCACATGGACAGAGTATAATCAAGCGCTAATGCCTTGCTCCCTCCCTCGAGGACTGCCTCTGAGTAGCCTGTTAAGATTTCATTTGCATGGTTAATTAGTGAATTAAAAGGAGAGTCTGTCCCAATCTTTTCCCAGCAACCCCCAGTGCTCCCTCTCGTGCTCTCCACACCTCTCTGTCTCTCTTTAAGCTGTTCCTCTTCCTCTGACACCACCCACAGCCACAAGGGCCACTTCCCGCCGGAATCCACTTTTGCTGGCTGTAATGGCTGACCTCCTCATGCAGAGGTGCGCCGCCGACACAATCTATGGATGGCTGTGGGACATAAACAACGGGAGTCACTGGGAGGTCATGCTGAAATTAGCCCATTCACATTCCAAGAGATGATGATGATGATGAGATTAAGACTGTGCACAGGCTCTGGTCGTACATTTGTCTCATTTCTGCCTCTTTTTCTTTCGTTATCTTACAACCATTGCATGAAATTACCGTCTGTACCACAGAAATAAACATAATATGTGACAAATAGGAGGTACAAACAGGCTGTTTTCCTCAACCTAAATGTGTACTTGAGCTGTACATGAGTTGAGCTGGTGGTGTTTTGCTGCAGTTTCACTGTTTAAATGACCTTGTGCACTATGTGTTGGCTGCAAGAAGGCCTCTAGTGCACAAAAACCCTTTTTCCCTTCCTCTCCCCCTGGCTAGCCCTTGTGCTACTGTTCTCTGTCTCTCTTAGCCAGTAAAAAGGACATCTGAGCTTGTTGACTCCAGCACTCGTGCTGCCATACTCTCCGGCTCCCTCGACGCCCTTGAGTGCATTAGCTCCCCGTCTCTCACACAACCTGGTCCTGTGGTAAGCCACGGCTTCTCCAGGGCTTTGTAGTTTTTAGCGAGTGATTTAAAACATGGCCGTCACTGTTTAGTAATCTCAACTCCACGCTGCTCTTGGTGCTATAATGGGGGGAGCAGTTCATTTAGCAAGTGCTTTCACTACTTTGAGTGGAGATTAAACTTCCCTGGAGAGGTTGGGCCTAATCACTAATCACTATCTTTAAAATGGCACCATTTATGATTAGACTTCCACCATGGCCGCTATTAGAGTTAAGTGCGGTATGTAACAGTGGTGGAGTAGCAAGTGGTGGTTCGGTGGAGAGGCTGTGTCCGTATTGATATACAAGAAGCCTTCAGGACATGTGAATTTTATGACAGCACATGCAGCTTGCACTGGTGCACCTTGTTTTTCAGGAAAGAAGTCCAACTTCTCATGAATTAGACAGGCTCTAATTTTGTTGCAAGGTGGGTGGGTAAGTGGGGGACAGTTCAGAAGCAGGAAGAAAACTAGAAACCAAAAAGGAGGCTGTGCTTTTTTTTCTCCATTAATTGCTGTCAGTCTGTTCTGACAAGTCTCTATCAGAGAGGAGGACAGATAGAAACACACACACAGAGACATGCATGCCACAGTTGAGCATGCTGCACTATGGAATCTCTTATCTCCCTATTACAGCAGATTAAAACCAATGTTATTGTCTTTGATCCTAAGTGTACGGGAACTCTGGGGAAACAGTGACATTTCCGTCTGATGCTCGGCATATGTTAGTGGGCCTCTGCCGGGACCAATTAAGTTAATATTTAATGTGCGTCCCACTCTTGGTTGGCCCAGCCAAGGCTGGCACAGCGGCAGAGGAGACATAATCACCATTCGGTAGCACCCTCACTGTGCACTTGGTTGTTCCCAGCTATACCAGTGGGAGATCATCACTGATGTTCTGCCATCTCACAGCTGACTGAAACACCTGCAGTGAACTAAGACTCCAACACCCATCACCAACATCTAATTAACCGGAAAGGTGCCGACAAAAGGTGTTTTTACAGAAACCAGAATGTGGTGTCTCTAGTTTTTATATTCTATATTTTGGGATGATGTTTTCAACTGAGCAAAATCTACATTTGAACAGGGGAACGACAATAACAAGATCTCTGTGTTTACTGATAACCAAATGTTCCTCACATACACCCACATGTCTGTGTTTTGTGAGGCCGGTGTTGTTGTTGTGCAGCTAAAAGAGAATGTAGACTGATTTCTAAACCACCCACAATCTGTCAGCTTAATCTTTTAGAGGTTGATGCACGAGTCAGTTATTCTGTATTGAGCAGGACACTGTTTATACATAAGAAAGACCATTAAAAGCTCCCGATATAAGTTTGTAATAAACTTCTGGTTAAAATTTGCATTTATTTTTTTTTAAAGCCATATTAGTGACAAGGCATCGGTGAGCGCACCTCTGTGTTATCTCTCCATCTATTGAATAATTTCCATACTTTCTTCTAAAAGCATACTAATGGAACCCAGAGGATGCTGTACACATTTTAAGTTTGTCTACAACTTTCTTATTAGCTGATTTCCTGCAAAACTGGTATTCCTGTTCAGCTCATATACATGCAGTGGTGAGATGTGGACTTTTACATGTGCTTAACCATTACTCTAGTGCATTTAAATTGGCATTTAGAAGCGACAAAATTCAAAATCTGCGGAAACTGTGAAAAGTTTATTCCCTTTGTGCCCCCCAGCACATTGGTTCCCTCATCAGTATTCATGCAAAGAGGCTAATAGATCCAGCTCTTTGTTTCTTGATTGTAAAAATGTATGTTCCAGGGTTAAATGGCTGTTTAATTGGGTGTCTTGCTGATTAAATAGTAGCTCCTGGATTATTTTGCACAGCGTTTGACCTCATGAAATGATTCTTATTTGCGCTTAAAATGGCTCATAAACTGTTTATGTGCTCCCACTTTGACATTTCTCCACCACTTCTAGAGCAGCCGGCTACATCTGAAGCATAAACGTATTGCTATCCGCTACGGGAAAGGCAGAGTGTGCACAGTGTAATACAAACAATTTTTCTGATCCGACCATCAGAAAGGTTACTGGCAAGAAATCCTAGCTAAAAGAAAAAAAATCTGAGGAGTACAGCTCAGTAATTGGTGGCATTAAGTTAAACAAGACAGTCAGCTTTATCACTGAGTCCAGCTGAGAAATTGCTTCCATATTATATTTCTGTGTTCCTGTGTGCTGTGTTTTCTCAGGTCCTGCTCTGTGATTTATATGGCAGAATGTGCATCTTTTCCCTTGCAAACACAGTCCCCATTTATAACTGAGCAGACAAGTCCCTTCTATTTGTAGTTATTAATCAGAGTTGACTGTAGCGGGCACGGCCACTGGAGCTCAGACTGATAGACTCTCAGTCAGAGAGGAAAAGCCTGTCACATCCTGCTGACAAATACACAGATTTATGGAGCCCACATAGCCAGCCTACTCTCTATAAACAAATGCATTTGCTTGAAAAGAGCAGCACTGAAAATGGATCGTCCCCATGAATGCACATTTTTAAACATGAGGGCACCACATTGCTAATAGTGAAGGGTGAGTTTATGAGAATATTACAGCCTGTATGTTTCAGACACCATGTAGCTTGACTAATTAACTGATCAAACGCTGCTCATAATCCCCATCAGAGCTAGTTAAGTTCATCAGTTTATTACACACAAAGCTGGTACAAGAGAAGACCACGAGTATGAGCTTGACCTTGCTGTGAGGAAAAGTCTGCTGCTTTGTAGCTGTCCAGTTCTTAAATACGCAGGCCTCGGCTGATGCTTTGATTTGTTTAGCGTGTGTTGCTTTTTCTGACAGCAGGCGGTTTTTGTTGCGAGAGAGAGTTTGGTGCAGCCACTAACCTCTTTCTGTCAGCACCAGCCTGAGGAGATTAGCTGTATGAGTGTGTCTTGTTTCCCAGTGGAGCCCGGCCCCAGTCTATCACAGTCCCAGCTCTGGTCCATGCCAAGAGGATGAGGGGATGGGTGAGGAGTGGGGTGGAAAGGGTGTTGAAGTCATAGAAAACTGTGGCTGTGATTGCAGTAATCCTGTTATCTCTCCTGCTAAAGCTGGCCACTTTAGTGACCTGGAGACACAAATGTTAAGCTGCCTCTGTCTCTCTTCTCTCCTCCTCCTCCTGCTCCTTTCACTCATCCCTGCTTCGTCCCGCTCTCTTTAGCCAGCCTCATTGAATGTCAGGGGGTGGTCTTGGCTCTGCCGGACTCTAAATTCACAGTCTTCACACACACCGCAGGCTATCTCGAATTCCGTCAGAACAAAAAAGGGGTTTTTCTCCAGCAGTACTTGAACTTCTCCTCCATGTCACGCATCTTTATGTCTCCATAGTTCAGGTGCCTTAAGAGGATCAGCTTTCCTGATGTTCACTGAATGGAAATGAGATGTTGCTCGGAGATGATTAATATGTGGTTTGATAAACTAATTCAAAAGCTTGCATTGTTTTCCCCCAGAAAGAGTAAATAACACGGTCAAATTTAGCTTCTCATCTATTAGCTCATTCACACTGTCATTTGTTAACAGGATAATGGGGCGTAAAGAGGGCCATTATTCTCTCAGTCCAGAACATATGCTGAAATCCTGTGCAAAAACACACACACTAACACACACACACACTCACAGGCTCTTGTCACACATAAACAGCACGCAAGCGTCGCAATGTCATTTTGAAAGCGGGGACGTGTTTGTTTCCTCTGTGAGCTCAGTGTCGTTGGGGGGTTTCAGAAGGACCATGTCCTAGACACCTGTCTTGACTGTAATCCTGCCATGTCAGCCTTGAACCTGACACACTGCTGGATGGGCCACTTAGTATTCACTGTAGCAGCCAGATGTTGATAATAAGATAATTGGCATTCTGCACTCTTTCTCTTGCTAGCGCACCTATAGATCTGTGTCTATAGGTCAAAGACCTGATCAAAGTCCACCAGCCAATTTGCAATGCTAATTGCCTCCAACAAATAATTGTGCTTAAGAACTGTTTAAATGAACCCCTCTGAAAGCCCACATAATGTGCCTTTTGTATCTGTAAGAGACGTAATAGCAGGGGGCTTTTCAGCGGAGAATACACTGCCCTCAGTTATTAACTCATTAGACCTCGACACTTTAATTCACACCCACCGTCTGACCTTCCCTCTGTAAGAAACTGGGCTGCGTAACATCACAAGGCTCTAGTGCGGTGGTATATTCCAGCTAGCTTCATCCAATCCAGTGATTCTAAATTTTTAATGTTGTGTGGCATTTAGGTGGAATAAATTAACCAAAGCCAACACAGGAGTTGAGCTAGATAATCAGAAGAGGCGTAATATTCATGTTAACAGGAAGATGAGCACAAAGCAAAGCAAAAGCTGAGTAAACATGGAAATTCAATTTCCGGGCTGAACCAAAAGGAGCTCATTAAGTGAAGGAGGGAGCACATCAAATAACACAGGTAGAGATTCCAAATGGATAATTAACAGCTTCCTTCCCGTTATAATTGGAATCAGTCTAGCTCATTTTTGGGGGGAAAAAAAAGGCCAGAAAATTGAATCAGTGTTGTGCAAATAGAAATTGCAGCCATTCTACTTCTTAATTAGATATCTTTGTTAAAATCATACCATGGTCGACCATGCTGGCATGCAGCGCTCAACATATGGCCGCCATCTATACATGTGTCTCCCTCTTGGTGCTGTTGTCTTTAAGATAAGTCGCCTAGACTCCGAGATGTATTCTGGCTGCCTGCTTTTCCTTCTGTTCCCATGTTGTAGTGGTGGGGGGGGGGGGGGGGGGGGGGAGGAGGGGGGGGGGGAGGGGGGGGGGAGGGGGGGGGGGGGGGGGGGGGGGGGGGGGTGG
>JBBBVU010000007.1:26074394-26096971 GCA_037177055.1 Atherinosoma microstoma
TCTTCTCTTTTGTTTTTGTTTTTGTGGGAGGAGTCGTTCAGATTCTGGGGGGTGTTTTGTGTGCTTTTTTTTTTTTTTTTTCCCCTTTTTTGGTTGTCCCCCCCCCCCCCCCCCCACACACACACACACACACACACACACACACAAATTAAAATAACATATCTTATTTCTAAGGTCTTTTCACACTGCTAATTTCAGAGGTCTGTTTTCCATGTTGTAATATGCTCGTCTGTTTGGAGCGCGAGGTTGCACACGTGAATGTTATCCAAAGATCTGGATTTTTAAGGATTTGTGCAGCATCCAGTTCAAAGCAAATTGATAAATCAGAGGGAAAATGTGGCGGATATTATCATCCGATTCCAGATGGTCATTTGGATGGCAACAAATGGTCCGCTGAGCAAGTCCCACAGAGATTAAAATATTAAGCATGCATTTACAAATCTTTCCTGGCACAAAAACAAAAATGAAATTAAGGAGTTTCGCCATGCGAGAACAATGAGCAGTTGACTAATGGCTCGTTCAGTTCCTTCATCACAGCCCAGGTAGCCGGTCAGCAGGGATGGCTGCAGCGTTCGCATGCAAATGCAGTTGCTGGAAGCTGGGCAGGCACACACTGAGGCAGGGGATGAGCCTCATGGGGACATAAAAGCTCTGTGGAGACCGGTCGGTCCAGACCTTTGCAGCTCCATACAGGGACACTATATACTGATCCTGAGACATACTGCACCACTGCTTCATGCTCATGCTGTGTTTATGTCAGTGTTTGTGTGTATGTGTGAGAAAGTCCACATTTTGGATGCTGCATGTCTGTATGAATATCTTTTTATTTCTGCTTGTGAGCGTTGACATATCCCTGCCCCCAATAGTGTCATTTTGTATGTGAGCGATGCACCGCACAAACTGTAAAAAGGTAACATTTATAGACTGTTGTGCACATTTTCCCTTACCTTTACGACTGTAACAGTGCATGTGCTCCTTCTGAGGCCTGACGCATCTCGTTGCCTCTTCCTCTCTCCTCAGGAGGTGATGCAAATGGAGCGGCAGCTCGGGGGCCGGCTGATTGACGAGCCACACGTCCTGCTTTTCAAAGACAGCTACCACAACCTGCGCCTGTCCATCCATGACATGCCGCAGGCGCACTGGAGGAGCAAGCTTCTAGCCGGCTACCAGGTGTGTTGGGCAGCCTTCGGGGAGGGGGCTTCAGGTGCAAGGAGTCACACCAGATCAGAACAGGAGCACAGACATGTAATACAAGTGCCTGGCTGAATCTGTCAAATTAGTGCATCAGCATTTATTGGGCCCCTGTAATGTATTTGTAGAGATGTTCAATTTAAAATCCCCACTGTCACAAGTTGTTTAAAATGAGCTATTCAGATAAAAAAATGAATAGCTGAATAATTTAAAGAAGTTTCTTAAATAGTTATATGTGAAATCATTTAAAAGTTTTTCTTTATTGTTAATGAGGGCTCATGGTCTGCTAGCCTGTCTGGAGACTTGTGTTTATTTTAGTTGGTTCAGAGTTTTAATTAAGCATGTTTTGCTTCGGCTTCAGTTGATCACTTTAAAGATTCACACAAAGGGTTTTTTTTCAGTCTGTTTCTACAACACTCCTTTGTCCAATAAGCCAGGGCAACTGTCTTTTTATGTGTGTCTGTGTATAGACTGTGCATGTTTCGTAAGTGCGTGTGCATGTGCGTGTGCATATTAGAGCAGGAATGTGTGCGCGTACCCAAAGGTGCAGGCTGATTGATTGTATGAGCCGTTGCGCTCTGGGAGCTCAGTTGAAATATAGAGCAGTATGTAAATATGTAGAACTTTGCAACCTGAATTTTGGAACTTCTCCACCTTTTACCCTACTCTCCGTACCTGCGTGGCCAGCAACACTGCAGCCCAACAACTGTAACACAAGGGCTATTCAAAGAGAACTAGAAAATGTTCTGGCTGTAACTATGTGAGCATTGAGCACCAGGTCCCCAAAGAGAGAACACAGACTGTGCCAAGCAAGCAGCAACAACAATGCACACGGAAGCAGAGGCTTATTTCTCTGGACTGTGCCTGTTCATTTGGAAGTGTTGTTCCCCTCTCAGCAGTGCAGTCAAAAAGGCCTTTAGTCTCCCTGGAGCCCCTTGAAGACATTTGTGCATTTCACCCAGCTCCCTCTGCTCCAGGTCTGCCTGGATAACAGTGCCCCCATTTGGTTATCAGCATGTGCTGCAGGCCCACTTTACTCTCACACTCAGGTCTTGTTAAGCAGTTGAACTCGGGGTAAAGTGGGAAGTTTGGCAAGCCCCTTTTTTCCAGCATTGCTGCTGTGATTCTCTTGGGTTATGCAAATAAGCCATGAATGTGCTGCAGCAGAGAAAAAGATGTTGAGATTGTCAGAATTGAGAAAATTCAAGGAAACGCTCTACAGTAGCTGGATCTTAGATAGCAGCAATACTCAAAAACGTTATTTTACATGTGTTTATAGCTGCTATTGATTCAAAGTAGTGACGTGATGTTTCGATGTGCACCGCGTCATTTGTAGCTTTGCCAAGAAACAGTTCATGATCGCAAAGAGAAGCTGAAAGAAAATGGATAAAAAGAAAAAAGTAAACCAGATATGCTGTGCAATCTCTTAAAATGCTAAATTTTATATCTTCTGTAATATACTTAATCACTTAGTCATCCGTTAAACTCTTATTAAAGGATCTAATTGCCAGTAGCAGTCCATTTATCCCCTTTTACTGATTTAAATAATGTTGGTCTGCTGCTTTAGATTTACGTAGCTGTTTTTACTTGATAATGACAGTTTATGTCAGAGTAATTAATGATAATCTGGGTGTATTCCTGGCAGGTGGTCCTGTTAAGGCGTGTTTCAGACATGTAGTTCTGACTGTGCCGCTGCAATGTTTGTTCTGCAGGAGATCCCATTCTACCACATCTGGAACGGTTCCCAGCGGTACCTGCACTGCACGTTCACTCTGGAGCGGCTCAGCCTCAGCACCTGTGAGCTCACCTGTCAGCTGTGCGTGTGGCAGGTGGAGGGGGAGGGACAGAGCTTTGGCCTGGACTTCAACATTGCCAAGGTAACGTTCGGCGTAACCGCTCACTCAGAACAACAACCGAACGATTATGCACTCACGGCTATTCAGCGTTTTGATTGTTATTACTGGCTGAGAGCGAAAAGGTTTTAATCCTGTGCTTCATGGCTGCTCCCCCACCAGGACACTCGGGCGCTTGACTCTGAGTTTCTGTTAATGGACAATAATGCGACAGCTCTTGCGGGGCCCAGCGCCTTTCAGATCCCATACCTCATCAGGCAGAAGATCTGCAGCAGCCTGGACGCCCCCTGTCCCAACGGAGCTGACTGGAGAATGCTAGCACAAAGACTTAAACTCGAGAGGTAAATACAGACTTTACAAAGAACGTAATGCCTCATCTGATTGCAGATCTGATCGTCAGTGGAGCGTGTCAGAGCAGGCGGCTCAGATACTAAAGCTCTGGAGAGCCCTCAGTTGTCCAGACTCCCTGTGAGAAGAGGTTGCAGGAGTTGATGTGCACTGCTTGAAAACAGAATGTGCAATCAGGGCGTGTTCAAAAATGAATTTCATATCGTTTTTTTTTTTTACATTTATGAACCTCTTGACGAAGATCAATCGGTATGAACTACGTCATCACATACACTTGTTTGTCCTGAAGTTCAAGTAAACAAAGTAAAGCCTTAGAGAGCTAATCCTCTTTTCACTCAGCTAACATTATAGGATTAATGTGGCCTTGATGGATACAGCTATCATTTCTGCAAGAAAACATGACCCCCTTCTTCCTTTCCCCTCAGAAACAGGTAAGCAGCTTAAAATCTGCTGCTAAACTTCTACCTGCTACATCCTCCTTAACAGCTGTAATTGGAAAGGCTGCAAGCTAGCTGCCTATCAGCGGCAAAAAAAGATGGAATAGGTTTGGATCCGTGCCGACCGCAGACCAATTGGTTCTTTCAGTCGCTGTACTCTATCACCAGAGTACCTGTAACAAAGTGAAGCCAGCCATTGATCCCTCATCCTCCAATTTAATTTCTACCTCGTAATGAAATCAAATAGGAACACTTAATTTGTCCAATCAACTTTATTTACCCCAATTAATTACAAATTGAATTGATGCACTACAGGTTTAATTAGCAATGTTTGGCTCAACATAATCAATTCTCATTTAGGCCTTAGGAAAGAACAACTTCTCTGTTGTTTGATCTGTCCCTAACAACATGTTTTCCTGAAAAGGCAGCGGCTCCTCGGCATTCTGTCATGCTGTTTTTCTGTTTGTTTCTGACTGCGTAAAGCGGTCAGACCTAGTGGAACGGGCCCGATCAATAAAACTTAAAATGCCAAGAACCTTTTATTTGATCTTTCTCTCCCCAGACTGTGCAAATGGCAGTGTCTGAGCCATACAAGATAAGCCAGTGTCTCACAGAGCGAGCTGGATAGCCAGGCTGACATGTCTGATGCCAGGCTCAATCTTTTATTCTTTTTTTTTTGTTAATCTCAATAACGACACGGAGGTTCATTTCCACACTTTTTCTTTTTTTCTTTTTTTTTGGACCAACACTTGCTTTGTTGTTCTCTCACAACGCAGAGGGAGAGCTGTTTGTGCTATATAATCCAACTCAAAATGGTCGAGTGACAGTGTGTTCCTCTGTGCTGCATGCACTGCCAAAGTAGTCACATGTTTATAGCCATCACAGGATGCTTCAGTGAGCAAACAGAAGATACGAGGAAATAACAGACTCTCAGACCTCTCTCAAGGTGAACAGGACATTTTGGCGTTTTTGTCTCTTCCCCTCTCCACATGTCCAAAACACTCACATAGCACAATCTCTATTTGTGCCAAAGCTGTGTACTATTCTGTTTTTTTTTGTTGTTGTTTTTTGCTGTTGTTTTTTAATAGCATCCGTGCTCTACAGAACAGTTGTGGCCCTGGACATTTGAAGAACAGAAAAAGGCCATTAAATCAAACAAGCATCTTCAGGTGCTGTGGGGATCAGCTCCCACTCAACATCAAATATACAACCGGCGGGGGCCGCTGCTTTGTTGTCATTGATTGGGTTTGATCGTGAAGGTGGTGCTCCTAAAACAGAAAAGGTCACTTCCGACTCAACTGTGAAAGTCCATATAGGATTTACTATATGGGATTTAGGGCCAATTTCAACATCAAATAAAGAGGAATGAGGGTTATGGAGTTAAGCTCCAAATGAAAATTGCTAGCCATTTTGTATTTGATGGCAGCTTCAAGAGCTAGAGCGTGTTGTTATACCTTTTATCATTTTTTTACTTTAACACAGCATAGCTGGATGTAGCAATATAACACACCATAAAGCCTGACAGTGGCAGAGTTACAGGAAGGAGCCGCACAATAAAACATCAGCTGAAAAGGTTTTTTCCTCGACTCTTCCGCCGGAGAGAAAATGAGAAACTGCCCTGTCTTGATGTTTCCACGTCGCCTGATCTCTCATTATCCTCTCACTCTAATTTTTTGCCTTGTCTTCTCTCCCCACGCTCTGCAGACACATGAGTTTCTTTGCATCCAAAGCGAGCCCAACCTCTGTGATCCTGGACCTGTGGGAGGCGCAACATTTCCACAGCGGCAACATCAACCAGCTGGCCACAGTCATGGCTGACATTGGCAAACAGGAAGCTATGATATTCCTGGTCTCCGATGGCGAGTGCTAACCCAGAAAAACGAGGAGAGAAAGAGAGACTGGTGCAAAAAGAGAAGTCCACACCATAATAAACATACACTTGTCGAAGAGCAGAGCTGTCCCTCTTCTTCAAGTTGTTAAAGGTTTATGTCGGATTGAGTCCCTTTATCCCATCCAAGTAAAAATCTTTAAATCACAGACCCCAATTAGGAAGAGTTTAGGTGTGTGTGGAAAGGCAACTCTTTATATCCCATCAAAGATTTTACAATATCTTAGTCCAACGCCTGTTCTGCTTTAAACATTAACCTCACACCTTTAGTTCAGCGGGCCACTCATGGCTGAGAAGGAGCCATATGCAAATGCAATGCTATAACTAACATCACATATTGCAAATTGATCCAATCGCCTTTTGATCTTGGATTTAAAAGATACTGCATTACACAAAAAGGTGTAAGTCACTTCAGGTGAGAAACTAAAGACGACATATGCAATTGGCGGGTTTGCAACATGACGTTATCGCAGACACATTCTCATCAACCCAGATATATGTTTGTCCTAGGTGGAAATGATCCATTGAACACGCAGACGGCCTGTAGCGCATCCTGCACCCCGAGCGCGAGTCTGAAACAGACTGCATGTGAAAGCCACAGAAATCCGTCTCATCTGGTTCGCGTGTTTGCTTTTTTTTTTAGTCCAGCCGGGATCACTACTGTGAATGTAACACCTTGACATCTTGATTCAGTGAGACGCTTCACAGCTTTTTCTTGCTTCTAAATCAATAAATGTGAGGTTTGGGATCTCTGAACCTTTTTTTTTTTTTTTTTATTCCAAGAGGGAGTTATACTGTACTTTCAATGAAGTCTTATTTCAGAAGCCATTTCTATTTAAAATCATGTGTTAGAGTATATTACCTCACTCTTTCATTGTGATGTGTTTCTGTTGCAGATTTTACAGCTAATGAAGGAGCCATAGCGCCGAAAGGCTTTCTAGCTACACATATGTGAACTTTGAATGTCGTCAAAAGTCGTTTCTAAAATGACATTTTCTCCTTGATTACATTAATCCCCCCCCCTCCCCCTTCGAATGAGAACATGGCCAAAAGGGTTATTATAACATATGAATAATGTAGAGCACTTTGCCACGGAAAATCTGACAACAAATTCCTCAAAATCTTCACAAGATTAGTCATGTTGCAAGAGTAATTGTGCAGCTTTGTTTGTATTATTTATAAAGCAATGTTGGTGGGAATTCAATATTTGCTGTGTGGCGAACAGTATTTCCACATCAGAGAGAAGCCCGTATCTCAGATAAAACTGAAAGTGGCACGATCATAAAGTCACGTCTCCGCTCACTGAAAATGTTTTGTTTGTTTCCTAATGACGGTGGGAATCGCTATCTGGGAGATTCAAGCAACCATTCATAACTTGCTCATTCAGTTTTTGCAACATTTCCTTCATTTAAAGTGACTTCTTAGTAACGGATCACTTAAATCGGGCAACGTAAATACAGTTTTATTACAGTTCACCGGTTCAGCAGTGTACTATGTAAAAGGTGTGAGCAATCCCCCAAAACTAGCCATAGTTCTGTCTGCCTCAGGGTTGCATGTGAAGTTGTCTGTTTAGAGTTATAAACGAAAGCCCTTTTCATTGAATTAGCTCTCATTCAAACAGGGAAAGTCCATCCTATCTTCTATTGTGAGTTCAACCTTTAAGATCAAGCAAAGCCTTGTTTATGATTGTCAGATATTTGGAATGTACATTTAGGTTTTTCTTTTAGTGGGGAAAATTATCTCCGTCTTTTGTTTCCTTCTTTTTTCTTTTTCCATGGCATCTCAGCAGCTGTTAACTCATGGAAATTATTCCTCATTCCATTAAACACGACCCCCCCCTTTATTACGACTTTTGCAGTTCCCGTTAGTATTTTATACAGAGATGCCATGAAATAAATCGTTACCTTTTTAGAAATAGAAAACCCTTGAATTATTCCCTTATCCGATGAAACGATGATCGCCCTGAATCATTGCCACATGTAATATGTAAATACTTTTTCTATACCAGCCGTGTGCTGTCACTTTGCATACTGTATATCAGCAGAATTGGTAACCAAAGTTTTATGAATATCATTTGAATCCACTCCATCCTCATATTGTATCCATGACAACATAGTTTCAGCACCGTTTCTACTTGCCGCTAGCGTAGAATAAAGTCAGAGTTGCTGTTCTGTCCAAACAGCCGACTTTTTTTTTTTAAAAAGTCCAAATCATTAGTTTCTCTCATTTCCTTGCTTTTGTCCTTTTTGCGAGTTAATGCTGTCTGTTTAAGCGGTAATATGTGTCCGTTTATTTGATCACTTTGTAAACAAATGTAAATTATATTTTAATATGAAGCCAAAAAAAAAAAAAAAGACACTTAACTGGCGCAGCATTTGTCAAGTCTAAACCGTGACGTGTTTGCCTATATACTGTTCTTGGCGATCTAGCAGTGATTTGCAGTGTTAAGGGTTTAGAGGCAGTTCTACAGGGCGTGTTTCTCTACACATTTTGTTCGTCCTTACTCTGCGTACGTCCGCCTGATTATTTCTCTTAACTGTAAGCATTTAAATACAAAAAGGTGGAAGCGGCCGCTAGCGCTTACCGAATCACGACTCTGGGACTGTGTGGAGGCTAATGAGGAGGAGGAGGACATCAGTTTTTTGGACACTGACAAGCCAGTGTTGACACAGCATGTTAAGATGAGCCATGGCAGTTGTACAGTCAGACTGTATGTGAAATTTTTATCACCCTTGTCATTGTCTTGGATGTGTTGCCTAAGCACATTTCAGTGATGTAATTCACCAGCCGCCAGGATGTTCAGCATCTATCTTCACGTCTTACTCATCTAACAAGTCTGCAATTAATGTGTGTGTGTGTGTGTGTGTGACAAATACTGTTTTCTTCATGATAAAATCTGATGGGCCTGATAGTTTTTCTGCAAGATTCGTGTCAGACATACACACACACACACACGCTTTGTTCGAGGTTTATACTACAGGTTCACCCTTGTGTTACGGGGAAAAACTGTTGCATCCCAACACTGTACTCTTTGTCGCTCATTATTCAGTGTCCAGGACGTATTCAAGTGTGTGCGAGTGAAGTTGGGTGTGTGCGTGCCTCCCCGTCACTAAATGAACTGTTTTCTTTTTGAACTAAGAACAATAGACTTCTGTACTTGTGAATGGTTTTCTATTTAGTTCCTTGGTTCAATGTTCCTTGCCTTTCTGCAAGTCAAAAATGCTGTATTTATTACATGCCACAGCGCTTATGCAATTGTATAATCCTTTTATTGTTTTCTTTGTTTTTTTTTACTTTTTGTGTTCCTTATTGTCAATGTAAATTGTTGTCAAAACTTTTGTGGCAATTGGAAAAACTTCTGCTAAGGGAGATTTTCTGTACTTTTTGGACAATGATATGGATTTGTGGGTAGAATTTTGGAAATTCGTTTCTAAGTGCTTTCAAGTATTTACTTGGCCTTATGTATATATATCTATCTATGACATTTCAGAAAGGTATGTATAGTAATTCAATCGGAAATTGTTGTAAATAAATTATATATTGTTAAATGAAGGGCTAGATTCTTTTCTTGGAAAATGCGGTTCTTATTGCATCAAAATCACTTCAAAAAGGACCAAACATAGTATGTTTACATTACTGTAACTGCTTTTAAGATGTTTTTAGGAAACACTCATTCAATCTTTGCGTTCGTGCAAGAATCACTGACATTTAGTGCCAAGCACACTTGTGAATGGACGGTGGCCGTCAGAGGCCAAAATTCTTCCAGACATAAACGTGTTTTCATCAACAAGTGGATCCGGTGGCCTCAGGCACAGCAATGACTGTACTACAGGTAACTACTTCAAACTTCTGTACTTGTGAACTGTCTTCTTCCATGTTCCTTTTAGAGGTGTTATTTATCCCAAATGGTGCTCTAGCATCTATCAAAGCCGTTTCTGCAGTATTAAAGCTCAGAGTTTTCAGGTCACACACACACACAGATTGTTTGTTCATTCAGAGACACCGTAGAAAAAATGGTGGCACGAGAATGGCAGCTGCCGTGCAAGTACACCCATGGAAAATGGATATAAACGGCTTTTTCTAAGAGAATAAAAACACAAGTTATTTTAGCAAAGTGATTAGATACCAAAAGAAAAACACAGTTTTTAATGATAAATTCAATTTGTCATTGGTTGACCTTTGACCTTGACCTTTTGTTAACTGCAATGCCTTTTAAATGTAGGTGGCAGCTATGATTTAAACTTTAAAGGATTGGTGTTTAGGATTTAGGGACACCTAGTGGTCAAGGTAGAGATAGCACCCGTTTGAAATGCCTCCATCTGATATCTAGCAACGTATTGCATCTTCAGTATACCGGTAGGTTTATTTACTTATTGAGAATATGAGAAGGTTCTACTTCACTCTGGAGGACCTTTGTTATTCATCACCGATTTTCATCTGTAAAAAGTCACACCAGTGTTTTTGTTTTCCGCCTTTATCTGTCGCTTACTGGTTTTGCATTCATATTTTTGAACATATTTAACATATATTTAGCAACCACTGATTCTAGTTTCCTTGTTGACGACTGAACAGTATTCCTCTTCAATGATTATCCATGTAAAAGGTAATGAACACGTTATGATTTAGCAAAGCAGTTAGAAAACTATTGGAAATGTTTGTAAAAATAGTTTATTTCCCCCTCACACATCTTTGCAAATGTTGCATGGGCTATGGTTTTAAAGAAGCAATGGATAGGATTTAGTTGCATCTAGTGGTGAAGTTGGTAGTTGCAACCAACTTTATTTTCCAAGCATGTGGTAATTTTAGTTTGTCCATTGTGGGTTACTGTAGAAACATAACTGTGCAGCATGGTGGAGATATAAATAGACCATTTGCACAATCCATGTTAATCCAAACAGTTTATTCATAAATCTTCTTTATTCTTAACTTTTAACTCTTTATTGCAAGAAAAGATTGAGAATCTGAACTTCCAGGTGCTTTAGACATTATTTAACATTCTATAGCAGTAACAAAAAAACTGTCACTGAAATACACAAAAAGCTCTCCAAAAAATATTGAGTGGATCTGGAATGATTTATCACATTAATTAAAAGGTTCAAAATAACCTTCTCAGATCATTTTATTTGCGCAGTCACGCTGTGCAATAGATTAAACTGCAATATTTCACAGACCACCACAACGGGAATCAACTTGTGAGCATTCATAATAAAAATGTATCACCATGGCTTACAGGTAAAAAAAAGTTCAACACTAACCTTGCCAAAAATCCCCCTTTCTGAACCATGAAAGCTCATTTTTAAACATATCTTCAAACTGCTACACACAGAAGACCCTCTTTAGCACAAACATTTCTTAATATCAGTCTATAAATTCAGTTTTTCATTACTTAAACCTATTTACCATCTCACGTGTGAGCATGTGTTTCTAAGTACAGATGGGTTCATGTCAAAATAAATATAAAAAATAAATAAAACACAGTCTCACATTTTGGTGTTGCTTGTTTTATTTGAAAATTTCAGCAGCTATAAAAAAACACTTACAGGCCGGTTCTGAAGCAATATAAATACATAATCAACAATAGATCGAAAGTATTCTAAGGAATAATCACAATGTCATAGTAACATGAGGGGAAAATATCTTGAAATTCATTTCTTTAACATAAAAATGCCCCAAATTCTAATCTAAAAAGCTAATCTCCTTACTGCAGGAAGGTGAAACATTTGAGACACTGTGTTCTCCATCGACAGTATCTGTGATGATAAAAAATTTGACCAAAGATTTCTATACGACTGAAAAATTCCTTATATATTTGCAGTGTGGGCTCTGATTTGTGAGAAGCAAAGTGAAATGTACAGCATTTCATGCTCCTGTGGAAGGGGGGAGTTCATTCAAGCAGAAATGTGACAACCCCTTTTCTACTAGAGTGGCTTCCATTACATTAAAGGGCACTGCAGAAAGAGCAAATGAGAGGGCCAGGGTCCTGCATGGGGGCCACCACTTCTCTGCACTTATTGCTGCAAATGTGCCAGATCATTACTGCAATATGGCCAAATATTAGAGGCTCAATGACTCCTTTAAAGTGGAAGATATTGCCTTGATGTTACGTCTCAATGAAAGAAGATGAGAAACTGAAGAGACGTGAGATTTCTTCAACAACAACTCTGATAAATCTCAAACCAGAATAATTAAGGGTGACTTCTTATTTTTTGTAGAAATTCAACATGAAAAGAAGTTGATGCTGTGAAATAATTCCTTGATCACATCCAGTTCTGCAACACAGCATTTGTTATTACAGGCAGGGACATCTGAACTGACCTAACAGCAAAGTAAAGTGACAGTATGTGAAGCTAGCATTGAGCCTCGAGTGTAGAAACAAAGTCTGCAGGATAGGAAAAAAAAAAAAAAAGAGGAAGACAGAGCTAAACTCTGTGTGTGGTTGGCAAAGAGGGGATGTAGTGTGTCAGAGGGCGGAAAAAGGGTAAAGAAGAGGTGGAGGGAGATGTGCTCCTTCCTCTGAAGATGTAGCCGGCTCTCTTACACTGGAGCAAAAGCATGGCTTTTGCACAGGGGCTTATCCTTCTTCGAGTAGAACGTCTTACCCTCCAGGTTGATTTGGCAGAGCTTTAAAGATGAAAGAAGACAGACAGAGAGACAGATTGAGAAACCAGGGCAGCGAAGATATCAGACTTCGCTGGTGTTGATGTGAATTTGCACAGTTTTCCACTGGCCGGAGAAGGCACATATTATCTGGCTGACTGGATTCACTTTCAGCTTTTCTTGACAAAATGAAAGAGATTTGGAGACAGACAGCAGGTGATGGGTTAAAAGACAGAGAGTGAAGGGGGAAGCTCGAGGATAAGAGATGACGGCAGATTGTTCAGGTGTCATTGTGCTGGGACAGACACGAGATATGGGGCAAAGAGAGCCCACGAGAAACCAAATCAATCAAAATGACTTACAGCACAGACGAAGCACGTGTCATGCCAGCTGTAGCCCAAGGCCTCCAGAAAACGATCACCGGCATCAATCTTAAAGTCGCAGCCGTGACATTTGGTGCCAAACATCTTCTCGTAGTCTGGTGGAGGAAAAAAAGCAGCAACGAGATGAGAGAGGAAAAATGAGAATATTCTAATCTAAGAGATCTCTATCAGCTCAGCATGTCAACACGCTGAGCTTTTCTTTTTTTTTTAAACTAAAGGTTTCAGCTGTTGAGCATGAGTAATATCTCACTACAATATCCCTCAAGGGACTAAATGAAGGCAATATATGTTGGATGGAGCCGAGTTGATGCCAAACACTGGCTCCTCTCCTCAATGTCCATTTGATAACGTGGCTGTTTGAGATATTTGTGCAGTAGTAGGGCCTTTCCACGGTGTAAGGGAAGGATTAGGATGAGGGGAAATTGCTCCTGTTACTTGAATGGATTTGCCAGTCTCTTTCATCACAAGGACTCAGGAAAAGTGTCAGGTTATAATGCCACTTCTCGAGAGTTAGTGGGTGAGAGCTGTACAATCCCCGCAAGATGCTGAGGCAGCAGAATGTTTATCAGAGCTAAAGGCATTATTCAGAATATGAGTACTGTGGTTCCCAGCTTCGCCTCTGATAAAGCAGCGGCGCACGTCAGAGCCCTCAGTAGTGAGCAAGACGCGCATTGCCCTGCTAAATCATTTACGGCATAATAGAGGTGCGCATACCATTCATAAAACCCAACATGGAAATGTAGGGAGCAAACTGGAGCTGAACAGATTACAGCAGATGAAAACATCATGCTCTGTGATTGACTGTGGTCTGCACAGCCAGATTCACACAACCTCACAGCAATGCTGCAACAATGCTTCACAAAACTGTCACAAATAGCTTGATTTACAAAAAAAATAAATCAATTTATAAATAATGTTTGAAGAAAAACTGAAGAAGAGATGCACTGCAGTGAGCCAGTATTTAAAAGGACACAACTTTAACAGCAAACTGCGGTTTCTCTTTTGTCTAGCTTCTGTTTTCTATCAAGGACTAAAAAGATCAGACATCCATCACAAACATAACGCTGTGTGGTGGGCTGTCAGTTCCCACTATCTTCACCTATGTACTTACAGCCTCTGCAGATTTATAATAAATATGTAAGACAGGAGCCATGCGTGAAGTTACAGGGCCTCTTACATGGGTTGAGATGTTTCCCGGTTGTCAGTGGAACCAATCAATCTGCACACTCGGATATAGACCGTGCTTTTTCCTCTGCCAGGGTTTCGTATTTTCTGCTCAAGCGTCACCGTTAAATAGTGTCTGGCTTTAACTCAGGTTTGGAATTAGACTATCGCAGCTCCAGTTTCTGTGGACGTCACTGTTTGAAATAGGTGACAACCGACTACGACTATTAGGACTACTTTGTTTACCCCTGCGGCTTCTCTTAAAGCAACATATAACTTTTTTTTTTATAGAGGCTCTCTCATCATGCCAGTTCTGTCATCTCTTCATAAAGATTCAAAAACACACATTAAAGATAAAAATCGGATTAAAAGAAAATATAATAAAATCAAGATTTTATCCCTTCTAATGTTTTTCGATGGTATTTGATGTCATGAAGACATATCAAGGGACAAGTAAGCAGTTAGCGCAGCACCTGATCCTTTTGACCTTCTAACTGAATGAAGCAGTGTTTGCTGTCAGTTTGTGAGGTTGTTTGATGGAACTGATCACTGCTGCCTTTAAAGATGCAGCATATGGCCTTAAAAGCCACAGAGTGTCACACCACAGCAGCAGAATGTCTGATCAAAACAAATAGAGCCAAAACTGAGAGCAAAACTTTATTAAGTCCACTTTAAGAGTGTTTGAGCTGAGGGAACAGCTGCAGCTGGGCAGTGCCAATTTGCATATTTGAATGTTTAAATAAGGCAAAGTTGAAGAGGCAGTAAATGTATACTCGCTTTATTTTCATGGACGAAAACTTCCACATACATAATTTGGATTATCTGAGATGCAGGATTTTAATCACACAGTCCTAAAGTAAGAACATATTTCAAACAAAACATTCAGTCAGGATTGAGAAAAGGATTTTCTAAGTAATTACTGAGGCTATTTGGATTATCATTTTAAAGTAGGATTGTAAAAGTACTCATGAACATTTAGCCTCATAGCTCTTGCAGACAGCTAGCTGCTACTCACAATAGGGCCAACTTTCACCACCTAAAGCTGCTCAGTCCTAAAATGATTTAATAGCTGATGATGCAAACTCTTAATATAGAGTTCACACATTGTCTCAGCGGAGGAACACCCAAATTGCTTCGAGTGATTTTGTGCACAGATGCTGGGGATTACTTCTCTAAAGATTTAAAAGACTGGAAGTGTCATTTTCACTGGCTTTTAGTTGGTCGTTATAGAAGTTATTCTGTAAGTTAGGGATATGTTGCATGGGTGCAATCTCACCTTTCTCACAGTAGGGTTCACCCTCCTCCATGTAAAAGGCTTGGTTCCTTATAGGATTCTTGCATGCTGCACACTTGAAACACTGAACATGGTAGGTCATCTTCAGGGCATGCATGATCTCCTGATAACAGAAAGAGAGAGCACACATTTTGGTTTACTTGCTACTTACCCGTGGGCGTGATATTTATTTTTCTTTTATATAGAAACTCACAAAGACCTCAGTTCTGAAACAGAAGTCTTATTAACAAATAAGAAAAAGTCTCTTATAGCTTTAGTTTTAGGTTTTCATTTTGATGGACATGATAAGGCAGCTCATACCCCTGTGATCTTCTTCTTGCACTTGGAACAGTTAGGAGCATATCGGTTATCGTGGCACTTTGTACAGTAGACGGACCCCCCCTCCTCAAAGAAGCCTCCCTCCTCCAGAACCACTTTACACTGGGAGCATAAAAACTCTTCTGGGTGCCAAGAACGTCCCAGTGCTACCAGGTACCGCCCCCTGGAAAACACGCACATTTGTAACAACACATCCAAGTCATTGTGGAATTCTGCTGATATGGACAGCTCTAACAATGACACAGCAGGAAACACACACTGACCCATTTGTGTTATGTGAACAAAAGCTGGAAACATGTTTTTAGCTTTCTTAGAGCTTTGTGCTCTCATTCTGCCTGCAACAGTGACCAGATGAAGAACTAAGGTTTCTCTTTATCAGTGGAATGACAGGATAACGCTTGTCATCTTGGATAAACGATGTCTCCAGACTGTGTGAGTTCTGCTGACGGACTTAATTTGCAGTAGACATACAGCCTGTCGCTGTGCATATTAAACATCTTAAAATATGCATCATCTCTGAAAGGAGCAAACCCTGACATTATGTTAGTACAGCCCAAAAACTGGATCAGCACGGTGGTGAAGAAGCTGTGGTGGCGTCTCACCTGATGATTTTGTTACATGCACCACATAATGGGGTCCTCCCGCTGTCCTCGGGCGCCTGCTGAGCCGCCTGCATGATGGAGCTGCGGTTCTGCATGGGTGTCGGCTCCACAGGCTGCTGGTGCTGGGTCACGACGGTGGTGGTCTTATCTGGGCGAAAGCGGTCGGCGAAGTTAGGGTCCGTGACCCACGGCGGTCGGCACGATGGACCGGAGCTTCCTGCACCTGCAGCTCCAGTTTTGGAGCCTGAGCCAGAAGGAGGGACAGTTTTAAAGCTTTTACATACACTTCCCCCACTCTCCGAATGTCCTGTGGAGGTCTTTTGTGTCACATTCCCACTGCTGATGTTCATGTATTGACAGTTGAGGATAAGTATCTATTAGCGCAACCTCGACTAGAAGCTGCTGGGGTTCGTTTTACGCATCAGCAGGAGTGGAAACTCACCATCTGGTTTATCTGCAGTTTGGGCCTTGGCAGGAGAGGAAGTTGGCTCAAGGCTGTGGGGAAAGAATGACTAATTAGAAAAAGACACACAAACACATACACCTCAGTAACCATGGTTACTTCTCAAAATGTCATGTTTGGATATCAGCATTCATGCTCATCTCAATTGGACCACAAATCGCCTTCTGTGTGAATGATTCTGAGAATCAGTATCAACAGGATCCCAACAGCTGTAGCAAAACAAGACAGTTTACTTGCATACATTTAGGCGAATTTTAAAGAGAAGTCACTATAATTGAATTTTCTTTTGTAGTGATGCAATATAGTGAGCCGCTTCAATCAGCTAGAGATGCCTGCAGACTATTTTACATGATTATAAGAGCTTTTGTTGGCAAAAATCAATACAACTCAATAACCAATGCTGAACAACAGATGTGCATCCGATAAACATGTCAGCTTTGCATGAAAACGGTTCAAGAGCCTCTTCCCTAATGAGAGCATTAAGAAACCTGAACATCTTCCTCGATTGACTGACATCCCTCACAGGCAAAAGCGAGGAAAAGGAGAAACTCATCACAAGTGTTTTGCTGTCAAATTTAGATACAGAAGTTTACTTCAAGCCTGAATGTGCAGAAGTGTCGAAAATAAAGAGTTTTCTTCATGTCAGAGTTCTGTTACCCGAAGCAAGCGTCACTATATTCAGAAAATCTTCAAAACCACGACCGAGAGAGAAAAACAACTTCTGAAGCGAGACAGTGAGCTCTGGAGACGTTTTATCTTGATAAAAAATAAAAAAATATATACATGACATCCCCTTAGGCATCACTCATTTTTTACATCATCATCTGTGCCATCTAATACACTAATGAAAGATGATGAAATCACGTCTCATTCGCTAAGAAAAAGAGAATGTGAAATGACTTACCCTGCAAAGACCCCGTTGTGCGGTTTATATCAGGTTAAGTCTGCACATCAATTATACCTGATGTGTCTAAACAGACGCGAGGAAAAAGTAGCAGACTAAAAGCTGGGAGCAATTCAGCGAGAAAAATAAACAGAAAAATAGTTTCCCAAACAGCATCCTAGTAAATCCCTTCACAAGAGCCAGAATGCTGCTTGTAGAGTGGATGACGGGGACGGTCGCTGGAAAGAAAATACAGCAAAATGGAGTGAAAAGATGGCCAGATGAGAAGGATCTCTAATGTCTGGGTTAAATGAAGGGCAGCACCTGTTTCAGTCAGTTTGACACACACACACCGGGTCAGCTGCCCTCTACTCTGCACACTGGCAAGCCTGCCTTTTGGGACTCCACCTAACAACTCACAAAACAGCATCCTCGTCAACACCACGATCCCGGCTACACTTCCCTGCCGAGCTGGCCTACATGGCAACAAGCCAGTGGCTCATAGCTCTAACACAAGTTTATGAGGTTTCATAAGCTGCACTTTACTGTTGTGAAGGCTGCAGGTGCAAATTGAAGTGCATCCTTTTTCAGCGGCTTCTTCCCACCTGGAGCGACCTGGTTTCTTTTTCCATTTTTTGCTGCTCTCCGCTCTCCTCTGATCAGCCTCGAGGAGTGACGTGATGCTGGTGCATGAACCGTACATCAGAGACGATGCGAAAGAAGACTTTGTCTTTGACATGGAATGTTTCCTTTCACTCTTCCTGTTTGCTTTTTGCACCTGTGATTTCAGATTCACCTCTGCTGTCTAGCTTCCACTCCTGTGGGATGCAACGAGCTGAGCAATGAGGAAAGCAGAGGAGTTTTGTTGGCAGCTCAGCATCCGGCAGAGGAAGAGATTGTTTTGATTTCCTTCGGAGCAAGTATCCACTGACATGTGTCATCCTAAACCCTGTGAGGAGGTAAAAGGCAATGCAGCTTTGCAAGAGCCTAAATGTAAACACGGCAAAAAAGGGCAGAGAGGTTCAGGTTTCTGCTGGTTTATTTGTTGAAGGTGGCATTTAGAGTAACATCCATCACCATTTTCGAATCCTTTTTCTTCACATGATCCCGTTATGAATACCTGCTGATTTTTCTCCACACGGATGTCTCCTCCTCACAAATTTATTTTTAAGTAACAATATTTTAGTCCAAAGAAAAAGTTCCTGTTTTATCTTCCTGTATGTGAAGAAAATATCCTTTTCCCTTCATTTTAAATGTAATTTACCAATTTCAGTCCATTAAAGTAAGAGAGAACATTTCTCTTTCAGCCCTTCTCCACAGTTTCTCAACACTAGTCTTATTCTTACCAGCCAAGTTTCTGATGATACGTTTCTACAACAAAGTGTTTGGCAATATCACTTTACATCTACTAACCAGAGGCGGTTTTAGCATCTTGAAACATTTGGGGCACCGCCCACTCAGTTGACATCTTATGAAGAAATAGGATCTCAGATACTGTGCTCCAACAAAAGGCTTTGTGAAATCTCAAAAACTGACCAAACTTGTTTTCACAGCTTCTACCTGGATGATATGAAAAGGGATCCTTTTTAACTCCAAACCCACTAAATCTTGAATTAGCTAATTAGCAGGCAGGTCTAACCAAGCAAAATGTATTCATTTATTCATTATTTTTTGTAAGATTAAGGGCTATTCATAAAACATTGAGAGCTGTAGCCTCTAATGTCCAGGTTTAAAAAACCCAATGCTTTCAACTACTGCTTCTTTTTCCCTCTAGTCACCTGAAAGAAAAGTCCTTTTTATCTTGTCCATGGACACATTTGTGGAATAACTCCCAGAAGTCCATATCCTTGCAAGTTATTTCTTTTTACACACCTCAAAATCATGTACAGTACTCTTAAACACTGGTGCTGGAAGAATAAATAAATAAATACATGAATAAATTCTAACCAGATGCCCCCTTTTTGGTGCAAGGCCGCTGCATTGCACCAACTGCTTTGATGAAACATGAATAAAAAGGTACTGTTGATCTTTTTTATTACTCTCTAAACACTCTAGGATATGTTTATTTCAGGCAAGAGCAAAGGACAAAAAGCTGCATTTGCTCATCGTTCACCCCTCCACCCTTTATGGAATGTGTATTCCTTCATGTGTGTGCCCATTTGTTGTTTTTATGCCTGACTGCACAACAATTTTCTCTCTGAGGCAATAAAAGTAAACCTTGAACCCTGATCTCTGAGAAAATACCCAAATAAATCGAACCTGCATAATTGCTGAGGAAGCCCTGCCTCTGCGTAATCATTTTTGTTCAGTGCGCTGGTTAAGTAAAGCAATTGAGGTAACTTAGATGCAGATTAACAGACGTAAATTGTCAGTTGTCAGCTCTAGAGATAAATTCTTTCAAGAATGAATATAGAGTAAACAAGATGAAAAACAGAGAAGAAAGGACAGAAGAACAGGAGTGTCTTTTTCAGATTGTTTATATTTTAGATATTAGTGGTGACAGCAGAAAAAAAAACAAAGGCACAGACTTGTCTTCCTTTTCTTTCCTTTACATATGGAGATGCCTATTAGATGAAGAGAAAATAAATGAAAACTTAAGGATAAAGAGCTTCATAAATGTAAACAAGCAGAAAGAGACAGATCAAAGGAGGGTCTAAACTTCACCAATAAAAAGAATTCCCACCAGTTTACTCCAAGTAATGCAGCGTGAAATGGAAAACCATCCTCAAGTTAGAAATACAGAGGGAGATCTAACACTTAGGCTCAGTATGCAAAGTTCCACTCTGGGCTTTGTCATCAAGGCTATGCTTCTTTTTTGGTTTGTTTTTCCCTTTGTTTCCCCACATTTCTTTTTTTTCTCCACCTAATCTGTATGTGAAAGGTGAATTTCTTAACTGCCATTAGTCAGTCGGCTATCTTCGTCTTCTTTGTCACGTAGTCATTGTGGTTATCGCTTGCAGGCTCTGCGTCCCGGGGCTTCTAGCTGCTCAGGATTTGATATTGAGGGCACGAGCAGACCTGTCGTGGTGCCAATCCCTCAGACGGGCGTAGCGAGGACTCTGAATCTCAGTGAGGAATTTTTCCCTGACCGCAGGCAACGTAGATATGAAACAGAGAGAGACAAGGAGGAAATAGATTGCAGGGGAGAGAATAAATGAAATGAGCAAAAGAGCAGAAAGTGGGGTAAAGTGTGCAATTTGACAAGATGACAGAGCAGCAAAAAAAAAAAAAAAAAAAAAAAGTAGGACGGGCAAATAAAATCACAGACAGAAAAATCATACCAGGTAGGCAAAAACAAATATAATATTTTGTAATATTAAATCATCCAAAAAAAAAGAAAAGAAGGGTAGCTGAACAGTTTAAGATTTACTTGTTTGACTTCTTTTGGAGTCAGATGACAAGCCCGATCTTTGATCGGTTTATTATTATTATATTATGTGGTTATTATTACGTTAACTGGTTTTAAGTTGCAGTTTCATATTTAACAAATACTGGAAACAGTGAATCTGATTTTGTTCAAGGTAACGAAAACACATCACACAGGCTAAACTCTACATTTTCCTTTAGTTGTGCATAAATGTTGCCTAAACTATTATATTTTCACTAAAGTTCTGCAGGTTAATCTGAAATAAAGAGAATCGGATGAGCAACCTTAACAAATATAAACATAATTTGTCCTTTATTTATTGAGGAAAATTGTGCAGTATTTTAAATTTTCATGAGTTTTAAAAGTCTATCAAACTCTCCTTTACTTGATATTTGCCTGGAAAAATTGCTGGTTGTTCTTCTGGTTTCCCTACATTGTTTTAAAAATGATGATTAATAGTATGGCCAAAACTCTGACTTAATCTAAAATTAGATTAACTTGTGTGTTTAAAGTCAGGATCTTGCAAAATGACCAATTCACTGCTAATTCAGTTCAGAGACAGAAATACGGGTGTTTTTTGGGTGTTTATTTTGTTAATTATTTTTAAGTTGTCTTGGCCCAAATGGTGCAAAATATGCCCAAACCATAATCATACTGCTACCATTTCTCACAGATGGGAGAAGATTCTTATGCACCAGTGCAGCATTGTCCCTCCATCCAAACATCCTTCTTGTGTGTTTGTGACTGTAGACGAGTGATGGTCTTTTTAGTGTGTTTTCTTTTTTCCTTACAGCGAATGCCATGCACAACTTTCTTAGTTCAACTTTTGCATGGTGGACTTGAAAACATGAGCACTTTGTGACCTTGTCTTATTTCACCTCCTGGACTTATATTTGTTGGTAGGGACTCCTGAGAAGTGCAAGAATTATCTTAAATGTGTTTGCCCTTGAACAATTTATGTCGAGAATCATGGAGTTGGAGGTTTTCAGATAATTTTGTAATATTTTCTGGCCTAATGAGCATCAGAAATCTCTCTTAAGAGAGTTCCCTGAGATCTTGTTTATTCATTACCTTCTACAAATGTGCATTAGTAAAATAAGACCCTAAAATAAGGGTTTTTATTCTTAAAACTAAATGAAATATGTCATCTAATTACAGTTTCATCTTGTTGATGATACTGAAACAATCTGACGGCACCTTGAGATTGACACGGTTAATATAGCTTGGGTACTAACAGCTATTAATTACTTGACCATTATAGATAACAAGGGTTAATGTTTATGTCAAACATCTTCTGCTTTTAAAGTTTTTGTGAAAATCTGATGTTTTTGTTCCCATCTACGAAGAAAAATCTCTTCTAAAAGTTTCACAGAGCTTTTTGCACCGGTGTGTCTTGTCTGTTTAATCTTTAAAAGAGAAGACTGAAGAGTAAATATGTTTTGTATTTGTTTTGTTTTTTTAACTACATCATTCTGTTTAGAGTCTTCATACTGAACTGGGTTAACTGGCCTCTGGTTCCAGCTAAATGATTAAGATTAAGACAAGAGAATGACTTTTACAGCCTCATAAACATTTTAGCAGCAAATCAAATGCATAAAAACTTCAAAACTGCATTATGTCATATAGCCAAGTCTTGCACTAATGTTCTCTGCACACACAAAGTAAAATGCCATGCCACTGTTTTAAAGCAAAAAAAAAAAAAAAAAAAAAAAAAAAAAAACGCAAACCACAATAAGATTTACAACCATAGATCCTTTCCCTAAAAAAAAAAAAAAACCCACTTTCCAAA
>JBBBVU010000007.1:26110511-26123084 GCA_037177055.1 Atherinosoma microstoma
TGTGTGTGTGTGTGTGTGTGTGTGTGTGTGTGTGTGTGTGTGTGTGTGTGTGTGTGTGTGTGTGTGTGTGTATATCAGGAGGAAGGGGGTTTGGCCATGCAGTATTTGTTTGGGCGTGTGATAGTAATGCAGCACAGCATTGTGGGGTGTCTAACTGAAGCAGTGTCAGTGGTGTGGTCATTTTTCACCGAGTCGAAAGAAGATACTCGAAAACCAGTATACAATATTTGTAAAGTTTAAGTAATTCTGGGTGAAATCATTTAATACCACCAATTGGATATGTCATCTGAAAAAACACCGTCCAGAAGCGCACAAATAATGTCAGGAATAAAATGAGTAAAAAAAAAAATTTTTTTAAGAGGTTAGAAATATAAATAAATACATAAACTAACACAGAAGAATCATTCTTCAGCTTCATTGCAGCAGTCATCAGGTCACGTCCTCAAAAGAAACACCAAAGCGTTTGAAGTACTTCAAACTCCCTGTCATTACTACACAACCTTGCAGTACCTCATACATATCTCAACACACCAAAAGTCATGTTCTGTTGACTCTGCTGTAACGTCTGTTAACACCTAATAATTAACTTAAGGAGTCTGTGTGTCTGGGTCTCTTTCACTCAGCACCACCAGGAACACACATTATAAGGTTATCATGATGTCATCAGTCAACAGCATATGATTTACACAGATGTGACCCTAGACTGGGGGGTGTGGGCGGAGACTTGATAACTGCAGACAAGGACCATATGGTACCATTAGTCACATCATTTACTGGAATGAACCATCTACCTTTTCCCACCCTGACAGGTAAGTCATAGACTGACAAGAAAATGACATCACCCCCTTCTGCCTTTCAGCTGGCTGCAGGCACTATTAGTCAGAGCTGGAGTCAGGGATGGAGTCTTGTTACAGCATGAGAACCTGACATAGCCTGCACGATACAGGGAATGATTTTTTTTTTCTTACATGTGAACATAAGACGATGCATGCAATGTCCTCAACAAACACTAATATACAGAGAAGAGATGCTAGATTGTGACTAAAAAAGGGTTTAGTCAGCTTACTCATGCGGCTTAATGAAACCCAAGACCTGTGTCAAATACTCAGATAACTAGAGAACAAAGTGTGCAGCATCAGATAAGTCAGCGAGTGCCAGGATTTCTGGCGAAAAACCCATTAGGATTACTCTCTGATGTCATGGATCCCTGCAAATGTTAGCTCATCAAAAGTTCAGAAGACTCAGCAGTTCAATAGTTTTCTGCCATGTTCAGCTAAGCCATCACACTTGCTGCTTTGATTCTGCACATTAAACATAAATACTTGCATGAGCAGGGGAGATAATGTGCACCGTAAACTGATGACAGCTCAGGCTGGAAAAACTACTCGGCACTCCACAAAGACAACAAAGTTTAAGCTGGTTTTGATTCTAAACATGGCAAAACTACAGATGGAAAGAAGTGCATTTCTCAGAGGCAATTTAAACAACACTTACTTTATGGCCAAGTCAAACATCACTTCAATTGTCTTTGATTTGCTCTCACTGGAAGAAATTAGACTAGGGTTAGGTAAGGTTTTTTTTTCCTCTCTCTCTCCAGTTTACAAAGAGCTTTAACAAGTTCTAACAGCTTTCACAAGAGAACAAACAAGTGTGACATGGAAACGTGATGTATTCTCAAAGAGTCCACAGCCTGCAATAATAACCAATGTGATTTCATTACAGAGAGATGCGCTCCTGTTTCCATTTATTTCTCTTCTACATGATGGTAAAACTCAAGCATCTCATCATTTTTTTCATCAGTTTTAGCCACAAAAGTGTTATCAAACCTTAATGGAGGCTATATCTGTTTAATGCCAACACTATGGATGACATTTAATCTCAGTCCAAATGGAAAAGGGGATTACAATAATAACCAGCACAGATACATATGCAGTGTAGGATCTGGGAAGAACCGCAGTTAATTCTCAAAGTAGTTAACAGAGAAACTCCGTGCTAGATGAACTTTTAGCATTTCAGTAGGCTGGTGCCATGAGAATAGTCAACAGCTCTCTCTACCTCCATAAACAAAATTAAATGCGAATGTGTGCGTGTTTGTGATGTCGATGGTGGTTGAACACATTATGCAGACATGTCACATTTCCCCAATACAAGAGATTTAAAGTGCCTATATTACCCTAATTTACAGGTTCATAATTATATTTTGGGCATCTACTAGAATAGGCTCACATGATTTAATGTTCAGAAAAACACATCAACCAAGTCTCCTGGGCTATAAATGAGCAGCTCATGAGTAGTGTCTCCTGTAGGAGAGAATATCTTGCTTTGGTATGAACTTTGAGCTTTGTACAGTAGCACTGCAGACTTGTTACACACACAGAAACACACACACAAATACATTGACGGAAACTGTAAGATTCAGCAAGGGGGGGAAATTTAAAAACCATTATATAACCACTTTACATGGTTTGATGGACATCTGCAGTACTATACAACTATAACATTATAAAGGCTTATAGATTGTACATTAGGTGAGTGTGTGAGTTGTGTTGATGGACACAGACACCTGTGCTTCTGGCTCAGGTTCAGAGTGCAGCTGCTCCCTTACTTGAGAAGGCAGCAGTTAAAGTTGCTGCGCTCAGACCTTTGGTTGGTAAGGGGCGGACAGAAACCCTATACCTGCCTCGTCCTCCCCCCTCCAGCAGTTTGTCAATACAGAGAAGGACACTGGAAAACATGTACTTGCAACACACTGCACCTCACAAGAAGCAAGGATTTAGCATACATGAGCAAGCATATCAACGACGACTTCTTGGCGTCAACTTGTCATAAATAAAAAGTAGGCTTCACGTGTTATATATTATTATTATTATCTTATGTAAATATATGATAGAAACTCTCCTTACATTAATAGCAAGACATTTGACTTGAATGCAGTGTCTATGACTGCATTCGTGCCCATTTAAAAAGGTTTTTGGCAGAGTGCAGCAGCAGAGCTCTTTTGGAATGCTATCAAATTTCAAAGCATTAGCCAACCTTTCCGAATGCAAAACACTAAATTCACCTTTGAAGTGTTTCCCTTGAGTGACCTTACAGGTAAGCCAGGACCTCATGTTTGTTCTCAGCGAACTTTGCTTGATTTTTTTTTCATAATTATGCACCAAAGTTTATCTACAGCTGGTGATATGTTGGCCATGTAACTCTGCACCATATCACTTTTATTCTTTCCACAGCTATTTGGGGGCTAAGAGACTGTCTGTCCTTACATCACTCACGCAGCACAGCTGATGCAAAGCCATAAATATCACTCTGAGAAATGGAAAACTAAACCTGCAAGTATGTGATTCTCCTTAGTGCCCCCATAATGACTGCAGTGGAACACCTAGCACTAATTCACCTTAAAACACTGCTCACAACACAGCACATATCCGACCAGGAGAAATGCCCCCCGTGGCCAATCTATCCGCATGAACTGAATTATTAATTCGACCCTCTAACAAGGCGTCATTTAGCAGAGTTTGTGAGTGTGAAAATGATTGAGAAAAAGGGCGTGTGGGGTTGTTAAAGAGGATGCTAGTGATAAAGAAGCAGATGGCCTTCAAGTCAGACGGAAACAGAAATATAAGACTCGATGACACATCCAGCTGTAGTGGTAGGCTGGAAAGACATTTATAAAAAAAGAAGAAAAAAAAAAAACTCCCCACTTGCTTATTAATATGACATCATTTGCAATTTTCTCCCAAGCTTTGATGTCAGTGGTGTGGCATGTGTTTGTCGATCGAAACCAGATGGTGCTCAAGAGGCCAAGCTGTGGTATCATGATGTTTATGGAAGGCAATGGCACGAGATCAGGGGTAGCTCCACGGACAGCCTTCTCCTAGTAGAGTGAGGCCGACCCGCTGAAATGTTACTGCTTCCTTCGTTTTACAGCTGTCCTCTCGAAACAGGATGTTGGCACAAATGCAGTGAGAGATAAAGTTTACTTAAGTATATTTCCATCCTCTCGAAGTCACACAAGTCTTGAGAAATAAGCAGCAAAAAGTCACAGCACACAGACAGGGTGGAGAATAGGAAAAGACAGACAGCAAGTCAACAGGCTGCCTCAGGATTTCCTCATGTTCGCATTTAGCTGAGACGTTTGTATGACAGAAGGTCACGAGATGCACTGAACCAATTTTTGTGAGATATATAGAGATAGAGATAGATAGATAGATAGATAGATAGTATACTGTGACAAAAATTAGTCACTGAAGCTGCGTTTCCATTACCCTTAGAATTGCGCAAAACCTAAATATCGAAACTAAAAATCTGGTAATGGAAACACCTACATTTCGAAAAACCTCTCAAATATCCCTAAAAAGCTTTTACGCTCCCAGGAGGTGGTTTTTCAGATGTATCGATATAGAAGTATTTCGCAAAAGTGTAATGGAAACACCTATTCTGCATTTTCACTTGACTGGGCGTGACGTGGGGGCGTCGCGTGACCAGTTTGTTTACAGTAAAGATGTCTCGGAATGTATGAATGGAGTTGGAGACGGGAATCTTTTTACAAATAACTAAACAGAAAAATATAACCGTCATCCTTGATAACAAACAACAGCGAAATGCTCCAAAACATAAAATGTTTTGTATCTCCATCTTCCTCAGAGTGGAGTCTCACGGGACGAGATTTTACGTGAATTACGGCTTATGCGCTAAACACCATTCAATGGAAACACTGCCATATCGCTATTGTACTTGGTCGAAATTTCAGATATATTGCTTTTATTTAGCGAAAAACTGTCATGGAAACGCAGCTTGAGAGGTGAATACAGGGGTGTGTCAGACACACTGAATCCAAGGAGGATGAACTGGACTTATATGACAGTCAACTTAGCGGTCAACACAAAATATCAGCACCCTGCCTCACCTTCTCTCTGTACCAAGTAACACACACACACCACAGGCAGATGAAGTGATATCAATTAGACAATCACTCAGCTCCAGTCACACACACACACACACACATTACCCTAGTGATAGGCAAGAAAATTAACACATCCTTGTCTCTACATATAGTTATAAATAGATATAGATTTACACATTCTAGTGCATTTCATTTTCATTATTAGTTCTGCTAATAGGCATTTTAATATATTGTCTACATCCCTTATTAACAATTAAAGGATAATTTACCTTGTTCAATCAGAGACAAACGACCATGCACACTTTATACCTATCAACCTAACATGCATGTTTTTGGACTTGGGGAGAAAGCCGGAGTGCCTGGAAAGATTCCATGCATGCAAGAGACAACATGCAAACTCCACACTGGAGCTGGGCAATTAATCAAAAATGAATCAAAACAGACATTCAGAACCAATAATTGATGTAATCGTGCTCAAGTCAATTATTTCAGTTATTTCTCTTAAATATATTTATAAATATTTATTAAATGACCGTATTTAGTTCAACTGTGTGTTCTTCCTTTCAGCCATTTTAAAATCAATATCTGCTCCTCTATTATGAAAATATTTGGAACAAAAACTTTCGGATAGCTATGAGGGCTAAAAATGAAACAATACTAAAATAAATTGCTTATTAATCGTAATCGAGGTAACGTGTTCAATTAATGGTGATATTGATTTAAGGTACCATCGCCCAGCCCTACTCTACACAGAAAGGCCCCTAGCTGAGATCCCAAGCAGGAACCTTGTTCTTAATCTGAGGTGAAAGTGCTAACCACCACACCACTGTACAGCCCTTTTATTGCAGCAGTTACAACAATAATATCTGGGACAATATTTCATCAGGCCAAAGTAACTATTATGATAGAGTTTGTCATTGGGAAAGACTACAAATTTATACTGGAAATCCTCCATGCAGAACGCAAAAAAAAACATGAGATTAAAAAGTATCTGCAGGACTCAATGACTCACACAAAGGACTTTTAAAAAATAATTTTTCAATCTCTCTCTTATAAAATATCCTACATTTATGGAAATAATATTCTAAATACCAGGAGAACTCCCTGGTATATAAATCAATGTTAAATTCATAACACTATTTCAATGCATGCCCACCAAAGCCAGGCTGTATTTAACTCATGTTGAAACAACCTGTTGTCGTTATCACGCCATCAAAAACTGACTTCTTGTAAAAACTGAAAGCATCTCACAAGATGTTCTTTGGCACTGGTGCCATGACACATGAGCCAATATGATATCTGACACCAGTTGCAAACATAGCCTTATTAACAAACAACAAAGTCCATGTTAGGAGATAGGAGGGTTCTCCGCTTTCCATATGAAAAAGTTGTTTTATTTCACAGTTTGCACCCTTTGTCAGCACCATAGGGCACTATTGGTTTTTCTTGTTGCTTTGGCCAAGGTAGCTAAAGATAATCAGCTGTGGTCCAAAGAAGAACAATGATGTTTAAATTAGTCTGTTTTTTTTTTGTTTTTTTTTATAAAACTGATGTATGAAAATACATCTCCTTTTTCTTCTTTTCCATTCACAGTGATTTATAAGTGATGGTCATCATTCCTCTGATCTCACTGGGAGAGTATTCCTTTGAAACTGGAGGAGTTCATCATATGGATGAGAAAAGGGAGTGTGGAAGACAGACGGAGAGGAGACAAGAGGATTGTCTGTTGGCAGCGGCAGGGTGGATATGAGAAAAATCTTTGGAATGCTGAGAAAGCATAGCTCTCCGGGCTCGCAGACAGGGGGAAGGAAACAAGAGCATTTGGAGAGCACAGAAAGCCATAAACCAACTCCCTAACAAGAGGTAACAAGTCTGAGGCCCACAACTTTACAAATCAATACAAAGTTTATAAGAACGTCTATCTGCAGTGAATTAAACCAACACAGATGAAATATAAAGTTACTCTTTGGCTGGGGTTTCACATCCAGTCTCAGTCTATGTTGATCATTATGTCATCTGACGATTGATTTGATCTTTCAGGAGTTATCACTTTCAGTCTCTTTTCCCCTCACTGAGATTCTAAAAACCTTCCTTCCAGTCACTCCACATGTTCTTCATTTTGTAAATGGCTTTTAACTCTCCCGATCCTTATCTCATCAGCCACAAGCCAGTAAAGAAAGACAACCACCCCATTTCATCTAATTTAAGACCAGAGTTCTTTGTTTTCCTGTTGCTAAGGGAAACAGTATAAATTTGAGGTTTACAGTGCTTTGTTGGACTGTTTTCATCCTCTGTGACTCTGGGATTCACTGTCCTTTCTTTTATGATAATCAGGATGAAAGCCAGCAGCCCCTGACAGGCAAAAAGAGAGAGAAACCTGTCACATGTTTATAACTCCTGTACCCTGAGGCCTGGTGGGCTCCCAGCAGATGCAACAAAGATATTAGCTACCATCCAGTCGTACAGCTTCAAGCTTGCAAAACAATACTTTTCTTTGACTGTTTTTCCTTGTTTCTACTCGTGTTTGGGAGCAATTTAAGTTTAAAAAAGAAAAAAAAGAAAAAGAAAAGGACATGCTGTGAGAAGAAAAAAAGATTTGAACTATGAAACAAGAACCATGTTTCATTGAAGATAACATCAGCATGCGTAATGTACCTGGACTGCAGAAAAACTGGCCTCCAAAACTTGTTTAATGAGGATGGCTCAACAAGAACTACTGACTCACCCATTTATATTCAGTTGGCAATACACCTTGCCTGTTTAAGACAGAAATCCCTCTGAGTCGACAGCTACATCTCACCCCAAAATTTCTGCCTATTTTATCTGGGAACAGTCTTCAAATAAGAATTTAACATCTGTTTGGTCTTTTATGAAAAGAGGAAAATGTCTGTCATCATAAACCCGAAGAAGAACACCGTGTCTCTGACTGTGATGCCTGCTCAAGAACTGATCAAAAACACGACATGTACCAACATGGTTCGGGATAAATGCTGCCATCCCCATGCGATTACATCACTCATACCTCAATGTGATACATTATGTATGCCAAATTAAAACAAAGCTCACTCATGTGGTTTCTGGATATGACTCCCAGTAATCTTGCTAAGAGGAAACACCAAATACAGGACAAAACTGATGAACTAACAAATGTTGGTATGTCGGATGTTTACGGACCACAACAGCTTTTAAGAGCTTGAACTCAACAACAGAAGAAGGAAACCAGTTCTGTGTGTGCAATAGCTGGCTGCAACACAGGAATTATTTTATTTGTGTGCACTTCTGTGCAAGTGTGAGCCTGTACGTTTGTAAGGCAAAACAGCGCTGCACTTATAAGGCCTGGAAAAAGGTTGCTGCTCTCGTCAACAGCACTTTACTTAAAAATTCATTCTGTTACAGTAGGAGGAGGTGGCCTAACATAGCAGAAAGTACGATGAGACAAATACAAGCATGTTCTTGAGAGCAGAGAATACTATTGAAGCAAAACGCAACTGTGTGAGGTTTCAGTGAAATACCATAAAAATGTTTGAGTAATATGAAAATAAACACCACGGTCTGGGAACTATGGCCATTGTGAGAGTTAGATGATATGCGTCTGCTCAGCAGAGTCATTATGTGGTGAGCAAGAAGATACTGAACACTGACAAATTACTTTTTAATTGGCCAAAGCTTTCAAATAGAAGCTCTGAGAAACAAAAAGTCATGCAAATCATTAAGGAGGGCCACCAAAAGATGGACAAACTCAGAGAAATACAAAAGCCATAATAGCCGTTTCTTACCCTTGACACGGAGAGGGGCATGCTGAAGTCCTTGCCTCCCTGCAGCCTAAAGCCCCAAGGCGCTGGGCCGCTGAGGGTAACAGTGTACATGTTCATAGCCTTTAGGAAGAGAAAAAAAAAAGTTTAAATAAGCCAGAAAGCTTTGCTTTTATTTCCAGCAAAAGAAAACATTCCACACATAAAATGACATTCAAGTTGACATCTTTCACAGTGTATACAGTTAACGTATACCTTACATAGGCCTTTTGGCAAAAGTACTCCTCTGACTATTGGAATTAGGTCGTTCACGTATTAAATACACACAGAACACAGCAAGAGCAGTCCAAGGCTGCACACTTCCACTAGGGCTGAATATAAAACAGACTAATCTGGACACTGTTTAACATAAAAAGTTAATCACTTCCAAGTGTCGCCTCTTTGAAAACTGTCACGCAAATTCATCGAAAAAGTTTGGAGCAATTGAGCCAACAACAGACAAACCATACCAACCATATAATCTCATTTGGGGAGGTTATAACATTCCAGAGCTGCATTTAGGACACAACATTCCTGCATTCATCATCATCATCATCATCATCGTCATCATCATCATCTCAGGAAAGCATTTCTTATGAAAGCTTAAGTCAGAGTTTGGCAACATATGCTACAACATTAAAAACATTAAAGTACTGGAACATAAGGGTCGCAGCAATACGCAAGTTATCATTCCTTTCAAGGAAAACATACACAACTTGTGTACTTAAGTGAAATGCAAGAAATAATTTAAGTGAAATGTGCCTCCCTTGTCCTCAACGTCTAACCTCGCCTTGCTTCATATTATTTGTACAAGTCAAACCATGAAAACGCTGATATAGCTTCTTCAGATTTTACTGCTGTTACTGAAAGGAAAGGAGCTTAATATGAAACTAATTCTAAGAATCAAAAGGTAACCTGAGTGTAGGGCTACGTCACTGGCTCTCACTGTGACCTGACCACTGACCTCTGGACATGCACCCTTTACTCCAGCCCTTGCTGCTGCTCCTCTTCCTCCTCCACAACCTTACCAGTTGCCATTGTTTTTCATCATGACACGTATATCCAATGTCATCATGCAAAACCTACCTTATCTTCAAGGGCCGGCTCGGAGCCCAAACCTGAGAGAAAGCTAGGGAGTCAGTGAGCTGAGGCAAGCAGATTCTGCCTCTGTTGGCAAGCCCTACCCCGATGCTGCGTGCGACACAGGCAAGCCTTAGCCTCTGCTCACTCCTCAGAGGCTATATAAGGAATGTAAAACTACACCAAACTATTTCAGCCCAACACCCACATGAGTCACAGGGGAGGGGGGGCTCGGAGGAAGATGGAGAGAGGTAACGTCAACTACCCCTAAATTCTGGCAAAGGCCCACTACATAAAAGTCAGATGACTTTTTTTTTAACTTTTTTTTTTTTTTTGCAAAAGTGCAATTGAGAAACAGCAGACAGCTTCAACTGAAGAAACTAAAATAAAGCGTATGAGACTTAATTTTTTTCTAAAGGACATGAAACACAGTACAACCAAACCAGCAATTATGTTTCAACACCAACTTCTTAAAGCAAAAAAAAAAAAAAAAGCTCCATAATAAAAGAACTAAAACAGTGTGCTTATAGATAACATAAAAATAGCACTGGAGTCTTACTAATCTTACTAATTTAATAAAAAACCACAAACATACAAGCACCCCCAAATAATCCTAACACTAAAACCTATTTTCACTTGTTGCATTTAGCTACTTTTTGCAAGACTGACACTGCACTCTCTACATAGTACAAACAACTATTTTAATTGCTAAAACTTGGATTATTCTTTATTATTTCTCCTATCACAAACATGGGAATATGACAGAACATAAGCAGAAATAAACAAGCTGCTTGTGAAAATACACACTGATACCCAAGCAGCAACAGGTAATGGACGTTAAATTTAATTTGTGATAACAGCACACTGAAAATTGATTATTCACTTGTTTTAAGCAGGTTATATCAAGACAAGAGAGTTAATATTGTGAATCTGAATGCAATGCTTTTAATTAAAATTCTACTTTCAGTATAAAACCATCCAGGAAACCTTGAGGCTAAGACAATAAATATAGTCCAGCGTTGTTTGACTTGTACAAATAACATAGCGCTTATTCATTTACTATCTGTAATGTGCTATTGTGTCACACTTATTTGAATGTAAATTACGTTCAATTACATGGTGTTAGGAATTTATATTGTTTACTTTTAAATGCTTTCAGGACAAGGAGACTTTAGATTGGCAGTCAGAGGTGGACACTTAACAGAGGAGGAAGCTGGACGGAGCAAAACTCTACAAACTCGACTTTAACATATTAGTTAGCACAGCTAGCCCGATGGAGTTCACGGCAGCAAGGCAACTTTTTTAAAAAGTATGGTAAGGACTTAAAAGCATCCTATGCAATTACTTAAAAAAAAAAAAAAAAAGTTCGTTTAAGAAAGTTTCACTTCAGACATATTCAAAGGAATACTTTGGGATGTTTGGAAATATGAATTAGCTTACCTCTTGTCCCTCACTGTGCTCGGTAGACATCACGAGTCACTGTGCCGAATAATAAAGAAAAGTGTGTGTGGGGGGGGGGGGGATAAAGTCTTTTTTGTCGGCAACTATTTGGACTTCCTCAAAGCGAACGTCAGGAAGCCACTGCAGATCCCCCTGGTAAGCAGCAAACTCATTCCCTCAAATACTTTTTCAGTGGGACTCGTCTGAAACGTCACAGGTCACGTGACCCGAGGCTCAGTCTGTGAACCGGGAGAGGCTATCAGCTGCTACACCATCCACTACCAATTATATTTACAAAAAAGTTATGTTTCTTTCTAGCAAATCGAGTCCCGACAGGGTTGTATCTGTTCCCACAGGTGTGGCTGTATAAAGAATGTGACAATAAAAGAAACTTTCAATTAAATTGGCTTTATTTGAAACCACTTTTTTCACTTTAAAGAATTGAAGTGTGTAACCAAAGGTTTTTAAATTGCACCAATGCACAACATATTATATTCCAGTAATCTCACTGCACGCAAATTAAGACTTTATTTGTAATTGTCATCCATAATTGTAAAATACATTTAATTGTAAAACAGATGTTAATGACCGCTGATAAATCCGTGCAAAGTTGTAAAATTTTGAGTACCGATTCATACATTTGTTCCAAAAATACGATATATTTTACAAATTATTTCTGTTTATGCCCAGTTTTAATACTGGGCTAAAAAACAAAAAAACAATGTCTGCTTTATTGCAACACTTTTTCACATTAATGATGGAACAAATTGATGAATAAAAACATGCCTTTACAATCATTTTGAGTATGCTATAAAATAACAAAACACTTTTATTGGTTAACTTTCTTGACTTGTGCCTAGTACATTGAAATAATTCAATTAATAACTGTTTATTGGTATGGAAATATTAAAAGTATTCACACACACACATGCTCTGTTTCTCAGCTACAGTTTCTCCTGTAGCTGAACACACGTATGAGTTAAAAACCTGACTTCCAGCCTGGTTTCTGCCGTTTGCAGCATCGGCGTTGACTTATACAGAATGATATTGATCAGACAGGTGTGCAAGACAAGTTCTTTTCTGTCATCATTTCTTGTTTCCTGTCTATGATCCGATGGGAGGGACAGATCTGTACATCTCCATGTAAAAGGATCAGGATCATTTTGATCCAATCCACCAAAGTTTTAAGATACCCCAATATTAATCTCAGATCCATGGATCTGAATCCATGGATTTTGGAAATCCAGATCATTTTGATCACATTAAGACACTTGTGAAGTCGGCCTATTATCACTTAAAGAACATATTGAGGATTAAAGGACTGATGTCTCCACAGGATTTAGAAAAACTTGTCCATGC
>JBBBVU010000007.1:26129192-26155955 GCA_037177055.1 Atherinosoma microstoma
TTTAGAAAAACTTGTCCATGCATTTATCTTTAGTAGACTAGACTACTGTAACGCTGTCCTTACAGGTCTCCCTAAAGAGTCCATCAGACAGCTGCAGTTAGTCTCAGCAGTTTAAAATCAGGGCTAAAAACTTTTCTATTTGCAGCCTTTTATGACAACAAGTGATATTTTTTCTGAGGGTTTCCTTCTTTATTCATTATATTGTCTATTTTTGTTAATTCATTTTGTTTTTAAATTCTTCTTGTGCTTTCTGCACCCCACTGTAATGTGTCTAATGTTTGTATGTAGAGCACCTTGAATTGTCCTGTACATTTAATGTGTTATACAAATAAACTTGCCTTGATTAATCAAGAAGACATTTTATGTTCGTCGCATACAGGATTGTATATTTGTTTTTTTATTCTTAAAATACATAAATATTACATTATTTTCTGGCCAGTATGTTACAGTACAATTATCTTAACTGGTCAAATGCCAAAGGTAACCATAACTATGATGTATTCTTGTATCTTTGCTTGAGTGTTGTTGTTTTTTCTTTTTGCGTTGCTTTATAGCTCCAATTCACAACATTTTAGAGAGAAACTCTGCATAGGTTATTTAGGATAGGACAATTACATAGGAGGGATAATAAGGAGGTCTTCATAATACATTACATTACATTTTCGTAATACATTACAATGCAAAAGATTGTTTCCAGCATATTAGACTTTTGATATCATATAAAAAGCAGCATGTGTGCAGGGCCACTATTTAGATGTCTATAGATGTGAACAGCTCTTCATAACAGTGATTAATTTCCCATCTGAACGTTTCACATAGTTACATTTAATGTTCAAATATGCCATTATCTAGCTAATGTCAGAAATTAGAGACACAAAATTCCAAACCCTAAATGCAGATTTGGTTATTAGTTTTTTGTTCAATATTATGAGTCATTAATCATCTTATGAGCCCCTCAGATTTATCTGCTGTTCCTGAACTGTATATAAAAAGTATTTTAATTAGCACCCCCTCCAACAGCTACAACTGTAAAATAACACTTAGATTCTGATACATAAAACAATATCTATTATTATATGATATAATAATATATAATGTTGACAGTGGACTAATTTGGACTAATTTCAGTGGGTTTCTTTGAAGTACTGCCAAATAAAGATTTCCAAAATATGATTTAACTCTGGTCATGTTTCTAAACAGAAAACTTTCATGCTTATGTCACATTTTTAAGTTGTATTTTTTTGTGCAAAGTAAAGTATTTTGTTGCTGCTATAATAAAATCTAAGCATGGTGACGACTGATTAATTTATGTCTAGACAGCGGATGGCCAGGAGATGGAGACAAACTGCAACAAAATGAAAGTGGTACCCTCTGGGTGCTGCCCTTGTTCCATCATCATAGTGGATGAACAAGTGCAGAAATCATGAATCACCAGTGAGGGCCTTAAATCGAAGCCTATATTGTTTATTCCAGACTATTTAAGTACTTGACCCGCGTTCTGCAATCATTGCTTTAGCACAAGGAAAGCTGGATTAACATATAAAGTTGCTAGTTTTTGCGCTGAAGAACTGCTGTTGTTAATTTTGTGGGGTTTTTTTAACGTCGGATCGGCAAATCTACAAGGCTCAGTTAAACTTGTACTTCTTATGAAAGATGGCTGACAACGGAGCACACCCGACCGAAGAAGACCCAGCCGCAGCTTTCCTGGCCCAACAGGAGAGTGAGATAGCGGGAATTGAGAACGACGGAGAGGGATTTGGGGCGCTGGAAGGAGCGGATGATCTGGAGCCGTCTCATCCGCAGACCGACAACTATGGTAAGTTTGTGACTGAGCTAATGTCAGTTTCAGCTAGCAAGCAAACGAGCTAACTAGCTAAAATGCATACCGGTACTTGTAAGGGCTTGATAAAAGTTAACCATGAAAAACCTCGTCCCAAATTGTTAGAAAATAATTTCACTGGTTGATACAGTTGGTTGGTGTATGTATAAAGTTAGTTTATAAATATGACACTGCTCTTTTGTAATAAACTATTGAGTATTAGCTTTTTAGCCTAAGTAGCCGACAATGGTGCGTTAGTTTTGCTCACCGGCTACGTCCGTGACGTTTTGTAATCCCATACAACATCCTGCTGAAGTTGTCCAGTAGTGTCAAACCATGAAGCGTTTCACTAACGCTGATTTCATTTAAGATAAACAAAGTAAAAGTGACGTGACAGACATAAATAACTAAAGAAAATGCTTTTCCAGTGTTATTCCAAATTTTGTAACCTTTTAAATTAAGTGACCTGGTTCTGATTTTCTGCGTGACCTGTAGGAGGTGTTTAAACATCGTCAAGTCGCAGACTGGTGTCAGTTATTCATTCATTTATTTTAGTTTAGTAGTATAGCATTTTACCTTTGTAAAATAGATTATGATAC
Organism: Atherinosoma microstoma; assembly: GCA_037177055.1. Taxonomy (NCBI): domain Eukaryota; kingdom Metazoa; phylum Chordata; class Actinopteri; order Atheriniformes; family Atherinidae; genus Atherinosoma; species Atherinosoma microstoma. The sequence goes on from JBBBVU010000007.1 coordinate 26,131,611, forward strand.
CAAGATGTTATGGAGTGTTTTCTTGAAAAAAAAACGTTAATAAGGTCAAATCGGGTTACTAGAGACAAATCGATGCAAACTTAGGTCACAAAATTGAACTCTACACCTGAAAATCCTGTCATGTCAGCTGACAAAACACCACGGACAAAAAGCCCATCCCCAAACAGGTGCTGCTACATTTCTAAAGTCTTAACCGTTTCAGGAAGAAAGGGACACTAACATAGTTGTAACACAGTTAGGTTACGGCAGACTGAGCAACTGTGACTGAGAAATTAAGAGAGGAATTTCATTTTAACATCAAACTTGTGTTTCTTTCTCTTACCCTGATGTTAGACGACTTCGAAGAAGAGCCTGCAGCGGTGAATGGAGATATGTTTCAGGTGAGCTCACTTTAATTAAAAAGTCCAGCTCTTTAATAACTTTTTTTAAAATGCTTTATGGTATGTAATGTTTTGAAAGTGACATGTTTACTGTCAAGCCCATGCATTAAATAAAAAGCTGCTTATAAAAGAATAAATGTTTTATTTCTTCCAAAAAGGAGTCCAACGGCCCAACAGACAACTATGCAGCCATCGCCCAGGTGGACATTCAGAGACAAGAGCCGGAAAGTTTACGCAAGTGGAGGGAGGAGCAGAAGACACGCCTTGAAGCACTAGGTAGGCAAAGATGCCCCATTTGATTATCAGTCTTAATAAGCCGTGGTGATTTTTAAATCACATATGGAGTGGACTTGTTATCCTCGTAAGACCAGGACTGCCTGCGTTGTGATAACATTTGTTATTTTCTATTGTTGCACCCTAACAAGACTCAGCTTCCAAGGCAGCAGAGGCAGAATGGAGGGAGAAAGCAAAGAAGGAGCTGGAAGACTGGCATGTACACCAGAACGAGCAGATGGAGAAGAATAAGGCCAACAACAGGTGAGGTTCTGACATTCACCATTAACATGCAGAAAAGTTGTAGTTGGTGATTATGCCAATTATAAATGAAACTTAATGAATAATGCTGCATTGTCAGAAACATGTCCTTGTCCTCAGTTGAAATGATTAAAGAATGGTACACAACCTCAGATGAACAACATCACATGAAAAATTACACTTTGTCATTATTTAATGAACAAAAACTGAAGCAAAATGCAGAAACGGTGTGTGAAACACAATACCACCTCCTTGGGGTTAGGTAGCAGCACATGATCAGAAAATGCAAGCACTTTTATAAAGTAGAAGTTTTGTCTGTTTGCTGGTCTGGAGCATTCATTATAAGAGTTAACACAGTGCCAAGGAGGAAAGACATCAGCAGCGATCTTTGTTAAGTAATCGCTGCTGTGCATAATTTTATCAAGGGTGTTTAGGACATCTTCTGGAGTCCATCATTCTGCGGTGAGAAAGGTTATTATGAATTTAAAAACATTTAAGACAATTAAAAGTCTGTCCAGTCCAGGATTGGACATCCCAGTTACATCTCAGAGTCCACAGGCGTCAGTTAGCATGTCAAGTAAAAGTTCACAACAGTTTGATTTAGAAAAAGACTGAACATGTATAGCTAGTTTGGAGGGGTTACCAGGAAATAGCCTCTTTTCATTTAACATTGTGGTGGGGAGGTGATGATTTGAGGCTTATTCTGGTGCTACAGGACCTGGACCTCTAATAGTAAGTTGACTGTTCCTCCGTGTGCCAAAGTATAGAGAGTCAAATCTGAGGCCATCTGTCCAACAGCTTAAGCTTGGCGGAAATCGGGTCATGCTACTAAAGGTGAATTATTCCAAACAGCAGCAGATCTAAATCAGAACGGTTGAAGAAGAGAAGAATGGAGGTGTTGCAACGGTCCAAAGTTCAGACTTTAACACGACTGAAATACAGCGGTGGGATCTTAAGACAGATTGAGACAGAAAAATAAAACCTCAAACTCAAATGAATAGGAGAAACATTATAAAGAAGAGTAAGCTAAACGTTCTTCCATAATGATATACTATACTATACTATACTAGACAGTCATTTAGCAGACACTTTTATCCAAAACGACTTACAATATATCAGAGAAATAAATCATTTTGTATAATTGCAGCTAAAGATTGTTTTACAAACAAGTGAATTATTGAATCTACTTGGTTCTCCTGACACTTGTACCACATTTTGGCTAAGTTTTTGTATTTTGTTAGCGATGGGAGAGTACCGATACTAGGTATCGCTATCGGGCCGATACTGGCCTTATTTCAAAGTATCGGTACTTGTTAAAGGCTTCCGGTACCAGCCACCGATTTAAAAAAACATAAAACGTATATTTCAAACAAATATTAAAGGTCAGAGTTGTTTGTGTTTTTATACTAAACTCTATGGTAGGATGACTGCTGCCATTGTGTTCATTTAAACTTTGTTTTGAGATAGATATAGACATCAAAAGTACTAGTGGTATCAGTACTCTGTATCGGTGAGTACTCGAGTGAGTATTCGTACTTGTACTCAATCTGAAAAAAAGTGGTATCGAACATCCCTTTTTTTTTTTTAAATAAATAAAAAAAAAGGACCTTCTGTAATTTTGTGTCGCTGCTCATCTGAGAATCTTAGTTATCTAATTCTAAGACCAGTTAAGTATCAATTTTAGTTTGTTTTTTAAGTTATGACACAATACGTCAAACCTTTGAGTTGAAAGAAATTTGTCACATATGAAAGTGTTATGTTAGATATATATTAATTGTACAGCTGACCACATAGAGGTGAGGAAATGAGATTATTGCCACATGAAGACTGTTGTACAATGTGTTATTCCTACAAATGTATGGCAGCCTCTCCTCTTCTTGACCAAGCTAACCGGTTCTTCTCTCACACTTTCCAACAGACTCTGTCCAAGTCTGGCACGGTATCACTCTGCATCTGTAGCTGTAGTTTTAGTTTTCATAGTGCTGAGAGACAGTCCTCTGATGAGATATTAATCCAGAGGGGCATGTAGTTCAAATGTGTGGAAAACAAAACAGGAAGCGTGCTCGCTGGAAGGAATGCAAACGGCAGGGAGCGAACGTCACGGTCCTCCGTCTCGGCTCCACAGCAGTCTGCGTATGCCTGAAAACGCTTCCCTCCTCCAGGCTTTGCTCATTGGCAACCACGTTACAGACTAGTTAGTGGAACATTTCCAGCTCGTCAGAACTGTCTCTCGGTCCTTTTGAATGAATGACTGAAGCTTTTAAATGGCACCCTAACTTTTTTTCTGCTTGTTTGACACTGAAACTGTTCTCCTCTCTCCTTCTTTTTTTCCTGCTTTCTTGGCCTTGCCTGCGTACTAGGATTGCTGACAAGGCTTTCTACAAACAGCCCAACTCTGATGTTATAGGCTTTGTGTAGGTTTAGAGTTCTTATGCTTTTTAATGTCGTCTGCTCTGCCTCCCTTCAGTTATCACTTTGCACCCGATGCATGCTCCCGCCCTAAAATGACTAGTTTTTTGATGGGCTAATTTAGTGTTTCTTGCATCTTATAGACCGTTACAAATGTTTCCAATACATAACAGTACATATTTATCCAACAATGTGTATTATGCATGAAGTTAGTTCATATCTAGCAAACAAGGTGCTATTTGTGTTTGGTTGAGCGCCATGTTTTACTGCTCTGAAATCCCTCCAGTAGTGGAAGTCATTCATATTTTTTTTTTCCCCCTCCCTCGTGCAGAGCATCCGAAGAGGCTTTCCTGGCGGAGGCCGACGGAGACAGTCCCGGATCTGAATGGGAGCGAGTCGCTCGTCTCTGCGACTTCAATCCCAAAACCAACAAACAGGCAAAGGACGTCTCTCGGATGCGCTCCGTCCTCATCTCTCTTAAACAGACACCTCTAGTTCGCTAGATGACATCGTTTGCAGACTTTCTTCTAGTAACATTGCCTTTTCAGTTTTAACCTCACAATGCATAAAATAATTTGAATGCCCCCCCCCTTTTTTTCTCACTATGTTTATAACCTTTTAAAATCTTCCCGCCTTTCTTGTGGCCTATTATATTCTAATAATATACTTAACCTGACACTCCTGTGCTCCTGTGAGAAGATGGGTAGCTCTGTTACGTTATTTTACTTGGTCAGCACTTACAGGGTCATCACTACTATACTAAGGAAATATTGTTACTGTAAGTTAAACATTTTCCTTTCCCCTTTAACTTTTAAATTATTAAGTTAACTTTATTTGCATGTCTCTGCTGATATTTTGATTGCCAAGTTTTTAACCGTAGTTTTATAAATCACCATTTAGGTCAAACACGGAGTAGATTGTAACCACGTTTGCCTCTTAGGATCATACACACGTTTTTCAGACATTGCATGGCGTCCCTGATCATCGTATTTACGGTAGCTAATATGACTCTCTTTCACAAACATAAGCTTGTGGCCTTTCTGATCTAGCTCTTACTTTGCGTCTGATGCTAGGTGGTTTTACTCTTCAATTGGGCGAGACTCCAGGAAAAACAAAAAAACAAAAAGACTCACAACCAAAGACTTCCATGTAAATTTGGAAATCAGGATTTACACCTTGTTTTTCATTTCAGATTTTTCATCATTTTTGTGTTACAAACACCATAGATTCTCTTTTTTTTTTTCAAAAACACAGCAAAGTGTCATTTTTATAAGTGATGTCTGCACATTGCTTCACATGTTGCCTATTTGGACATAATGAATATTAAAACAGCGAATGTTAAAAGGGAACTGGAAAATAAAAAGTTTGAGTCTGATCACCTCATTTTTATTTCCTTTCAGAAACTGTTGCCATCTAATAAACCCTGGAGATGATCACTTAAGTAATAAAGAAAAGTGTGGCCCAGTGCTCCTTCTTATATTGTCACAGATTCCTTTGGCATGTTTGGGGCATTTACTCACAAATTAAAGCAATAAAAATTTGCGATTTCTCTATGAAGCAAGAACATGTTCACCGGCAAAGAGAAAACAAGTTGTGTTTAATTCTTTTTCACAAAAAAAAACACAAATTTTGTTCGTCGTTTATCCTCTGTTGAGAGTTTTTCGATTCTTTGTGCAGCAATTGATAAGTTTCTGGGGAATTTTCACACAAGTGTTTAACGTGGATACTGACCCAACATCATGAAAAAAAAATCTTCCTATTAAGATAAAAACATCCTGCATATTTAATGTGAATAAAGCTGTGATTTTTAAAAAATATATATATAATAAAATCACAGAACATCAGATTTAAAGTGAAGTTTATATCAGAAGATGTAAGATGGGTTATTCCAATGATCATGGGACATATTAGAAATTAAAGTCCAGCTTGCTTACTTGGTTAAAAAAACAAAACATTCTGCTTTGCTGGTAACAGCAGACTTAAACAATCATTTTATCAGGATGAACAACTCCATTTCTTCTTCCTCTTCTGTTAATAAATAATGACCCGATTATATCTAAACAATTCTGTAGACTGCACATCATTCAGATTGTTCAGTCCATTTCCGAGATGGATCTGCTTCCTTGTCGACTGGAGGTGTGAGAGTGATCCATCTTCACTGCTTGGGTTTCAGAGCTGTGGTAAACACACCTACGATAATTGCAACTACAGTAAAGCCTTGAGCGAAGATGCGTCCCCTCATCAGCATCTGGGACTGTCTGGTTTTCCCTTGATGAAAGGCACGAAGGCCGTATATCAGAGCTCCCGCTGTGCCCAAACAACCTGGAAAATAAACAATTCACCACATGAAGACAGAGTGCACGTGTGTAGGTGGTAACAGGAGACTGCAATGTCATTCAGAGTGGGAGGGTAGATGCTATGGAGGCTTAATTCTACAACAAAGTAAATTAACGAAACATATGCCAGTTGAATAATTATTAGGGTAACCTTTAATAAAACAAAACATAGCACTTCTTAAAGTAAATGTAGCAGCAAAGGTACGTACACACAAATATATGAGGGTCTTTTCTTCTAAATGCTACTAACATTAGCTGTGCATTTTCCGGTTTTTGATCAAAATACTAACCAAACAGTCATTTTTTATCATGAATGAAGCATTTAATGCCATTGTAGGGTAAAAAAATCACGGATGTCATGCAGAGGACGCGGTGTACCACCCTTGTGTAACTTCCCTCCAGTGTTTCCCTGCTTGTATAACTCACCTATGGGAACGAATGGGTTCTCCTTGGTTTTCCTCATAAATTTTTCTTTGAAAGTTTCATCCTTGGTCCTTGGCAAAGGGCTGAAGCCTTCGATGACCGGTGGCTGGGAAAAGTCAAAAGGGACAGCTGCCGACGGGAGTCTTTTAGGTGGTTGCTCAGGGACCGCTGGTGTTGTTGCCGTCGCCATGTTTGCTTTGGGAGGACCGACCATAGACTTCACTTCCGGTTACACTTCGCCCCAACGTCATCTCCTTTTTTTTTTTTAAGAAAAAAAAGAAAGAAATTCGGTATGTTCCTTTTTATTAAGCTTATATTCATAATTAGTTTCATCATTCTAAAGCAAGATTGTGAAGTAATTTTGTAAAGTTACAAAGTTTTTACAAAAATATGTATGCTTTTTCCGACGGGCATTTTTTTTTTCAAAACACACCTTTAGTTAAACTATTGTGCATTTTTCTGAGGCACCGGTATGTTTGCTAGACAGGCTAAATACTGACATGATTATGGTTACCATTATTTTTTCATTATACATCACCTCTTACCACTAAGTGGCAGTGCTGTATGGATTTCTATGCTCCAAAGACAACTGAATCTGAAGTTATGTATGCAACACTATGAATGTCAGTGAATGGATGAATAAAAAAAACACATTAGATTATGTAGAAGCTGGTGACAAGGCACCATAAAAGTGGGCATCATCTTATGTTTGGTCACGCTGATAACATGTAGTTTTACCTCGTGTGGTTTCCTTCAGTATATTATCAATTTAATGAAAGATAGGGTTGCAGCCAAAGATGGGTCTTAATTAAATAACTGGTCAAGATCATTACCAAAACCTCAGCTACCGAGCACATCACTTATTAAAAACATCCGCTGGCATCCTGTTCAGTTTCATATTGATTTCTAAATTCTCCTCACCTTCAAAGCCCTTCATAATCTTGCTCCCCCATCTTTATGAACTCCGCCATACTTGGATCCCATCCTGAACTCTCAGGTCCTTTCCTTTTTTCCAGCTCTCCTCTCCATCAGCTCATATGTCCACAGAGGGGTTAAGATTCTTCATCAGTAGAGCTCGACACCTCTGAAACCCTCTTCCATTATCCATTTGTATCATTGTGTCTTCTCCTAATTTTAAATACTTTCTTAAAACCCACCCCTTTAGACTCCAACAAGTCAGCAATTCCAAGACATCAGTCAGTTGAAGGCCCAGGAGAAGAAGCATGATCAGTCAAATCATGAACATATGAAGACAACAATGTTTAATAAAAAATAAAAAACACAGGTACTTTTCAATCTTTTTATTGAATATTAAGGTAAATATTTCACATTAATACAGGCTACATAAAGTAGAGCCACTATACGACATGAAATTTACTCTCATTTTAACCCTTTTTAGTATGTAAACAATTATACATGTATTTACCACTCTAAAAGGTTTTGATTTCTCTTTCTCTTTAGGTAATCATCCTCATCTAGTTCTGGGCCAAGTTTAAATAGCTACTTCATGTTGAGCCCCCTGCAGCCCAAGAACGGTGTATGTGGGTTTAAGTCAAAAATCGCTAAACTACGCAGAGAATGGATCCTGTTGAACAGGTGATCGCGCATGTTTGCATCATCAGGACACTGATATCCAATTTCCTCTTTCCTTGTTTGAGATAGGCACATCAAAGAATGGCGTCAAGAGAACTTCCAATTCTTTAACCTCTGCTCTGCACTGTCAGGTCTCTACTAAAGTTAACATGTACTTTTTTTTTTTTGTCTCATTCGGTCATATTCGTCAGTTGGTATAACATGTTTGCACTGTGGGTCATGCTGTGTGCGTTTTATTGTTGTGGACGCCATCTAGTTGACGTGGTTCAGGTGCACATTACCCACATGAGGTGCCCAGGTACCAGGCCACACCTGCAAGGCAGAGGATGAAGGAGGAATGTTTAAGAGCAAGTGCAGTAAAAGTTTCCATTTTTGTGACAGTGACAGAAGTCTGCACAAACCCTGAAAGTTTGGCTAAATGTCAATTTACCTGCTGTTGTGGGTCAGAGTTATCTGCATTGTTTGGGACCACTTTGATGATTGGGCTCCATGCAGGGTCGCCTGCGTGCAAACCATTGTACATCGGACCCCCTGGACCCTCTGCCATGGGAGGATGAGGGGTCAGCATGGTTCCTCCGTACATTGACATCGGCATCCCCTAAAGGGAAAATAACAGGTTAAGTGGTAAATCACAAGCATAAGAGAAAAAGGTGTGTCAACTATCAACACAGCTGTTGCTTAGTTACCTTTGGGAAGTCCATGTAACTGTTGGGCAAATGCTGAGGCTGGTGGTAGCTGTTTGCAGGGTTTGCAATGCCTGTATCATCCTGCTCCATGGGTTGGTGCTGAGAGAAGGCTGACTGCTCTGCTTGCATCTGTGGGTGCATCATGTGGCTGCTCATCAGGGGCTGGGACCAACCAGACATGGCCTCTGCAACCAGAACAGTGTTAGCTGGGTATCACAACTACTCAGACTGAAACAGCATTATGCAATTGATGGGTTAATGAAGCATTTCTCAAATTTGCCCTTACCGGAGGCACTGCCAACTCCAAATGACCAAATGCCACCCTGTCCAACAGATGCTGTGTAGCTGGTTGTGAGGAGAGGTGGGTTGACTGAACCCGTCTGCCTGATCCTGGCTAACCGCTCTGTGCCGATGGGAGGGGGAACCTTCCGGTCCTGCTGCGAAGAGCTGCCTGGCTTCGGTTGAGGAGGGGGGGCTACGGCGGAGGTGGACAGGGCGGAGGATGAGACCGTGGAGGGAGGCGGGACAGGGGATTCACCTGGTGGGAAATACGACAGTGTATCAAGAAAAGACAAATAATACCAGAAAATATAAGGCTTATAACTTGACAAAAAAAAAAAAAAAGAATTTTAGTCTTTTACCTGATGTGGATGCACTCCATGGGTGAGGGGAAAAGTGCTGTCGGCTGAACGAGGGCGTGCCAACTCCCGTGTGACCGTGCAGATACACAGGGCTTCCAGAGATACTGGTGGCATAGCTGGTCAAAGCTGTGGGAGCAAACGTAAGAAACAGATCGATGTTAAGCAAAACTATACCCCGGCTGAGGAGTTTTAAATGCTCCTTTTTTGACGCCTGAGGTAACTGATAAGTCAAATAAACAACAAAGTGATGATGTACTTAAACGAAAAAGAGTCATACCGATAGGGCTGTTGACTATCCTCTGAGAGGCAGAACGGTAGCCAGGGGCTTTGGAGCTGTCTGGAGGTGCTGCGGGCATCATATTCTCCATCTGGCCCATGCTCATGTAGGCTTGCGGGGCGGAGTACGACTGCTCTGGGGGTGATCGCGCAGGCAGATGACATGCACCCCACACCTGACTGTTTCCCACCTGCAGGTCAAGCAGAATTGTTCAAAACCAAAATATGAACTGACAAGTGGTCTCGTCACCTGTAACATTTAAGTCTAAAAATAAATGTGGAGTTAAGGATGGTTCTGCGAAAAGTATTTCAACTCACCTGGTTGTTGTTATCAAAGATGCTGCTGAAATTGAAGAGACCTGCAGGACCAAAGTTGGGGGGTAACTGCTGAGGCTTGCCTGCACTGGCGACATGCTGCATCTGAGAACCGTTCATTATTCCCAGATTTGCAGAGACCTGAATGGAGCCTGGAGCCTGGGCTTGGGGGGGCAAACTTGTGGGTTGGGATGTCTGATTTTGGGTCTGTTTTGGAGGTTCTTGCTGAGCACTGAAGGGTACAAACACAGACTGCTGTTGCTGTTGTTGCGTCTGCTGCTGCTCTGGAAGGGAATAGTAAGGCCCTGGTGGCTGCATACGATGGGAGACTCTGGGTGCAGGGGCTGAGAAATGGGGAACAGTGTTGTTGGGGTGTGCAACAGGAGGGGCTACCGACGGGAGATGGGAGCTGGACTGTGGGTTGAGAAGGGGTGGAGGAGCTTCTGTAGACGGTACAGATGAGGGAGGTGGCGGTAACTGCTGCCGAGACTCTGCCTTGGGGGGTAAAGCCATGGCAGGTGAAGGGAAACCCACAGAGCTGATGCTCTCGCTGACAGACACAGGCTGGTTCTCTACCGGTGGAGACGGCTTGTCTTTTCCAGGCGGGCCAATGGTACTGGGCTCTGTTTTAGCTGGCAGGAGAGGAGGCTGAGAAACGGGTCCGACTGGCTGCTGAGAGGCATTAGTTGTCGTCGTAGTGGAACTGTGATGTGCAGGAGAACCTGTACCACGTACTGCATTAGTGCTGCTAGAAGCATTTGCAGCAGACACAGGTGTGACACCCGTAGGTTTGGGATCGGGGGCGAAGAGTTGTTTTCTGACAGAAGAAGGAGTGGGGACGCTCGTTTGAGGATTATATGGAGTGGGATTAGAGGTATGAGGCGAGACTGCAGCTGCAGACGTGTTAGGGGCACTGGTGGTTGTGGTCTTGGTGGTCGTGACTGGCGTTCCTGAGCTGGGCGTGCTGATGTGCTCACTACTAGTCGAGTTGGGTCTAGCCTGGGCCCCAGCGCTGCTGGTTCCCCCGTTGTGTTTGGGGGAGCTGTTAGCACTGCCGGGACTCACGGGACGCACAGGAAAGGGACCCCAGGTGCTAGCGGCTGGAGAGAAGGTGCCACCGAACTGTGCCATGGGTAGACGAGGGTGTCTGATCTGGTGCATGGTCTGCGCAGCCAGTAGAGCCAGCTGAGGGTGAGCGTATGCCAGGGGCAGAGACACTGGGAAAGGCTGTCTGACATTTGATGACAGCCCCTTCCCAATCTTTCCCCCAGCTTGAGAGGATGATGAAGACGTGGATGAGGAGGGTTGGAACGTAACACCTGTAGATGTTACCAATGAGCTTAGAACCTTTGGTCCAGTGGTTGAACCACTGGTGGCTCCCGTGGTACTGGGGAAGGAAGCTGATGTTTTAGAGCCCGGGGGTCTGATATGATTCCGGGGAATCAGATCCTCAAGCTCTTTGGCTGGGTCTTGGATTAGAGCATTGATCAGCTGGACTGCATACCTCGTAGACTCTGTGCCTCCTCTGAAATCAGACAGTAAAATTTATTCAGAACGACCCCTATGTGATCCAATCAGGAGAAAATTGTTCCCTCAGATTAAAGAAGAAATTAAATATAACTCTCACCCCACAGCTTTACAGCTGATATTTAAAACGCTAGCTAGTGTTTATACAAAGCACAGCTGCTGGTCAACAATTTGAAGAACATTACAATGGACAATGAAACCTAGTTTTTATAGTGGTTGGCATTGCATACCGTTCTTGAAACTTCTGATTAGATGTAACGTCAGAGTACAAAGTTTCACATATAGAGCAGTCGCATTTTGATATGCAACGTAAAAATACCAAGAAATGCTTTCCAGGTTTAAGAAACGTTTTATACATTTTCCACTACAGTTGCAATTCCATGTGTGCTCCACCAGAGGGCGTTATTTTACCTAATGGTGATCATTCTCTCTCCGTTCTTGTCCTTCTGTTTGTCCACGTCAATGTGAGCTCCTGTCACGTCTTGGATGGCTGTGATGTTGCAGCCCCCTCGACCCATGATCCGAGACACAACGGAGGCTGGCACAGACAGCTTCTTTGATCTTTTAAAGAAACAGTGATATGTTTGTGCTTAGATGTGTGACGTAGTAGCCACCCTCTCACTTTGCATAATGCATGGAAACACACAAATTAAATAGAAATTTCTGTACGCATGCATTTCACATGTGCACAAATTTTACAAAACAAAATAAGATCTTTCTAAAATATGTGCATGAGTCAAATCTATCAACTGACCTTCTGACCACCTCTTTCCAACCTTCTTCTCTTTTCTGGTTTCTCTTTGGACTTGTGAGGCTGAGTTTACTGTTGGGTGAGGTGACAGGAAGAGCCATGGTCTTGAATGGAGAAGGCAAAGAGTTGGAGGTGGAGTCGCTTGCATCTGGAGCTCTGTGACAAAACCACCAGGATCAGATACGGGTAAATGCTTCATCTCCACTTTATGATCAACAGAGCAAAACTTAAACCTAAAGCTTACTTTTGCATTGGCTTTGAGATGGAGACTATGACCTTATTGTCCAATTTGCCCTCACACTGTGACTGAAGACAGTGTCTCTTCTCTGGGCAGGACAGAAGGGCCTGGGACTGCGCTGCTCCTGAGGAGGGGACTGAAGAGGAAGAGGAGGAGGAAGAGGAGGAGGAGGATGCGGAGGCGGAGGAAGTGAGGTCAGGGAGGTAGTTGAGCTCCTGACTCTTCCCCCCGCTGCTGCTGCTCTCACTGGCACAGTCGGTGCTATCCAAGGGGTCAGAATCGCTGTTGCCACCCGTCACTCCCCCACCCCCGCCCCGTGGTTCACCGTGGATCTTGTTCTTGTCAGCCTTGTGCTGCGCGAATGCAACCTAGAAAATAAGAAACATGTCACGCATCATGAGAACATACCATTTACTGACAGTCTCACAGAATCAAATTCCCCGTAATATTCTAGGCCAGCAAAGACGGAGCGTAGAAACGGCAGCCCTCACCTGCGGATCCTGTAATATGATCGGTTCGTTGGGCGCCGAATCCTTGGACTTGTTCTTTTTGTTCTTGCGATTGGTGCTTGGGGTAGTGGCCACACTTCCTCGCTTCTTACCAAAAGCTGTAGTGAAAGTGGCGGAGGTGGCAGATATACCAATGGTGGTAGTGGTGGTTGCACTCGGAGGCTCAATAGGAACCTCCGTTTCTGGAAGAAAAAGGAAATAGATTTAGAATGATAAGAATCAACTGATCAAACTCAAGTTTTACTAACTTCCTGGTAGCGAAGGAAGCAGTTATTTGTGACAGAAAAACGTTACCTTCAGCTGAATCCTCCTTCTGCTCTAGCATCTCAGAGGAGTCCTCCTTGGTCTTCTGACCCTCCTCTTCCTCTAGCTTCCTCTTCTGTTCCTCCTTCTTCTTCTTGCGCTTTTCCTTCCTCTTCTCCCTCTTGGCAGCCAGTGCCTGCTTTTTGCTCTCCTCCCGAGACTGTTGGGACATGAAAAGATTTATATACAAAGATGTTTCCTGAAATCCGTGTGTTGTATTCAGGATGATTTAACATCCCATACGCTGCAATAACATTACCTTCTCCAAGTCTAGCTCCTTAAGGAGAATGCTAGCGTTCTTGTTGGCTTCAGCTGCCTGCTGGTCTTTTGCTTTGACAATGGTCTCCATACATTGGTGACACTTCTTCAACAGCTCCTGTGGGGAGCACCTGGAGTTATAGCTCTGCTTACATCTTAGCTGCAGTAATAATGACTGAATAGGAAATCAATATGTACCTTGTCTGCGATGGTGGCAATATATCTCATGCACTCAATGTCTGATGGGAACTGGTTGACCTCTTTCACAAGATACTGGACCACCTTCACATGACCCTAAAATGTAAGCACATTTGTTAGCAACATAAGCTTGCTAAAGTACAGCGTGACACACTCTCACAGGTTTAATGAAATACACACCTTGCGAAAAGCAGCCATGAGTGGGGTGATTTTGCGGTTGTCTGCTGCATCCACATCAGCACTGGCATGCACAAGGAGCTGTACCACGTCAAAGTGACCGCCGTTTGCTGCCAGCCAGAGAGGAGTGTTCCCTTTCTTGTTACGCACGTCAATATGAGCACCTCTAAAAAGAAAGAGAATGAAGAATTGTCATAAATAGTCACAAAAAAGGCACCAAGCTAGCATCATTGGGGGAAACGGGCTGAAACTCTGGTAAATGTCTGGTTAAAAATCCCCAAATGCATGCATCACTGAAACTTGCTCAGAATTTAAAAAGCACAATAATCCACGAAACAAGTGATTCCAATTAACCAGCAACACAATCTTCATCTAAGAGCCCTCACCTGTTAATAAGCAGCTCACAAAACTTGTAGTGGCCCTTGTCGGCAGCAATGGTCAGGGCAGTGTCTCGGGATGAAGGAACAGGGGGAGCGTTGACATCGGCACCTTTGTCCAACAGGACTCGACCCACTTCTGCATAGCCTCCTGAGGCTGCCTCCATCAGAGGAGTGAGACCAGTCTGCTTAAAAGAGGAATCGGTTAGCAAAATGGTCAGTGGATATATCAACAAAAGGACCAAAATAATGACTATAGTTGTTTAAAAAGGTAAGAAATATTCATTTGTATTAAAGTTAAGAAAGTGGAAAGCAACAAATATTTATATTATAAAGACAATTCACCTTAGCACGGTGCTCTACGTTGGCCTTGCGATCTAGCAGCAGACTGACGACCTCAGCCCGCCCCTGAAAGCAGGCTAGGGTCAGAGCTGTGTTTCTGTTGGTCTCGATCTGTGCGTTGATGTCCGAGCCCATATCCAACAACAGCTTCACCGCCGGCACGTGGCCATTCATAGCTGCCAGCATCAGAGGAGAGATTCCCAGCTTACTGCCAGTTCTGTTGAAAAGTAAATACAGTTTATTAGAGACCAAAAGTCAAAATACATCATCAACTGTTCTGCATCCAGAAGCACTAAATGAAGAGAACATCATATATATGCCTGAGGGCTAAATAAAGAGGGTGTCAAGTTTTATTTAATCATTGATTATTTTTCTTGTTTTTTTGTTTTGTTTTTTTTGCTTTCCCAAAAGCAGTCTTGGTTTTGAAGTAACAGCCATAAAAGCAATTCATATCCACTTGGCTGCAAACCTTGTGTGGCGTAAATTATGTCATCATCACTAGTCCACAAGGGTCCACTGGGTCTCTCTGTGGAAAACTGCATGCAGCCCAAATGGTTTTTAATCAAGTCATTAATTAAGTTGGCTTTGCAGAGGAACATAATGGATGCTTGTTTGAGGAGAGACTGCAGAAGAATCAGTGCTTCACACCTTTACAATCTATGGACAGATTACATGCCTATGTATGGAGAGCTCTGGTGCAGTTGACCCAAGGTAGAATGTATGTGTAGGACTATGATGCTAACAGGGAGTCCACGTCAAGCATGGGATTTCTTTACAGAAATGCTTTAGGGTTAAAAAAAAAAAAAAAAAAATCCAAGTCAAGAACAGAAAATCACTCTGGACTTCCACACCCAAAATTCCTTAGTGTGATCACTGAAGTGAAAAATCTAGTTTTTTCAAAGTGATTACAGGGGTAAAAAAAAAAAAAAGGAGTAGAGAAAAATCAAGTCCCAGTGTGGTGGAATTTATTCCAAAAGAGAAATAAAACAGTCCTCTCAGGAGAAAGACTACAGGCCGAGCTCTTTGCTACTTTTATACAATCCAATTATGGCGAGCCTAAAGTAAGTTTTGCTGTTTTTTGTTTTTTTTAAACTAAATCTAGTTTTCTCAGGAGATCACCGTCTCATTGCTTGTCCTGTCATGTAGGGTTTATACTATACCCATAATTCTAGTGGTGGTCAGGTGATACTTGGGTGTAAAGTCTGGACAGCTTTGCTTCAGCTAGTTCCCGAGTATCTATGCAGGCATGATCTCATCACTATTCCTTGCTGCACTAAAGAATCCTTGGCACAAGTTCAGGGATATCCAACAGTGTTCAGAAATCAAACTCGTCAAGGTCAGTTTCAAATCTACCCTGAATATCATCATTTCCAGATGAAATCTTACAAGATTCTTAAAACAAAAAAAAAAGGTTTTGCATGCATTTTGCGTTTTTAGATCATGTTACTTTATCATCTAAACTGAACCAAATATGAGATGACAGGGTCAATGTTTACTGAACTTCTTGTCACTAACCTGGAGTTGATTTCAGCTCCAGCATTCAGGAGTATCTTGATGATGTTGACATAACCTCCAGAAGCAGCCAAGCTAAGAGGGGTGTAGTCTGAAACGTTGCGGTGTTCCTTATTGGCTCCCCGCAGCAGCAGCAACTCCACAACCTGTTTTAAGAAGTTACAGAACATAATTGAGGCCTGGAAATCTTTAAATGCAATGTCATTATTGTGATATTCCGGTCAAAGATGTTGTGGTGACCTCTTGGCGTCCCCCAGAGCAGGCCAGGGAGAGGGGTGTGTCTTTGGTTCTCTCTGATTGAGCCTCAATGTCACCCCCTTTGTCTAGAAGCACCTCAACCACTCCTACATGTCCAGCAGTGGCAGCCAGGATCAAAGGGGTAAAACCTGTGAAGACGACAGGGAATGTAGGTGTTACTTTATCTCCTTTAAAATCAAAGTGAAATCTCCTAGGAGTTCACGATAGATAGATAAATAAAATTAATGTTCAAATGAATGCAATCATTAGTCCTTTTTTTTTTTTAAATGCCCATCTCCTTTATCTGTACCTTTTTTATCCCTGTGCTCAATGTTGGCTCCCCGTGCAATCAGGACAGACACAAGCTCCTCATGTCCTCCTGCACATGCCAGCGTTAGTGCTGTGTCATGATTACTCTCCGTCTGTGGGGGTGAAACAACGTCACAGGGTGAATGACTTTGTGCATACATGTTTGTTCTTGCATTTTCTGTCAAAAAGATGTGTAATGTTAAGCCAGCTTTCCATCTTACATGTGCATCTATGTCAACGGAAGGGTAGAGGGGCAGGACTGAAGGGGGCGAGGCAATGTTTGCGGGCGTCTGTGTGGGTGGCTGGGACAGGGGTGTGGGTGATGTTGTAGTGTTCAGCATGGGCACGCGGTTGCTCACAGCTGCAATAGAGAGAAAGGAATCAATTATTTAGGATTGTGGCAGTCTTGTAGTCCAGGTAGAACCATCACCAGTAACGGATGTGCCCTTACCTGCCATGATGTCATCCAGTGTGTCTGTGAGCGTCTGTGCAGGTGTAGCTACCATTAACCCATCTGGAGCCTGCTGAGGCATCATTCCTGGGCCTAACCCAGCTAGCTGTTGAACCTGACCCTGCTGCTGCTGGCCTAGCATCTGCTGCCCCACCAGTACCCTCTGCAGTTCTGGGCTGGCACTTCCGGGGTAGTCTGCAGGGTTGTAGTCCGGCAGGGGCTGGATGGGGATGAAGGCGGCCTGAAGAGGCGGAGGAGGAGGCTGAGGTTGGCTCTGTGGCGAAGGAGGAAGAGGAGGCTGCTGCGGCAGCTGTGGCCCATCCCTGTAGAGGATTGTGCCCACCTTAGGAAGTGTGGTATAATCATCCTCTTCTCCGTCTGCTTCTTCTTCTGAACCTTCCTCTTCGTCGTCATCATCCTCCTCATCCTGAAAACACACAGAAATCAGCTCCAATCTCTTAGATATGTAAAAATGACTATTAGAGGACTGAAAATATGCTAATAGAGACAAATAATATAACAAAACAAAGAATTTCACCTCCTCCCCCTCTTCTCCCAGCTGCTCATCTTGTTCACCGTCTTTGTTGGCCTCTTCATCCGTGTCGGAGCCAGGGTGTACCTGACCACTCGGTGTGATGGGGAGCGGCCCCGGAGCAGCCGTCGTACATCCAGGCCCCGGGCCCGGACCTTGGCTCTGTCCTGCCTCCTGCTCTTCCTTTAAGCCCTTTGCCTCCATGTATTCTTTGGTGAACTGTTGCTGTGTTTTCAGCTGCAGCTGGCGCTCCACCTTCTGCAGCTCCTTTAAGATTTTCTTCTTCTTCTGTACCTAAACAAACAACAGTCATATCTTTGACTAACCTCTGGTTTTATATTTGCAAAAAGCATGTTAAGTACCGTCCATATTATTTAAGACTCAAAATGAGTGCAGGCTGTGAGTGGAGGATGGATTATACCTGCTCCTCCCGACTCTTCTTCAGCTCCTCAATCTTGTCTTTGGTGAGCGGCTCCCCCTGAATGAGCTCTAGCGATTGTAGCTGAGCCTTCTCAATTGCGCTAATTCTCTGGCCCAGCTCATTCAATTTTCCCTCCGTTTCCTCCACAATGCACTCTAGAGGCTGGCACAAGTGGAAGGGTGGTAGAGGCTCTGCTTCAGGTCCCCGGCCTACTGAATTGGGGACACCGGTTTGAAGGGCTGCCTGTCTCTGTTTAGACACGCCTTCATTAAAAAAGAAAAAAGGAGATCAAAGTTACAGTGGCCAAATGGCTTCGTAAAAACTTTGTTTTGTGCCCATACTTATTGGAAATTGGATCTCATCACAAAATTTACCTTTACTTGAGACGGGTGGGGGTGTAACGATGTTCGATGGGGCCCTGTCGGGCTCCTGAGGGGGCACTACCATGGCGAGAGCTTGGAATGGGACACGAGGAACCTTTCAGGACAGAGGACACATCAAGTTTAAGTAATTGACAACGGATACCTATTTTCTTATATATCAATAATAAAAAGGACATTTTGTAGTATATATACCTGAGAGGCATCTTGCGATGGGGGTGTGAGCTGGGAAAGGTCAGGGGCTGGGACAGATAGAATGTTGTTGGGGTAATCCAACAGGTAGGACACCACATTAGTGTGGCCACCCTTAGCAGCTTCTATCAACATGGTTGAACCATCCTACAAAGACAAAAAAAAAACTCCTTTTCATTGTGTGGAACACAAATGAATATGCATAACTATGTTTTGGTTTTTTTAAATGCCAAGGGTGTATCAAGACTGAGATCATTACTTTGAGTCTGTGTGTAGGATCTGCCCCATGTGCCAACAGCAACTCCACCACAGCCAGATGCCCACCAGCACAGGCCAGGGACACCACTGTGTGATCGTTATTGGCAGTAGCTCTGTTCACATTAGCACCTACACAAATGAAGAAGACAGATCAACAAATGGACTTGCTGTGTATGAGATTAGCTAGAAAAAAATGAATCTTTTCTTTCTTATGTTACATATCAGAAATCTAATATTATTTGGCTTGGGAAACCAAGTCCCTCAGGATGAGGAATTATCCAGTAATTAAAAACAATTACTACAATATAGTTTTTAAATACTTCAACTTTTTATCTCATCATGTAACGATCAACACTTCTTCTTGAATATTCACAGCCGCCTACTTTATTTATTCTGCACAAAAGATTCTTGATTTGGAAAAAAAAAAAAGTGACAGAAAAACCTGAGATAAAAAAATTCATGAATAACTCCATGTACAGTGAGATCATTTCTTTTCATAAACAGTATAATTGAAGTAAACTGGCCTTGAGGATAAACATTTAGCTAGAGCTAGAGTTACAGTTACACGTTAAAATGGCCATTTTTAAAATACCAATCATCTACGTCTTCACATGTAAATAAAGATATTAAATTCACTGAGTAAGGTCGAAACAAACCATCTCCAAATAAGGGCATATACTGTACATTAGTTTAACTGAGCAGCTTGTGAAAACGCACCTTTGCTGATAAGAAACTGAACTGTACAGAGATGTCCTGCCCTTGCTGCCTTCATCAGGGGCGTCCGCCCTCCTTCAGACTCGTGTTCCTATAAAACAGATACATTAATAGAGTTCCTCAGCACCTACACAAAACATGATTTGTATTACAAATCATCATGTAGCTGTAGTCTTACAAGCCCCATTTCACAGAATCAATAAGTAGCATTTCCACACAAAATTTCCACTCACAAGGCCAACCATGACTGACGAAGCAGACTGAGGAGTATGACATACCAAGTTGGCTCCAGCCTGCAGCAACACATCTGCCACATCAGTGTGTCCGTTTTCACATGCATACGTCAATGCTGTGTCACCTGTTGCTGTGGTGGCATGAACGTTTGCCCCTGAATGGCAAAAGAGATAAGGATTGTATGTACAAGTGTGGCACCCTTAATGCAGAGAAGCCTCCAATTCATATCCTTGTTCTGAGATCTGCAGCCTCTAGTCTCCTGTTTTTCTTGCTCACCTGCAGCCAGTAGGTATTTCACCAACTCCAGATGGCCTTCCTGTGCAGCCTCCATTAGAGGAGTAGAGCAGCCTAACTCGATGTCAGCCCCAGCCTTTATGAGGAAGTCAGCCACTTCCAAGAAGCCGCCACAACATGCTAGAGTCAAAGCGGTCTCTTGGGTCTCTTCTGTCTGAGCATTGATGTTAGCACCTGGACAACAGGGGGAAAAAAAGTCAGTAAAAGGAGGCAGTTTGCTTTCAAACTGAAATACATGCAAATATTATTTTAGAATTATGTCTGTATTCCATTTCAGATTCTTGATCTTTCATCTTTCAAAACGGCAGACAAACATTAAGGGCCAAACAAGTGTAAAATATTCAGAGGACTGGCATCAACCCTCTGTTCTCCAGATGTAAGAACAAAGCTCCTCACCTTGAGCCAGCAGCAGTGCTACCATCTCTTCGTGGCCTTCTCTCGCTGCCTCCATGAGGGGAGTGTAGCCTTCATCATTAACCTGGACAAAAATACAGGCAGCAACAAATTTTGAAAAAGAGTACACAGAGTTGAGTATGACTCATGGCGAGAGAAATTTGTGGTGTGAAAATCCAATTGACTTGTTTCCGTTCACCCTGACTGAAGCAAGTGTCATTATCTAAAATGAGCATAACTGACATTTTGTTGGCTCATTTTCAGTTTCTCGTTTACTCCAACTTGAGTTGTTCCCAAAGATAAGACTGTGGTTGAAAGTTTTTTTTCAAATATGCAAAAAAAGGCCATAACTTGAAATCCCATTTTGGACAAATGTACAAGAAAGGCTTGAAACCGGTATAGTTCAGTGCACTAGATCTTGGCAGCAGTAAGAGCAGAATGACAGCAATTCATCGCAGAAAAGAAAACCAACAACAGTTGCATAATTCATATTTACTGTTGCAGATTCAGAAAGATAAACAAGAATTCCTGCTCTGCATTTCTTTTTCCAACTTCTTGTTTATTTCCTTTCCCTAACTAGTCGTTGGTATTCAGGTGTTCTTGGTGTTTACATACCTCCTCCAAATTAGCACCTCTCTCTATAAGCAAGGCTGCCAGCTCCACGTGTCCTCCACAAGCTGCAAGGGTAAGGGGCGACTCAAAGGAGTCAGCTGGCATGTTGACCTGCGCACCGCTGTCCAACAGCAGCCGCGCCACCTCCACATGGCCGTCCTGGGACAGCGAGACACACAGAGAAGTAGAGATAAGCACCTGAGCAAATATATGGTATCACTTTCTGATTAAGCTCAAATATGGTCTACTTAAGTCTGAATTACAAGTAGGATATAATCAAAAATAAAGAATTACCAATATATGAGGATTTATATTTCATTTCATATATCTATATTTAATATTTAGATTTACACAAATAATTTCCCTTAAGGAATTAATAAACTATTATTTGATTCTATATTTGTTTTATTATATAACTTCTTATAATATTTGGTCTAAAATTCCACCACATGCTTAACTTTATTAATCTTGAGGGGAGGTTACAAATAATGACATTGATTATGACATATGATATTGATAATTAAAAAAAGAAATTGTGAAAATCTTACTCAAGTATTAATTGTTTTAAAGACAACAGTAAATGTGACATTAAGCAAATAAAAAAAGAGGCTTGGATCAGATGCTTACCATGCAAGCTTCCATCAGTGCGGTGTGCATCTCATCTGTTTTATGCTCCTGGTCTGCCCCAGCCTCCAACAGAAAGCGCACCATATCCAAGTGACCTACAGAGAACATAGAAACAAAAATGCATTTTGAAATGATAAAAAGTTTAGGAACAGAAATACGGAGAGTGTTACATGGCCAAAAAAAAAAGTGATAAGAGGACACATTTACACTGTACGCAGACACCCTTTTAGAGCACTGACCTTTATAGCAGGCTAGTGTGAGGGCGCTCTCCTTGAACTCATTAGAGTGCGTGTTGATGCCGGCACCGTACTCCAAGAGTACCCTGGCCACCTCGACATGGCCAGCACTGGCTGCCTCCATGAGGGGTGTGTGTCCGTTCTCATTGTGGTCCTCAATGTTTGCACCCTCTTTCAGCAGCACCTTCACTACATCCACAAAGCCCCCAGCACATGCGTACGTCAGAGCTGTGTTACCTGGAAGACAGCAGTGAGTTTAATCTGACATCAAAACAGGGAGCAAAATGAGTTCTTACAATAAGAGAAATAAAAGGTTTACCTGTGGAGGATTGTGCATTAACATCTGCCCCGTGGACCAGAAGGAGTTTGACAATGTCAACATAACCTCCACTGGCAGCAGCCATAAGTGGCGTTATGTCCCCCTTGATGCCCCGGTCCTCCACGTTGGCGTGCATCGCCAATAACACCTAAGGATGAAAAAGAAATGACATGATTAAGAAACCCTCATGGAAGAATTATTCTGAATGGAAAAACTAAAAATCAGTGATTCTATTATGGCATTGTGTTTTATGTTCGAAAGCAACTAAAATGTCAAAAAACATGGCAAATCTCATCCTACTCATCATCTCCGCACCTGTGCAAGTTCATAGTAGCCAGCTGAGCAGGCGAGGCACAGCAGGCTCTCCCCTTCTTCTGTGTGTTCATTGACGCTCCGTCCCTCATCCAGCAATTTGCGCACAGCGTTGACATCCCCGTCTGAACACGCTTCTGCTAAACTACGGCTGAAAATAACCAAACTGCTACAATTACTGCCACTGTGACAGGTGAACACACATACGCCTCACATATTATGCAAACACACACACACACACAAAACACACACCGGAGATTTGAGAGGAGGGGGACTGTTAAATAAAGTATGGGATACATACTTGTCAGCTTGGCCGGCGTTGAGTGTGTTTTCAGCTCTCATGCGGGTCAGGGCAGCTGCCGCCTCGTCCAGGGCACAGCTCACTGATGACGTCAGTCGGCGTAGCACCTCGGGGTCTGCAAAAGCTTTACCATCGGCAGTGGACAGTTTACCGATGCCTGCCGAACACCAAGAAGGCAGAGGTGCATAGGGCAATGCAAACCACAGGGGAGCAGAACCACACCAGACCAGATGAAGAAGCAAGTCCAGTCCAGCCAATCCAATCCAGGGTTAGTAGCAGCATACACAAAAAGAAGGGGGGGGGAGGGGGACACACACATACAAGCATTTGTTAATATGGCTTAATACATCCTGTCACTACTTTTAATGCACCTTCTAAGAGTCTTAAGTTTTTCAAAGGTGGCAAAGTCCAGGCATATGAGCTCAGGTGTGTCAAAAATTAAGGAATGTAGTGAAGGAGGTAGTAAGTTATACACTAGTCAAAATAAGTTCAGGCTGTTACAGCTTGAAAAAAAAATTCAAATTTTCTATGAAACAGTGAATGTTGGGGGTGGGGGGGTGGGACTGGAGACAGAGGCCAGAAGTGGAAAAACAGCTATGAAATAAACATGACAGAATGTCTATAATTGTGTTTGCTTTTGAAGAGAATAATAAGCCAAGAAGGAGCGTGAGAGGCAAGAGCATGCAGTGAGACAAAAGAAAGCTTTTTCTAATTACCCATTTTGAAAGATTGTTCTAATACGAACAAGGACCATTTTTCAACAAACAAGCCAAAAAGGAGTGGTGGACATTTACAGACGTGTAAAGATGAATAAAGAGAGGCCAAAAAAAACAAAACAAATTGGGCTTTGAACTTTTTTTTGCCTCAGCTCAACATAACCATTAGCCAGACAAACTGTAGCCTTCGGTCCTTGAGGTCCTATGTTTTCACCACTTGGACTGTGACTTGGGCTAAACTTAGCGTGTCTCACAGACCAAGATTTCACAACTCCCCCCCAAGGCACAGGGGAAGAGGTCGAGGGAGTTGATAATTATTAGTATTACTGTATCAACTTAGAGAAAGAAAGCACTTAACTGAACCAAAACTGACTGAACAAAGATTGGGACTTGACGTCAGAAATGAAAACAAAACCTCAGCATAGGGGGGATTCGTTCTTCCCAATATTTCTGAAAATCAACCAACTTATCCTAAAAAAAATTGAAATAAAAATCACACATAAAATGTGACTTCACCTATTTAAGTAAAGCTAAATGGACACCGAGTTCTCACGGAGGTCCAGGCAATGCATTTGTACTGCACATATTTTTGTTTTGCCACAGCTGGTTAGTGGCTACCCACTGATCTGTGTACACCCAAAACCCAACAAAACAAAATGAAATCACAGCTAAACACTTTATATAAAGTTGATTGAAATGTCCACCACTATTTGAAATAAGACAAAAAGAGACATTACAGCATGTAATGTCAGAACAATGAGTTCCTGCCCAGTAGAGAGGGAAAGACATCTGCACTTACTGACAAATTTTCAGCATACAAGCTTTTAATGCAAACTAGTTACTTTTCAAAATGACTACAAGGTGTTATTAACTCGTCGGTTTATGCCATTCTCTACAGTTAAATGTTATGCACAATACAAATTCCATAAACAGCTGTTCCTGCTTTGTTAGGGGGGAGAGAGGGAAAGGGGAGGGGGGGGGAAAAGGAGGGGGGGGGGGGGGGGGGGGGGGGAGGAGGGGGG
>JBBBVU010000007.1:26155965-26166204 GCA_037177055.1 Atherinosoma microstoma
AATGGGAGGAAAAAGAAAAGTCGCGGAAAGAGGGGTCCTTTGTTTGTGAACCCCCCCCCCCCCCCCGCAATGCTGACACAAACAACACCTTATTCAATCTAGTTGTACTAAAAAAAAAGAAAGAAAATTAAAGTTGGGACAGGTGTGTGCACCAAAATACATTGGACAAACACTCATTTGCACAAGCAGAACCTTCAAGCAATCAACTTCACAACTATCAATAAAACCAAGGTGGTGGGTCCCAGCTGTAGCAACGAGTAATGCTGAAGCTGTGAGCTTTGGATGGGATTTTTCATGGTCATCACAGTCAGTTTAGAAACATTTTACACCAATGAATAAACGGTACAGGAATTGGTCTAAAAGCTCAGCTAACCTTGTATGATGTACTTATTATCAAATAAAATTAACTGGTACAAGCCACAGTTCTTGAAAATACTGAACAGGAAATCAGATTTACATTCATCTGCCTGAGAACCGACATCTTGCTTTGCATGATGTTATTATCTTCTCATTTTGTTATAGTTACTTGTTTAGTGTTCATATGACTTGTTCTCTCTTTAGTCTTATAGTTTGAATCTTTACATTTGTCATTGCACTACTTTTTTATTGCTCTGCTACATTTTCATTGTTTTAAACTTTGTTTAGTGCATTGAAATGGACGGTAAATATGCCAGATCCTATATCCGTCAAATTAAAAAAAGTCTCCGCTGTACGCCATCTGCTCAATGAGGCATTAAGAGCAGTTCCCGAAAAGCAAATATTGGAATTTGACCTACAAAAAAAAAAAAAAAAAAGGTAGGATTTACTGTAAATCCTGAACTGGCAATGGGACAGACTAACCTTTCTCTACTCACAGCCTTAAAAGTGCCATAAAGAACTTGTTAGCATTACATAAGAGCAGTAGTATCTCAGGCCCAAAACAACAAATAAAGCCTTTGATAAAAAATCTAAAAAAAACAAAAAACAACACAGCTTTACAACAAGTTGCAGGTCTTCCTATCTTGGGAGGCTAAGAACTGAAGAGTGTGATTTATTCAAGAGGGAAATCTAAAAGTTGGCCTGTTCCAGACTGCACAAGAGGATCTACCATGCACCAAAATGTCCTCGCTGTCAGAACAATAAACAGGCTGACTTGAATTGCTAAATGCAAATGACTAGATGCAATGTATAACATACACAGGGGGTGTTTGACTTTTTACCATTATGCTGCTAAATCTTCCCAGGCCAACTATTTATTTAATGCCACATTAATGTTTGAAAAATTGAAATATGATTTCACTTTAATATTCAATAATAAAAAAATGTAACCCATAAATTACTCAAATATGTAGTATCAATTTCTACAGTACTACTGATTCAAAGAAGGACAAAATATAAAATACTCAACAGAATACCAAGATTTTACACGTATTCAAAGCTGATGTGTTGTGAAAGCAGTACCGAAAACACTGGAAATTAATTTGACTATGTATCCCTGTCACAATGTGATATGTAAAACAGTGGGACACTAGTTTTAACGGTGCTATTGTTCTTAATCGTGGCACCTAGTAACTCGCAGGAAAATGACAGTAAACATGGCTTCCATTTGATGTGTCGTTGGTACTAATTTGCATGATGTGAAATACACTGGATTCATTTTAAAACTAACTTTATTTGTATCGTGACCCAATTTTCATGCAAGTATTTTCCATAGTTCTCAGACATCTTTCAGTATCGCCCTCCGACGCTCTTTCAAAGTTTATTCCGTAAATATGAACCGTTACAGACAATTCTTCAATACGTAAATGACTTAAACAGTGTTCAATCACTACTTTTTCACCATGTGAAAATAATTTATTTTAAGTTCATCTGAGTCTTTAGTCACCAGGTGTGCAACAACTTACTAAACAAATTCAGCATCTTCACCATCAATGTGAAAGATTTTACTGTAATTGAACCCATTTTGGCTTGATACAGCTAAATTGTACAGAACAGAAGCCGTGTACAAAAGCACTACTGTAGTGGTGTACAAAATCTGCGTTCACTTTATGAGACACACCAGCAACATAAGCAAGCCTGCCACAGTTTTTTAATTATTTCTGTAATTTTAACTTTTTTGGGTATGGGAGGGGGGGGTTGTTAAATCAATTTTAAGCACTGCACTCAGATTCCTTACACTGGAACCTGTCACTAACACCCCATCCCACCCCGATATATGTAAATAAAAACCCAGGCCAATATCAAACTATATTAAGGGCGCATTCACACCAGCGTTTTTGATTCGAATCCCAGTCCGTTTACTTGGAAAGTCCGCTTCATTTGGAGTATTGCGAGTGCGCAAACGAATTCTGATTCAGATCAAATAAGCGGACTCTGTCCGCCTACAAACGCGGGTCTCGGTTTGCTTCAAGCGGACCAAATACAGGAAGCACACTACAAAACAAAGTGCATTGTGGGTTCACCGTGCAGCTTCGTGGGTAAACACAACCAAAACATACGTGCGGGAGGATAGGCGGCTCTGGTCAGACGTGGAAGAATACAGGAAAATGTTTGGATAGAAATATGATCAACCCAAAACCGCTAGAATCTGATGCAGCTAGAGTTTAGCTAGAATACTAAGTCGCCCTGCATTAAGCAATAGATGAATGAGTTTTCTTCTTTGTCGCGCGTCTCGCCTTCTTCATTAATTCATGGCGCAGCGCTGCCTCTGGCAGAGAGTGGAACATGTTATTCAAAAGGTCAGATTTGTTTCAGTCGTGCAGCGTCAACGCAATCTCGGTCCAGAAGAACGTTGCACCCCCCAACCGAACCGAGTCTCGCGGACTATCCTTGTGTGAATGCACCATTAAATGCTAGAGTTTGTAAAGGACATCTATGTATGCAGCTAGTGTAGACTATCGTTAATTATTTTTACATTTCCATTACCACAACTTTTGCCATTTTTTGTATTAGAGCACATGTATATTAACCAATACAAGGAATGACAGATAATAGTCTGGGTCACATTAGTATGGCAAGTGGTAACAGAGGCCTTCATCAATAATGCACATGTGACCTGTCTTACAGCTTACATGTGTTGTAATTAAGTCTGCAGGCCATTCTTAATCATTTTACTAAATGTTTGATAAATCCAACAAGGAATCTAAACCAAATACACAGGAATTTACTTTAATCTTTTGTTTATACTAAACTAAAACTAAATGTCAAGATCTTTAACTTAAATCGCCAATGATGATCAGTTGCACATTTCCATTTGTCAACAAATGTAGATATGATAATCCTGAAGTCAATACGATCTCAAGTATGTCAGTTTTCTTTCTTTTTTAAAAAGGTGCATTTTTTTGCTCAACAGTTTTAACATGAATTATTAACTACATCTTTTAACTGAAAAGAAAAAGCTGAACACTTCATTAAACACATCCATGAACAGCATTTTGTTGATTTGATACCTGCTGAGGTTGGCATCTTAACCAGGTAGCCCAGCACTCACCCTTGTGTGAGCTCTTTGTATCTCATGATAGGATAATAAGTCAAGGTATTTCAATCTTTGCCAAGTCAGACATCATTTGCAAAGTTGTTCCACAAACGGGCAAAAATATCCTAAAGAAAGCATAAGAAGATCCTAAAATAAATGCAAACTGAGAAACGGCAATGAAAACACAGCTCATGATCCCATTCTCTTGTCAATGATCTTGGAGAACATGTAGTAAATTAATTAACATGTCACCCTTATGACAGCTGAAGCTCTTGATGGGAGACCATCAGAGAACATCATCGCCAGCAGATGAGTCAGCTGACAAGGGTTTGTTTTAGCTTTAGCACTGACCACTGTTCTCAGTCACATTTCAACTCACACACTGTGAATGATGCCCCTCTGTTATCCACCAGCAACAGGCAACACCGAAGACAGAAGGCCTATTTCACAACTGCAGCAAGGCCAGATCTTGTGGCTTATCCAGCAGATCATCACATAGGCTGGTTGTTAAATCCTTTTTATGCTGTAGTAATAGCTATTGGTGTCTTCTAAACTGATTTAAAATACCTTGAACCAACATTAAAACAATTCTATGCATAGATCACGATGAAGTCTTTATAAGTAACAACCATCCCTTTTTACTACAATGATTTCTACAAACTGCACCTTAAGTGGTTTTCTGTATTCAGTAGGTGTTTTAACATTTGTGCCTTGAGATTTCTAAAACCTAACTCAATTCTCTTAATGATGAAAATACTAAAGTTTAACATTTATAATAAAGCAGCATAACAGTGCCTTTTTTTGTTAGCTTGATTATGTAATCGAGAAAAGAAGATTGGAAATTAAACAATGACACAACCATAGCTATAGAGGTTTAGTTCCATAACTCAGCCTTAATTTCAAGGTATTTGCAACCATATCCAATAAACAGTGTGGGAATATTTACTCTTTTCTGTCTCAATTCTATTTCTCTAACATGTATTTGGGAAAGGGGAAAAAAGTAACTCAAAAGTTACCACACCAACACATCTAGCTGTGAATCTTCCACGCTAAACAACTGTCTGAAGTCTACGGCAGACAGAGGACACCAGATGTATGGCTTCTTCCCTGGTGATGGCCTTGACAGGCCTGGTATTTGGCTACTTTGCTCATGCTGCGCATGAAAAGAGGCTGTCCAAATGCTCTTGCCAAAATCATTACCTACAAAACACTTATCGCTGCTGATATACAAAAAAATGTATAGGAGACCTAACAAATCAATAAAACAAATCTTTATAATCTTAAAATTATATCAATATTGTAAAAACATGTAGCAGATATTAAGAAAACAGATTATGTAAGTTACCCCCTCGTCTAGTAAGACTAGCCTGGGTGAAAGGGGACTAGAATGAGATTAGCCATTAGCCGTTCAACACAAGCTCTGAGCATGCTGTGGAGGCTCAAGCGTGTTCCAGCGTTAATCTGCATGGTAATATTTACAGGCCCAAACGAGGCCAGGACACCCGACCCACTGGATTAATCTATACAGACCTTCTTAAACAGAGATTACAAGTTCTAATTAAACAAATTTATCCAAATCACATTCAAACTATTTGCCGATATGATACTAACAGAACCAGAAGGTTTTCTTAATTACAGTTTCAGGCCGTTGATAATGTAAGGCCTCCACTTTTCTAAGGATTGGGGTGGGGACATGAAGCAAAAAGGTGCGGTCATCTCCAAAGTTAGTGTGTGTTAACGCACAACTCAAGAGATGTTATATAAAAATGGGTGTGGCCAGTGAGGCACCGTTTCAACTCCAAATTAAAAGAAGTTTGGTCTTAAACAGAGTTAAAGTTGAGACCAAAATCATACCTGCAGCTTCCAGTAGAGCTTCAAGTCGAGCCTGCGTCTCTGGATCAACAGTCCTCAAATCGACTCCATCTGTGGCGCTGGACAAGAGCAACTCTGATGCTGTCTTCATAATGGGGTTATCCAGGTCCTCCTGGTCCAAAATGAATGATTCCACCTGAGAGAGACAGAGAGCGAGAGAAAGGTCAGAGATTCATTTTTACTCCTTTACCTGCTTTAAAAGCTAACTCGAAAATCATTCGATGTAACGCTGTATTTGACTAGCAAGATAATATTTATAAAGCAGGAGGCTTGGGCCAAGTTAAACGGCCGTCAATATATAGCTCACTGCCTGAAAAACAATACAGCCTCTAATACAAACAATTATAGCTTACATTATTGTCTATGTTACCAGTAATAAATGTGTAACGAATGCATCACCTACAAAAAGACAAGGCATGTGGCTCTTGTTTATTTAAGATTTCTCTCAGCAGAGGAAGAGCAAAAAGGTGCACAGGGATAAGAGAGCACAGGAAGCATTATGGTGAGGAATTATAACCTTCAGCTAAGAGTCAGCTGCAGCACCATAGACTCATACCTGAGCTTTGGCACACTTGGTCATCATGTGCTGCAGTTCAGATAGTTTATTCAGCAAAATAAAGCCACAAATGAGTGATGAATTTAAAAAACCTAACAAGAACACTTTATTTACAACCACATTCAGGTGCAGTGTAAAACTGTATTTTGTGATTGTGACTAAAAATGCAAAAAGCAAAATCCTTTCCCATATAAGACTAAAACAACATGCACAATATTTTGCATAGCTGCATAAATATGAAAAAAAAAAAACATGTGTTTATCCACTGGCTCATATACTTCCGAATCATGACTAAAATAAACAGGAGAAAAACCATCAACATGACTTGTTCACATTTAGTCAGATTTAGGGTAATAGCTGGATATTTGTGTTCACAGTTGTTGGAATTACGTGACACTGTTCAGTACACAGGTGGACTAAATCTCACAGCTAGTCGCATAACTTCACCCAATATTTCCACATAACCCTGCAATAAGAGTTACGGGTACCCTAATCGAAGAGAATAGATCATCTGTACAGAGGCCAAACTAAAATTTCAGGTAATTTATTTTTAATAACTCTAATCACCTGTATGAAAACTAAACGTTGTAATAAATGTTTTGTTGGATTTCATCTTCAGGGAGATACTGACCTTTATTCTGAGGACTGATTCAAACATTGTTCCTTCTTATGAAATGTAAAAGGTGATCATTTGTCTTAAACGCTACAAACATTGCAAATAGCCTAAACAAACAGACTACCTTTGGAGGTGTGACTCTAAAATGAGACATGCTGGATGAATCACAAAAGACCTGTGATTCAACAGTCTGAAAACAGCTTCTTCTGAAAGTTAAAGAAGTAACAACAATATCTCTGTGTGTCCTTAAATAAACTGCAGCAGGCTCTCAGGGTCTAGCCCAGAGAACCAATGTTGGGAGAGAGTAAACATTCAGCAATTAGGAGGAATTCAGCTATACCCTAGGAACACAAAGTACAACAGCACATGGGAGCTGTAGTTCTACAAAGGCCTTTATAATCAACAATGGATAACAGTCTTTACTATTAATGAACTACAGTTCCCAGAGTGTTGGTATCCACAGAGCTGGAAAGGCCTAGAATGGCATCTGCTTAATCCTGGGGC
The DNA here is from genome assembly GCA_037177055.1 of Atherinosoma microstoma. NCBI lineage: Eukaryota > Metazoa > Chordata > Actinopteri > Atheriniformes > Atherinidae > Atherinosoma > Atherinosoma microstoma. Next base: position 26,162,968 of record JBBBVU010000007.1, read on the forward strand.
TCAGATTTTAGCCACTGCCCAGAGCACCAAGTTCAGCATTGGAGTGAAACACCAAAACAAATGCTCCTTATCTGCCTTCTACCATATACTGGCTCAAAGAGAAAACATGGAGAAGATGCCATATGTTTGTAGTCGGATTCAATTGGTTGCCTGAGGTATATCAGACAAATCTGATATTTTTTTCCCTTTCTCTGCTACGAGGGTGATGCTCAGACAAAAACAGCCAGATTACACTGACAGCGGTGTCAGCTGACATCCTTATTTGACTGTCATGACTGCAGTGTTTCAACCTGATAATCCTTGGGTCAGTTGTTGTTAGTAAAGTATAGTAGAGAGACAGCTCAACAGGTTAAGTCCAATGGTCAGGTGCTGATACTTTCCACAACACATAATTAGATAACAGTATTTCTTTGCACTAAATTCAAAAACAACTTTTTATGGTATTGTGCACATGTCAAAATGCAGAGCTTTTATAGGTTTGTCCAAATCATATCTTTAACCATCTAACAGTCTAACAACTTCCACTGCTGGACCTGCTGTTGTCATAATATGATAAAGTCAATTACATGACAATAGTGTGGCCAGGAAGTGTAATATCTTAAGCCACCCTGCTCACATTAACCAAGGTATGCAGTAATAAGACATGACATGGCACTTGTTGAGGGGTTTTTTTCCTCCTCTCTCTCTCTCTCTTTGATTTTTTACAAAATCCCCCTGAAGGTTAAGTAAGATATTGAATTTGTGTTGAGGAAACAAATCTTATTTAAATTGTAAACCTCAACTGATTACAAACACGTCTACAGTTTGTTTAGCTGAGATGAGGAGATGCCATCACACCTGTCCCCGTGTGTGACATGGAAAGTTGGACACCTAACAACATGAATTCAAGCTGCTCTCCAATATGACGAGACAAATCAACTTGACAGTGGTGGTGGCCAGAGAGCCATCCGATGCTAAAGATAAAAATAAAAAATCCAACCTACTTATTAGGCAGAACCAAATGTTAACTATTCGAGCTGTTCTGTTTCAACAAACACAATCTAAATGGATGGAAAAGTTAGCTAAGGGACGATCGGAGTTAATTTACATGATTTGGAAAAGTGACGTAATTGCACCACAACTATGAAATGGCAGGTATTAGCTAGCCCTGTACGTCCGTGGGTTTGTGGACATCTTCCATTTGCTGTGGCTGGAAAGCTGTTGGAAGACTGCGAACTTGTGATGGGTGTTGCGAGACGACACCACCAAACGAGGCCGTCGTCGCTTCCACCCGAACTAGGCCTTGGCCACAGCCTGCGCTGCATAAATAAAACATTTCAGCCGGTTTGGCGTGAATAACTGCCCTTGTCTCACCAAACATTGTCGACATCGAACTGTCCAAAAGCATCTGAACTGACAAGAGGTGCTATTCCATTACAGTGCCGGTGAATTTTACGTAATTTCAGCGGCCTGGGAGGGGGTGGTTGCCAAATGCGAGCTAATGCGTTAGCTAGCAGCCAGCTCGCGCTAGAAGAGGAATGTTCTCTGGTTAGGCTTAGCTAACTAGCTTAGCGTTGCTACCTCTGAAACCTCGTCTTCGTCGCTGCCGGATCCAGGACCCGATGAGAGGACGGCCGCGGCCGCTAGTTTGAAATCCAGTCTTTCTGCAGCAGGTCCGCCTGGTTCACCGTATAAACGTACTTTCTTTCCACCTACACCAATTCCAATGCCCCCTAGTCCGACTCCTCCTGGTGTCGCTCCTACCCCCATCCCTGCCACTGGGGAGCGAGGAGTCACCGAGTCAATCTCGTCCTCGAAGCCGTCCGTCAGCATTGCCGTCCCGGCTACTGCATCCTGCATACTTGTGTTCACAATACGTGTGTTAACGAGCTAGTTGTTGACTTAAACGTCCGTCCAGGTGCTATCTTTGAAGATATTTGCTTGATTTTACTTCAGGGAATCCAGAAACTCTCCCGAAGCGAGGGTTGAGGAGGATCTCTTTCCCCCAGCCATTAACTTTCTAACAACCTAACCCGATACGCACTGTTTCTCAGAAAGACCGCCTCAGCAAGGAATCCTGTTTACGCTATTGGTTTAGCAGGAAAAGGCTCTGTTTTCAATTGGTCGACATTTATGCTTGTCAAACATGAGACCGCAACGTCATGTTAGGTTTACCAATATCACGAGGCTGTAGAACGAACGTCAAGACATGACATGGTAGGCCAACTTAACTAGTTGCTAGTTTCAATAGTCTATTTAAACTTAGTTTGGGGAAAACATGTACCTAGAAAGACTACGTTGGAAATATAGCTAGACCTTATTTAAAATCTAAAATCTTATTTAATGTAATTTTACATGACATAATGACTGTCAGGGTATACCTGACTAATTCCATGTGATGCAATATATTGCTATACATACATTAGATTAGATATCGTTTTAAATGAGCTGCTTAAATATCTGCATTTAATTTGCTTCAAATAAGCAAGTTAATTTGTTAATACTCAAATGAGATGATTGGATGATTGGTTAAAGACGGAAAAGCACATATGGATGTTACTTTACTAATTTCTGTGGTGCAAAAACACTCAAAGTTACCCTTGTGTGCTAAAAAAAAAACTAACCATTTTAGTAGTATTTAGTAGCATTAAATACTCATAAACTCAAAAGCTTAGCTGAAGTTCTGTTTGAGTTTTGTAGAACTGCCATCTACTTAAGGTATCTCAACACAATAAACCATGATAACAGTTGTTCCAGAATAAAACTCCCTAAGCTTTACTTTTGCTGAACAAAGATCTTAGAATATATTTATTTTTTTTACTTGTAATTATTATTCAAATAATCATTTTGAGTGAAAGAGTAATATATTTTGATGGAATAAAAGTATGTCATAGGAATTCAGAATTAACACTTGACAGTTTACATGAGTAAAAGTAAGACTTTATGAGCTAGAATATATAGAATATATCCAAATGTATCTAAAGTACACTGATAATAACAAAATGATTACACTGAATTAAGGAACCAGTAATTGGAAAAATTCATATAATTATGTAACTTGAGTTTATGTAGTTATTTTCTTTCTAACTATAGACATACCAAATATCATGACATACTGGTCATTGTCACTATCATAGTACGTGCCTTGTAGTTCCTTAACACTAATAACAATGTCAAGAAGCTTATAGATAGATAGATAGATAGATAGATAGATAGATAGATAGATAGATAGATAGATAGATAGATAGATAGATAGAT
>JBBBVU010000007.1:26166276-26182981 GCA_037177055.1 Atherinosoma microstoma
ATAGATAGATAGATAGATAGATAGATAGATAGATAGATAGATAGATAGATAGATAGATAGATAGATAGATCCCAAGGATCAATAAAGTATTATGACAGGTTATTATGAACTATTATTATGAACTTATGACAGGTTCTTGAAGAGGTGTAAACTTCTGCAAAACTTTACAATGGTTTTACCCATTTTAGCAAGTGTTTTATGTTTGGTTCTCCCTCTGGCCAGACTAGTATGGACTGCTTTATTTAACCTTTTATGATGATGACCTTACAGTGGTTAGTAAAACCACCATTTGATTTTTGTAATATATTCTGGTTTTAACAACACATCAAGGGAAGACTATCATAACTGAGCTGCTGTTACAAATCATACTAATAAGATTGAGTTATATAAATCGTGGTTCGTCAAATGAAGTCAGAAGGGTCAAGTATTGTTTTTTTGTTTTGTAAGATTTGGTCAAAGCCTGCTGAATACATAACATGCCCCGCCCAAAATAAATAAATAAATAAATAGAATAATAAAAGTAAAAAAATAATAATTAAAAAAAGGGGTACCAGGTATTGGCAACCGCAAATAGGGTTATTCTGATTTGTAGGCGCGGAGATGCGGCTACCAGGCCAGGCCAGACACCCTCGGGCAGCTACGTCATCAATTTAGGGCGTGAACGCAGGACAGTCGGAGGCGTTTGGTTATTTAGCCGGGATTGCCAGGTACATGTAAAAACCCTCACTTTGTGTAAAGTAAAATTCTACTAAAGACTTTGCAATTGTTATATTTTTAAAAATGGATTTTTAACTAATTTTGATTACATCCAAAACACAAAGGCACAACTTAATCATATACAAATGTATCATATTGTAATCTTACGCACAGACCAACCGCCCATTTGTAGTTCCTGAATGGGGGATGTCTGGGGAATCCTGGCAACAACGCAGTGTAAGGTTTCAGCTGCATCACATAGGTCCTATCATTCAAACTCCGGCGTGTTGCATTTTTGCTTGATCAGGTAAATACATAAATTCACTTGTTGTTTATCTTGATATTACTACGGTGAAACGATAAGTTGTTTAAGGTTAACTACAATAAGTACGCAATTTCGTATATATGATTTTTTTTCCCTGTAACACTATAACGTTTGTTAACGATGCTAGCTAAAGGGCTAACAGTTAAAGCTAAGAATATGGCGAAGGCTAAAAAGGCCGCTTTTGTTCTTGTATCCGGGTGCGGTGGAGAGCGTGCTGGAGGCCACGCGCCTTTTTCAAAACTAGTATAGGTTTCGTAATTTTCAACGAAATGTTGGTTTTACAAACTATTTCATATTTACCGTAACGCATCACCTTAAGAGATTTTGTCGAATAAAGTTGGTTACACATTGTGTGTCGCTAGCGGTGAACGATTCTTGTAGTGAAATGGATCCCTGTTGGGAGGAAAAACATGGAAATAAGGCAATTACAGCCATTTATTATGAGCTTTATATTTTCACAAGAACAAGTTTTGCGACGGGAAAAAGGCTACAATAAGATTTATGATTTAATATATGCCATTTGGTGCGCTAAATTGGTCTCAAGATGGCGCTGTTACCTAACTGTAGTCCACGTTTTGTGTGGTCCACGAGACTCATTTTACTCCCTCTAAACCTGGAAAAGAAACTTCGTTATGTTTTCTTCTGGTCACAGTTAAAATTTGAAACGTTTATCAGAAATTCAATTTGTATACAATACGTTTAACACATGACAGCCGTGACAACGTGGTTCACTTTTGTTTATCTAAAATGTAGGTTAATACCAAACATTCTTATACCGCATATGTGCTCTTATGATTTACTTATATACGAATCAGATGTACGTAGTACTCTAATGTCCAAAGTTGTTCCTCAGGCTAAAACAGTGCGTTTGATAGAGAGAAATGGAATATATTTTGATTTTATGAGTAGTTGAATGATATATATAGTATAGTATACCTTTTGAATTTGTGCCTGTATTTAACTATGTATGCATTTTCACACTGAAATATATACTCATGCTCTTATCCCTCTGCAGGTATTGTAACCAGTCATGGCTGATGAAGGATATGTTGTGCGAATCAGGGGTCTTCCTTGGTCCTGTTCAGTGGATGAAGTGCAGAGGTTTTTCTCAGGTATGTAAGCTAAAAGTTTCCCCTTTTTCTTTTCTTTTTTTGTCAATTTTCCAACATCACCTGATTCAGATTTTCTTTCTAAGAACTTTTAAGCTTTGTTTATTGAAAAAGAATGTATTAGTCAAACAGAAAATGTTACTAATAAGTAACTCCTGTTACTTATTAGCAACTCCTTTCAAATCACTTTGGCAATCATCCAGGAAGCAAGTTCCTTTTTTTTGCCCCCCCCCCGTTTTTTAAATAGAATTTGAATTAAAGGTAATTTCTGGATATCGTGCACGAATAATGGCGGAGGAGTCTCCTTTTGGTTTTAGACTTTGTTGCTGTGCAGCGGCTGCATGCAAAATCCAGTCCAGTACACATCAAGAACCAATGAAAATTAAGTGTTACCTTGTTGGATAAGTTAACTACAATTAAGCATAAGTATCATACATCAATGCTTTTCATTTGAACTGTAGAAATGGAAATTTGGATTTTGTAATTTTTGTAATTATTTTTTTTATCACGTTGATAACCAGTAAGCGTTGTATTTTATTTGTTTATTGAGAAATTGGTGCTTTTCAGTTATCAAAAGAAAGCATTATTTTAAATTTAAAAAAAAGGCAATTTATCCAATTTGGGAAATTGACATTTGATTAAAAAAAAAAAAAAAAAAAAAAAACATTTTTCAGGTATGAAAATTCTCAACAATGGAGGCGGAATCCACTTCACCTACACAAGAGAGGGGCGCCCCAGCGGAGAGGCATTTGTGGAATTGGAGACAGAAGACGACCTGAAGGTTGCGGTGAAGAAGGACAGAGAAACTATGGGTCACAGATACGTAGAGGGTGTGTACAACAGCAGACAAAATGTCAAGCGCCTTCTCTTAGTACTGCAGTTGTTTCTGCTTCAAGATGTGATAACAAATGTTTTTTTCCCCCCTGTAATGCAGTGTTTAAATCCAACAATGTTGAGATGGATTGGGTTATGAAGCACACTGGCCCAAATTGCCCAGAGACAGCAGGAGACGGGCTTGTGCGGCTCCGAGGCCTCCCCTTTGGCTGCAGCAAGGAGGAGATCGTGCAGTTTTTCTCAGGTAATAACTGTCCTATCGGTGATTTATTGTCAATCCCTTTTAGTGTTTTTGTAATTTTAAACTTTTTTCTCCATCTTTCTCGTTTCATTTTTTTCTTACCAAAAACCGAGTAGTTGTCGCCTCCGAAGTACAAAGAAGACTGTGCTATTGAGGATGTCATTTAAAGTTCTAAAATAATTTTTCTTTCTTTCTTTGGGTTATCTATGAGGGATTGACACCCCAAAAAGGAAGGCAGTTTAAATTAAAGCTGAATTATTTTTTGGTGGCTTTTCCGTGGGCAGGAGTCTGTTCGTAAATACCCTTTTTTCATCTTTACACATCGCATCCATCTTGAGCCCACATTCTTTTTTTTCCCCCTCCCCTTTAAACTGGGTCTGATCATATGGTATTACTTTTCTAAGTTGTTTGTTTCTAATGATGATACACTAATGATGGAATGGGTCTCCCTCATCACTGGTATAACCCTCCTTCTCATACCCCAGTGTAATTTCTTTTCTCACATTTCCTCACACCCTCGTTTCTTAAATACATTTTTCTTAAATGCAGTTCACACCAGACTTTAAAATGGCACCTAATGGGCAAACGGTAATTTTACTCATGTCACCCACCAAAAATCTTGTTCTCGCTCTCCATCAACACACCAAGCCTGGTGTCCCACACAGTGCCCTTTTTCCATATTCTTCCTCTATCCTGTCATTTCTGCTTTATCCCCAGAATACAATAAATGTAACTCCTTTAAATGGCCAGTTAAAGACTGAACTGGTGTATGTGTGATGTATAGAGTTTTCCATAAGTTTTTCTAACTCTCTTTAGAGAAAGTTCTCTCTGTGATTGGGCATGTGATTTAATATGTCCCCTGCTGGGGTTATCTGTCCTTGGGTTGAAGGGTTGGAAATCGTGCCAAATGGGATAACATTGCCGGTGGACATCCAGGGGAGGAGTACGGGGGAGGCCTTCGTGCAGTTTGCTTCACAGGATATAGCTGAAAAGGCTCTAAAGAAACACAAGGAAAGAATAGGGCACAGGTGGGGATGGTTGGTTGGTTGGCTGGATAAGTTGCTTTTCTTATGGTGTGCACTTTCAACATTTCAACTTTCAACATTTGAACCAAATGCAAACATAACACCACACTAAGCATATTTGTAATATTCACCTCACACAAATAATGTTAGATCCACATTCGCTATACATTCACAATGTTCAGTGGGTAGATTAGTGCTTGGGCACCATTCAGTAATATGAGACGAGTCCTAAATTGGAGTTCATAACCAATTGTAAGAACAAATGGTGTCTCAGCACTAAAAATGAGTCCAGGTTGATAGATGGTAAGGAGTCTCCCTGGTGGTAAAATCAGAGGGTCATTGTACACAAGGATTTGGAGCCCACTATCACAGGTAATGCTTAGTGGGTTGCAGTAGGGCTGGAGCTGTCTCTGACCCTTAAACACCAGGACACTGGCTGTCATGGAATGGACAAAGGACACTATTACAGCAAAATGCATCTGATCTCTATTTTGCCTCAGGTAACCATAAGAAAAGTTCAAAGTTACCAAGGCCCTTGTTGATTTGGACAGTTCCTTTTTATTTTTCTACGCAGTAAAAAAGAATCTTTTTATTTGTGGTTCTCTTTTTTTTTTTTTTTTTTTTTTTCTTAAATCTACAAGTATTGAGTACTCATAGATATTACTACCAATGGACTACACCATGACAGCATCTGCATAGCCCAGTATTAAGCAAATGAAGTTTTCATCCCTCCCTCATTCCCTAAGTGCAGTATCTTTATGATCATAGGTACATTGAGATCTTCAAGAGTAGCCGTGCTGAGGTGCGGACTCATTACGAACCCCAGCGGAAACCCATGGGAATGCAGAGACCAGGCCCCTACGACCGTCCGTCTAGTGGTCGCGGCTACAACATGATGGGCAGAGGGGGATCCTATGACAGAATGCGTCGAGGAGGCTACGGAGGAGGTGAGCGCAAGTGGAGAGAGTGGCGGAAATCTGATTTAGTGGCCTTAACCTGTGCAGTTAGCTTAAAACACTCAGCCTATGTACCTTCATGCTAACGCTGCATAACAGAACTAATGAGATTAGGATGTAAAGTCCCAGTAAGACCTTTTGTTAATCTCATTGTATATACAGGTGTGTCAGATGGAAGGTATGGTGATGGTGGTGGCTCTTCCTTCCAGAGCACAACAGGCCACTGTGTTCACATGAGGGGCCTGCCATACAGAGCTACAGAGACAGACATCTACAATGTAAGATGGAGATGGATCACAGAAATGCAACCTTTTCTGTGAATGTTGCACATCTCTGGGCTTTGCATGCAGTTAGAAGAAGTGTACAATAAGTCAACTTGTCCTATGTTTTCATCTTTTAAGTTCTTCTCTCCACTGAATCCTGTGCGAGTCCATATTGAGATCGGCCCAGACGGACGGGTAACTGGGGAGGCAGATGTAGAGTTTGCAACACACGAAGATGCTGTGGCAGCCATGTCCAAAGACAAAGCCAACATGCGTGAGTTTGCTTTGGGTCCACTCTGAAATAACTATTTACAGCATTGTAAAGCTGCTCAATCATAATGATTTGCCTTTCTTTCAGAGCACCGATATGTGGAGCTGTTCTTGAACTCAACAGCAGGTGGGAGTAATGGAGCCTATGGCAGCCAAATGATGGGTGGCATGGGTAAGTATGGATGAAGAAGGCATTGAGATAGTGGCCTCGATGTTTGACCATTTGTACAGGCAGACATGGGCATCTAAAAAATTTGCATTATCTTTGAAGAACCTATGTTGCTTTGTTTAACCATAAAATGTGTCATCTACAGGGAACCAATCGTCTTACAGCGGTGGCCAGCTGAGCTCAGGGTACTCTGGAGGGTACAGCAGCCAAGGAAATATGGGTGGCTACAGTGACTATAGTGAGTGTCAGCTCTGTTGCAATTCACTCTACATCCACTCTTGGCTACACTCTTTACACATCTCTGAGGGTTTCAATGATGGGTCGTTGAAATGTATGTAGTTTTGCTCAAAGTGCTGTTCTGAAAAAACAAGAAGACAGCGCAGTTGTTTTTGAAATCAGTGTTTGTTAGAGGACTGATAATCCCCATCTGCTTTTACTAATTCTATTACCCAGGCCAAGACTATTAGATAGGCTTTACTAGGGTTTCTGTTAAACTTTGAGGTAGTCCTTCCATTTTATGTAGAGCCTGAATTGCTCCAGATTATATAATCTGAAGTAATTTATGCTCCAATTTTGCAGAATAAACCGATTTCCCAACAAAAGCAACAGGTTGAAGATGAAATGGCAAAATATATCACAATTATATCCCACACTTTTTAGCTCTCAAGCTTGATCACAAAATAGTTTAATATTATCAATTTCAGAACTATAGTAATCATGACCGCATAAGGCATCATATCTTTTGTTGTGAAATATGAAACTGCTGTTGTCATGTGCCTGTTTTGGATGCTTTTCCTATGAGTCGGCAGCCAAAAATAATGACGCTTTTCTATTCGGTGTTTGCACTGCAAGAATTGGTGCACCAAATTGCGTAAGCCTGCATTTCCATGCCTTCAACATAGTCGCTAAGGTGATTAAACAAATTTGTTGTTTGTTCCATTTAGGCATTTATGCAGTTAGTTGCCAACTATACAAAAGGAAAGTGTGTTATTGAGGACTGATGCATAAAGAAACACTCCCATGACATATATACATGGACATGACTTCAGAGGAAAGTGCTAGATAAGCACTTTTTGACCTGGCATGCTCCTGACAGCTTTTTTTGTCACATCTGCATTCTCTTGTGGACAGACTTTTTTTTTTTCTTTGCAAACAGAACAGGACTTTTTAGGGGGGCAACATCCGTTTTGCAAAATACCCATGTATGTGTGCAGAGAGCCTCGTTCTCTCTTACGTATCTGATCATTTTCCTCCTTCAGTCCACTGGGAGGTCTTTGTATTTTCTCCTCTTTCCCTTTTGGATTTCTTCGGCAGTTAGGAAACAGCTTAGAGGTGCATTACTGCCCACTAGTGGACTGGAGTGTGCTGAGGGATGCACAGCTCTGGAGATATGACTGAAGATTTATTCTGCACATCAGAGATGGATATAAATTCAATCATGATCTAATTCGGAGATTGTTCCATCACCCAGCCCTAAGTTCGATTTAAAACATACCACCCCTGAAAATCATTTATTGCTTCAGACTTCTTAGGAGCCATGATTGAAAGCTCTGTACTTCTTATTATCCTATTAAATAGTGTTTCTGATACGTTATCTAGTCTTTTACTATATTAAGAAAAGAAAAAAAGGAAATCCAGGAAAAACACTGGCTTCTGTTAATATACAACACAGTTGGACATTGAGATCCTGGCAAGATGTTTGCATGGAAGAGGAGAAATGCAACATGTTTGTTTCCTGTCCATGACTTTTAAACGAACTCTTTGGTCCTATAGTGTTTATTCTCTCTCTCTTGTTAGGTAACCAGGGCGGGATGGGAAGCAGTTACTACGGCAGCGGCGGTGGAGGAGGAAGCAGAGGCTCAATGAATGGACTTGGTGGGGGATGGGGAATGTAGGCTTTTTTTTTTGTTTTATTTTCTTCTCTTCCCTTAATTTCATGTTTTTTAACTCAGCATTTTGCTGGAAAGACTGGAAATGTCACCTTGTAAACATAGACTAGTCAGGTGAGGTTTGGAAACGGAGTGGTAGGATTTGTAACTTTTTTTTGTTTTAAGTGGATGAGCTTGAGAGAGAAGTGAGATCATCTGTTGTCATAAGAAACGTGTCTGAAGTGTTGTCTTCCCCATTCCTCACAGACACATTACAGAAACCTTGCTTTAAATTTCCATGACCCAGAAGTGTGCCGTTCTGTTGTTCTCCAAGCACTGTCTCTCAAGGTTAACACTTCTCTGTTGGTGGATTTAACAAGTTTCAACGTGAGTGCATGAGCAGAAAAATTACAAATGTCTGATATTTTCTGTTTTACACCTCATTTCTGCTTAATGTTTAGCCTTTGTTTCTTTTTCTTTAAAGTTTCCAGTTAAGATGTTACTCTGAATTTGACACTTCACATGGTCTGAGCGTGTTTTATTTTCTACAGTTTTGACCGTTGATAGAGCAGTTGTGGATCAGGGCTGCATCAAGAGCAAATGAATTTAAAATCTGTTGCCATTGGAGGTTTTTACCGCTTCAAATGCTATTTGTATTTTCTGTGCACAAAGTGAATAAACTAGTCTGGAATATCTAATTGAAACAAGAATTTGAAAAACAGGGGACTTTATTCGTGTATCAAATATCAAGATTGGGGGGGAGACAAGTTATGATTTCCAAATTCTGGAAATGACTGTAGCATTTACATCCACAAAACCTTTATATAATACATTCTAAAATAGTTAGATTTTTGTCCACATTCTACAGTCATTTACACAAACTTCGGCTAGGATTGAAGCTGTTAGAAAAAGCAAGTTTTAATATCAAAACAAAGTACTTGTGTTCTCTAAAAACCAGCTACCAAAAGATCCTCAGCAAAAGCTGAAAAACCAACAGTAATCTCAATCTGACCTCAACCAACCAACATCCACAGTTTTGAATTAGAAAAATCTCAAATCGTCCGGCTTATGAAGATTACCAAATTATTTAACAAGCGTTAGTCAATATCAACAAAACACTGACATGTAAAACTTTTTCAGTATTTTTGCAAAATCACATCTGTAGCGTCAATTAGCTCATCGCATCGGTGTTAAAAAGGCGGCCATCGTTTTGGACAGATTCTCGTTTACCTGAATTTCAGGTAACTAGCAATGGAACACCAAATCAGGTTTGATGATATGCATCAATAACTTGAGCACTTATAATCATAGTGGTTGGGTTTATGTAGGGTTGAGAAGCATTTGCAGAAACATTTAAACTGGCGGAGTGTCGTCAGGAACCCGTGGAGGAGGAGCTTCTCTGCAGCAGGAGCGAGTGGCACATGTCGCACACCCGCACAGGCCGAGGATACGAGGGTAAGGCCAGCTCGTTACCGGAACAACTGTTGCAGTAGATGTCTCCGCAGTTTCTGCAGTGGTGCTGCAAACAAACCCTTTGTTAAAATAATTTATGACTGCAAAGCCAAAAGCACAAAAAAAAAGAAAATTCCAACCTTTCTGCGTGAGATGGAGAAGTCCTTCTGGCACTGCTTGCAATGAGTGGCTTCATCATCTTTCAGCCAAGCGTGGCCCTGGAGCAGAGGACATACAGGTTAGGACTTATCCTGATTCCCCTTTTAAAATTTAGTTTCAATAAAAACACTCACACTCACCTTCAGGGCCTTGTTGACCTCCTTAAAGTCTTCCATCTTGAGTTTAGACCTTTTGATAAAAGATTAAAACACTCTAAAAAATCTTGTGTGAACATATTCTTTTAATTAATCAATGACGATGCCCAGAAATACTGACTGGCTGAGATGCAGTCCCATCTCCTGCAGTGCCTGCTCCTGCTGCTCACACCTCTGCTGCAGTTGCTGTTTCTCTTTCTTCAAATCCTGCAGCTCCTTCACCAAGAAGAAAAGCAGAACATCGTATTGATTCACAAGATTATGAAGTATTTGTTTACGCTGCTCAGCAACAGCTAAGACGGGGTAAAATATCTGTTTGGGTAAAGCCGTCACACCTTATGTAAATGGATAGAACCAAGCTTTCCGACTAACTGCACCAACTAATGTGAATTAACAGTTCACTGAAAAGTAAAGAATTTTTATTTATTTTTAATAATTGAGCCCATTTGTGTCCAAACATCTGACAGAAATAAATGTCTGCATATTAAAAGTTTACCTTCCACTGGGATGTGAATATCCACACTCTGCACTTGAAGCCCTTACTCACAATATAACTGTTTAAAATTTGACAAGTGCTGATGCAGAGCAGTAATGGGGAATAAAATAAAAACTTTGCTAGTTGTTCCATGCTAATATTTTGGGAATAGATGTAGGTATTTTGTACATGCAGTTATGCATCTCTACTTGCATATTGCAGTTACTTCCTGGGGTAACTGACCGTGTGCAGCCCCTGCAGCTGCTGCAGCTGAGTGCGGAGTTCTGCGCTGTTGTCCTGTTCCCGTTGGAGAACCTTTTGCAAGCTTTGTCTCTGCTCTCTCTCAGCGCGCAGCTCATTCTCCAAACCCAGCCTGTGCAGACAAGAGATGCCGTCATTTCCCAGCTTGCTTTAAAACACACGCACACAGAACTGCTTGTTCAAAAGCTTAAAAAGGTAAAAACTGCTACATGGACTACAGTAACACCAGTATTATGCACTATAGACCAAATTTGTGTCTTCAGAGCTGCAAGTCACTTGTGACTGAAACTAAGTAAAGTGGAGTGCAGAAGTCTGCTAATTACAACCGCTTCATCTTATAATTAAAGGTGCTTAAGCAAAGAAGGTAAACTTAATCTTCAGAATTACTGTGGATCAGCTCTTCTGTGGGCTGCTTTTTATATTTGTCTCTTCCATTTATCTTATTTTCCTTTTTTTTTTACCAAATACCACTCACTCAAAGAAAAAAGTTCTTTACAGATACTATTTGGATGTGTGTGTGTCTCAACCTGAGTGTGTCCAGGTCTGTTAGCTGTTTCTGCAAAGCATCCACTTTTCCTTCCAGCTCCACCTTCATGTCTTGGTCTGACTGGTCACTCTGTTTGCACTCCCGCTCTGAGTTCTGCAGTCTAAAAGATCACAGTGAACATCAATTCAGAGTATAAATCTTAACACAAAAATACAAAACAAGCCAAAATGCATATACCTCTGCTCTAGTTCCACCATGACTTTCTCCATTTCATCCATCCTCTGCTCAAGCTGCGCAGCCTCTTTCTGCTTTTGTTCAGCTTGTCGTTCTGACTCCTTTATTAGGAACCAAACATGTGGTATTAGTGTGCATTCTGTGTGTTTATGTGTGGGAGAAAGAAAAAAAAAAAAGCCTAATCATCAGTCTACCTGAGCTTTGTGGACCATTTGCAAGTTAAGAGTCTTGACTTGGTCCAACTGGAGCCGTAAGGCTGCCAGCGTGTCCTGTTTCTCATGGGTGTCCTTCTCCAGTAGCTTCATGGCCACCTCCATCTCCTGTTTCAAGCCCACCTGGAGCTCAAGTTCCCGCTCCAGCTCCTGGCAACATCCAGACAAGTGGGAGTTAAAACTAAATCTAATGGTCCACAAAGTCGAAACAACGCAATGTGCATAACACGACATTATGCAATAAACTAATAGACTAAGTTCATTTTCATTACATACTGATTAAAGATAATTATGAGTTATACTTATGTAAATCATCACAGAAAGTTTTTTTACACTTTATAATATCACTTGTTCAAAAATTTAAGTTTCTATTTTTCATCTGTGTTCTCCGTCTGCAGGATTTCCTGTTAATTTGCTCATAGTTTCTGCTTTTTTAAAAAAATGAGATTTCACTGGTATTTTTCCAGTTACATCACACTGCATCGCTGTGCTCTGTGGCCCCACCCAAACACCGCCTTAATCGTTACCAACAACAATGGATATACAAAAGAATTTTCATTTTTCCTTCCTTTTATTCTAAAAAATTCAGCCACAATTTTTCTCTTTTTGGAAGGAAACCCATCGAATGGCAACATTATCCACCCAAAAAAAAAAGAGACCCCAACAACAACACAGGCATTGTATATCTCTTTAAAAACCACATGCATGTTGAATTATAACCCTACAGCCTGTTGATACCCAACCTGGCGAATCCGCTTTTCTTCCTTGTACTGTTTCCACACCACGTTGTACATCTCATCCAGGCCTTGCCGAGTCTGCTTGTACGTCTCCAGCTCCACCTTGCTGTCCTGGAGAGCTGCCTGGAAGCACAAGTGCGTCACACAGATCGGATCATTTTAACATTAGAGTACGTTCGCTGCAGTTGAATGAGGATGCTGTCGAACCTCTTCCTTTTTCTGGCTGGACTGTAAGATCGACTCATTCTGTTTTCTCAGATGTTCCTGTTCTTCCTGCAGAGAGTTGATTCGGTCCGTTGCTGCTGTCAGCTGAGAAGAAAAATAATAATAATAATATGATTCACTATTGGGTATAATAAAAGATATGACCTTGTATATTTGAAATCGTTATCACAGCAACTGCAGGTATAAAGTTTGCCTGACCTCTTCTACAAGTTTGCTGTTGGTCTTTTCTAATGAGTCCATCTTGGCCTGAAGGTCGGTGACGGTGCCACTTAAGTGGCGATTTAACTCTTCAATGTAGTGCTTCTGATCCAATATGGCTGTCATCTTGGTATCACTAAAGATCATTAATAGCGAATTAAAATGTGTTCAGATTTAGTTTTACGGTTCAGCTGTTCTATGAAAACATGACGAAAAGCAGCGTAGATGTAATCCCAAACCAAGCTCTTACTCTTTTGGAGTTTCGTTGTTTGCAGCATCTTTAAGGTAGAGGGAAAAGTCAATGACTCCCACCTTAAAGCGAAAGAGAAACATATCAACTTGTTGCTCAGAAAAACAAAAAAATCAAGTCCGAAGTTTGTCTTGAGAACTGACCTGAGAATCAAGATCCTCGCCTTTAATACAGAGATTAGCGTCAATTACATTGAGGCCCACCAGCAGCCCTCCCATGACTGCTCCTTCCTCCTCCATCATCAATGCTCCAGAGTCATAAAACTCACTAGGAGGTTGAAAAAAATAATAATTTACAATTGGAACAAAAGCTGTTTCTCTGCTAAGTTATTGATTACTTTTGACCTACCTCAGGAGGTCCTTGTGGTCTAGCAGGGCTTTCATATAGTCTGCTACTTTTTTCTGCATAAGCGCCAAATGCAGCCAGGCCCGCGCTCTTCCTACACCGGTCCTGGAGAAGAAGAACAGAGGAACTACACCGTCAGTCAGGTGCAACTTACTCAGAAGGATTTGAATGGAAACGGTTTACAACAACGTACTTAATGCCAGGCAGGTCTCTGGCACTTGTGGCAATGTTGACAGACTCGGGACATAACTTTTCAACAAGTTCCAGAGGTCCCCATATGGACTTGTTCTGACCCATGAAGGACTTCCTGGCTGCAAAAGGGCAAAAAAAAAGAAGTAAAAAACCACTTCTGACATCACAGTAGATAAAAAAAAATTATTCATTTCCAAGCATCAGTTTATAGGCCTGTCTTACTTTTAAGCCCATGTTTGAGGCAGTGCTCGAGGACAACAAAAAACTGCATCAGAGGAGGGTACTCCGAGTCAAGAGTCCTGCCCAGACTCAAAGAGGACTGGATCAACACTTTGATGCTCAGCTTCATCATGCTGAGGAGGTTGGATCTTTCTATGGCCATGGAGTCCTTAGGGGGAAGAACTGTGAAGGCAGCATAAAGGGAGAGTAAAGCAGGAGTAGGCTGCGGAGAGGTTACACCCTGTCCATAAAATGCACAACAAACAAGTAGGAGAAAATCTGCATGTCACGGAGTCATGTGTCCTGACAGCTGACAGCTAGCTGAGCTTAACCGAGGAGGAAGTAACTGTTTGAGAAGGTTTAATCACGGCTCACCGGGAAGCTTCTTCGCGGTGTTGTTCAGGTCATTTTCAGGCTCTTTTTCGGTCGGAGAGCTCGCGGCGGATCCCTGTGAGGAGGGCTTCCTCGGCGCAGCAGCGTAGCTCATCCCACTGCTAATCGTCTCCGTGGCCCTCCGAGCCAGAGACAGGATAGGACCCGACCAGGAGTTGTTATCTGCCGCGGTCGGAGTGGACTTGTCCGCCGGGTCCTGCGCGTCGCCGGCGTCGGACTCATCGTGAGTCTCGGGAGTTGGAACTTCGGGCTCATCTACCTGTTGTTTTTCTGCATGGTCTTCAACAGCTGTGTTTACCTCCCCTGCCTCGTCGGCCATGTTTGTCCCCCCCTTCCTCCCATTTAGCCAGAGAGACTCACGTGACCGGATCAGATCAATCACGCGCGCTGTAACGACTCTCCTCTTCTTCTATGGATTCATTAATGGTCAACGAACCAACATAGTTCTCATCAGCGCCCCCTCCGGTTAAATTATATATGATTTGTTTGTTTTATTATATCTTTCCCAATTCTTCAAAATATTACCAACCTTTGAACGAGGCTAAATTATTTTATAAAGTAATGAGAAAATGGAACAATAAAGTTGGCACAGTTTGAACTAAATAAATGATCGGAAAAGTTTTTAGCAGTTAAATAATATTGATATTCAATCTTTTATGATCAGATATGTACAAAGTTGATCATCAGTGTTGACATTTCTGAAATTAATGAACTCACTACTGGGTGTTGGCAAAAAATTGCACTCATTAAAAATTCAGTTTAGTTAATTTTTTTAACATAATTAAAGAAAAAAAATTTAAACATAGAAGGAAGAAAAAAATAGCAATAAATTAAATAGAATTTCACCCTCAAAACAAAAACAAAACTCAAACAAAATTTCCAGAAATGTCCTTTGAATGATTATCATCTGAAAACACGGATACATGGATATTTATATGGAAAGCTTTACAGTAGCCTAATGTCTGGAAACACCCCTCTTTTCTTTTTAAATTGCCAGGAAAATGTGAAATAAGTTCAGCGATTTATTGAAATGTGTAAATATAAATGGAAAAGAAAGTTAAATGCAACATTTGTGCAATTCTAACAGGTTTTAAAGTCAGTATCTGATAAGACCACCTTTATTCCTAACACCTCTTCGACAATATATGTTGTTAGTCTTCAGAAATAGTTCACTGGGCTTCTTTGGGGACATTCCAAAGATCTTCTTTGGAATGTTGGCTTCTCCTTCCACAAAAATGACCTCTTGTAAGCAAGACGCTTTAGTCAAGTTCAGTAGATGGATCAATCGGCATACTAGACTCTAAGGTCCTGTTTCAGGTCTTAAAGGTTAAATTTAGTTCCTTTTTTGTAAGACATCACTTTCAGGTTCCATTTATCTGCTATAGAAAGTTATTTTTAGGCTTTTCACTTCTTCTTCTGCTTGTGCAATTTCCTCAAATCTAAGAAGAGCACACCATCCTGAGATATATCATCAATCATAGTTGGTGCAAAGGAACTATTTCATGTCTGCCAAATTGTGTTTTCTTTAGTAAATACAACTAAATAAATGCGAACAAATAATGTGACTTTGTAACAAGTTGCAAGTTTCTAAAGAGACAAGATGAGAACGATTAGTTCTCAGTCTGTTATTGACATACACAACACTGTTTCCTCCCTTGAGTTATACAGCTTTATGCTTGAATGACTCATAAGTCTGTGTTTAGTGAATTAGCAAACAAAATAATTATCTAAAAAATATCATAGATCCATATACTGGTCTGAAAATGAATGTAAAAGCAGCCAATGTTCAAACAAAAATGCTGAAAGGTTTTCAAAAAGCCTGGAGAACTAAGGTTCAAGAACTGATTTTGAAATATTACAGAAAAGCTTGGCTTCTGGGAATATAAAGACTAAATATATAGATAAATGAAGAGTGGCTTAAGTACGGTGGCTGGGAAGTGAAAACACATTTGCATTTTAAAAAAACACATTAACAAACAACATTACATTACATGTAAAATTTATATTTTAGGAAACAAATTTACAAAAAATTAAACTGTTGTTTACTAAAAACGTAATTTTTCCAATGAATGTGTAACACTGCAGGTCATAGCAATGAGTTCTAACTTCTGTGAGTTGATGTAATTCTTAGTTTTACCAAGTGGTGGGGCAGGCTGACTGTGCATGAGTTACACTACCTATGGAAGAAGAAAAGTGCCACAATTCAAAAAATAAATACAATATTAAATAACTAACAGACTACGTCATTAGTTGACTCAAATCTGAAATAAATTCATGAAATAAATAAAAATATGTATCAATGATTAATTAAAATAGAAAATAGATACATAAATTAAATCTTAAATTCATATTTGCATTTAAAGTGTATAGAACATTGCAATATTGATTCATTTGAAGTAAAAACATAAAGTTACTTCAATATTTAATTAATCATTTTTTCATATTTCCCAAGTTGCAGTGAATCCCGAGTTCATGTAAACCTTGACTGCAGACTCAGACAGTGACATCAGATTGGTTAGTCTGTGAAGCAAGTCAGTCCAAATCCATCACAAATGACAGATCACCGCAGAGCCAGTGACATACTTTGATACATTAGGTGGCAGTATCTTTATGTGTAATGGATATACTTAATCTATGGTGAGCCAATGGTCCGCATGCTCACCATTCCCCCCCACCTCTGAGACATTAACTCTGGCCAACTCCAAAAGAAAGCCAGGCACACCTCCAAAGACCACACTCACCCTAGACACAAACTGCTCACCCCACCGCCTTCTGGTAAAAGATATAGACTTAAATCCAGAACCAGTGGACTTAGAAACAGTTTGTACCCCCTGGCAGTCAAATGTGTGGCACAACTACCTCCCCTTCAGGTCAAATGTAATTGTTTCACCTCTGAGGCACCTGGTATTTATCCTATTTACCCTGTTTTCATTTTATTGTAGTTTTTAATCAATT
>JBBBVU010000007.1:26190602-26211430 GCA_037177055.1 Atherinosoma microstoma
GAACCTCCCAATGAGCTTCTTTTCAGCTCTTCACAAACCTCCCGGATGGTCTGTCCATTCATTTACAGTCATTGGTTGTGAGCCGTCTGTGTTGCCTCATTAACGCAGGGCAGAGTGCAGGGGAGGGCGGAGAGGCTGACGGGAACATAGGCAAGTAGTGAGAGGTCGGAAAGGTAACACGAGAGGGGGAGAGAAAGATGAACAGAGGAGGTTCAAGAATGGGTCAAGGTGAGAACTTCTACTTAGGAGGGTGCTGACTTGTCTTCGCCCCTGTGTTGGATAAAAAAGATTAAGGTGTCAAAGTCACTCTGTCACTGCCTTTCATAGCTCGCGCTCTTCCCTTCTCTGACCCCTTCACTTTTCAGCTCCTGTGAACAAGGCCGCTCATTTTCTTTATTCATCTCGCACAAGCATCCCTATTCTCTCCCCCATTTCCATTTCCTTTTCCTGTCTCTTTCTTCCTCCTTCTTTAAGTTCTTTTAGCTCAAAAAAAAAAAGAGACACAACTGTCTGTAGAGCCACAGTTGCCCTCAATAGGCAGAAATAAATCCATGAAAGGGAATTTCTCGTTCATTTAAAAGTTTGTCTTACTTACTGAAAACAACTCTTATTTGTTGCATAGAAAACAGTCATTTCTTGACTCATACCTGAATTCCACAACCGCATGAAAACGAAGAACCCCTCTTAACCACATATGCACTTTTCTTACCACTGCTGCCCCAAAAGTTATGAGAAAGAATTGTAGCTGCTAAAAACTTTACCACTTCCTCAGAGAACCCTACCAGTAAGACAAACTGTTTTTTGGGGGGGCTTCAGTCTTTAAGTTACTGAACTCCTGGCTCCAGTTTCCCAGATGAACAAAGATTGTCAGTGAAACAAATCAGCACATTTCTCAAAGAGTCAACATGTTCTTTTAAAGTCATTGTAAAGATTTGAGTTGGTTTTTCTTTGGTATTCATATCCTTTACTTGAATAAAAGAAATAAAACATCACAACCAATGGGTCCTGATACAAATCCTACTTTAATGGCACTATTAAATTATCATTATTTAACAGAAATGTTGCAGATGTGGAAGTTGGAGAGAGATACTCACTAAGACTTTTCCAACTTCAACTTTTTGTTTTATGTTTTCATCTGAATGATTATTTTGAATTAATTGTGTAACAGTTATTTCAGTGATCATCTTGGCTTTAATTATAGAAAAATGTGGGGTCATTTAATGTTCTGTATGTTAAAATAAGCATGTATGCTTTTTGGAATTTCATATCTATACTTAACTCAAGTTTTTTTTATTTAAGTCCCGACTACATGAGAACTCTGAAAAATAATTCCAATGTGTCTGGACTGTCGGTTTATGTACAAATGGCAAATAAAAACGTGAAAAAAGTGATATTATGGTCATGCTATGGTTTGTTTGAGTAGGGGGAATTACAAAGCAGTAACCATATTTCTCTCAAAATTGCAGTATAGTTTAAACCCACTGAGATGTAGAGTAGAAGTATAGTGACATTAAAAAAAAAGCTTGAATTTGTGCTAAATTTCTATTTAAAAATAGTTTCTGACTGAGTGTACTCATTAAATCCACTATGGTTGTGTTGACTGAGGCTGAATACATTTATAGATTATCTAGAACAGCAGTTCTCAAACTTTTTAAATCACAACCAGCTGAATAAGCAGATTTCAGGTCATAAAATCAACCCATTAGAATCATGCATGTACCTGTACACTTTGATGCTCTTGAAGATGTACAATATAACTGTACTGTAATGCAAATCATATCACCGCACAGGTGATGTAAGATATAACCCATTCCTTCTAAAAAAAAAAAGTGTATTACAGTATTTTTTCCTCTTGTTTACATATCATCATCTGGCAAATTAATTCATAACCCCCCTCGGCATCCTAGAATTACTAATACAGAATAAGCTCAGTCTTCTCCATCTTCTCTGACTGGTCATGTGATTGGACAAAGATGTGTGAAATAATGTGTGGCAGCTGCTCCTGAGGAGACCAGTCTACAGCTGGACCTTCCTCACAAGAAAACCAATATTCAAATATGTTTGACGATTATGAAGATATGCAAAGCCTGGACTACAAAGTTGCAGAACAGCATCGTCTGTGGGAAAGAAAACTGTGTGTAAAGTGGAATCAGGGCCCTGCAAACCTTTTACATATACACAAACCTCAGTTCAGCTCTCCCCCTCTCCACTTGCTCCTGGCAGGAATACCAGCAGATTCCCCACTGCTGATGTCACATTGCTGGACAGACACTTGTTATGTATCATGGTCACACTATTAAATTCTCACTGAAGTCTATTTAGGCCCCACCGAGACCGATGGCAGCATCGTATTACTAACTGGCTGAGTGGAGAGGAGAAAGGCGCTGAAGTTGGGTTTGAGAGGGGAAAGAAGGCAGAGGAAATGAGGGAGATGAAATAGATAAAAAAGAATAGAAAAGCATCTAACACACACACACACACAGAACAAATTAACTTACACAAACAGCACACATAATACACCAACAAGCAGACAGGAAGGCTGAATGACTGCATGGTTGACTCATCTGTTTTCTCTGCCTTGCGGTTCTCTGAAATCCCAAAAAAAAAAAAAATCCCCACTCTAATATCCGCCCATCCTGCACATGTGGGGGCAGAAAGAGGCATACTAGCGGTTTAGAGGATCAGCCCAACGCGTGCTGGCTAGTTGAGTTGGCCATAACAAAGGAGGGGCAGAAGGATATCAAAGAGGACGGCGGCAGGTTCTGGTAACCTCAAGGAGTGGGCTCCAGTCATTTTTCTTCACTGTGTGGCCGCTGTCGAAACACCTCACCCCTCCAGCACCACTCATCCCTAAGGCAAACAATTTAAGCAATCTTTATTGTTACACTTTGATCCTGAATGGACTGTAAAAGAAGTGCCGGGATTTTCTTTGTGGAGTACTACCTCTGCATAGCTAAGGCATGAGTGTACACCGGAGGAGGATTGCTGCTGTCTTGTTAACAAATCACAAAAAAACCCATTTTTTTCTTTTTTGTCATGAGGTGTTTGTAAGGAGTAAAAAAAAGACACAAGTTATAGTTCACCACCAAATACTGCAGTTCCAGACAATCTATTTAGCAGACAAATGTAGGACAGTTGTAATGTGTAATCCTACTTGAACATGAGCTTAGCTATTGAGGCTGCACATGACCGATTTCTGACTATATTGACCCACTGAGTATCCATATTTCCATCTGTATATATATATATATTTTTATTCTAAGACTGCAGCTAATATTTAAAGAATTAGAGTCTTCAGCCATGCCAGCAGGTTTCTGATGCTGTATTTAGGCACAGCCGTGCTCAAAGGTTACATGCTTGCATTAGTGGTATGTTTGTCAGCAATGGAAACACATGGAAATGATGAGAGGGAGAATAAAGGGATCCATTCAAAGGACCAAGCTGTCGCACTGGGATTAGCAAAAAGTTATACCCAGCAGATTGAATCTGTGAAGAGCCAAACTGTGGAACTTTCATGTGAAACAACTGGGAGTGATGTACAGTCTGTTTTACACTCAAGACTTAGCCAAAATGACTCCCTAACTTTTGGCATCCTGTCCTCCGGTGCTATTCGTTGGCCATTTAGTTTAGATTGACTTAAGTGCTTATGTACTTAACTTAATGTAATAAGTAACA
This sequence comes from Atherinosoma microstoma, assembly GCA_037177055.1. Taxonomy (NCBI): domain Eukaryota; kingdom Metazoa; phylum Chordata; class Actinopteri; order Atheriniformes; family Atherinidae; genus Atherinosoma; species Atherinosoma microstoma. The sequence goes on from JBBBVU010000007.1 coordinate 26,194,278, forward strand.
AAACCTCAACTTAGAAGCTTGGTTTAAGGGATATTCCTTTTTTATGTTTGGAGTTTTGTAAAGCAGTTATTAGAGTAATTACAGTGTTCGTACCAGACAGATGAACCACAGACTGTGTTGCGTCATGAATATTTTGATTAAGAAAATGAGGCAAAGCTTTAATGTAACATCAAATGTTAAAAAATCAAATACATGGATTTTTATTTAACATGTTAGCATCAATGTAGCCTATGCTTCTAACTTGCTGAGAATAAGACTGCTATACTAAGCTAACATGTTGGCGAAGTTAGCTAGCTCACGATAGCTGCACCTTTTTTAATTATTGGTGTCACTTAGTCACTTAGTAGTTTTATGAAAAAAATTGCAAGCTAAGGCTTACTCTGCCCTTTTCTTTTGAATCTTCTTGTGTCAAAGTGAAACATACAATGTAAATTTCCTATGGGCTAATATATTAAAGATAATAAAACAAGTTATTGCACTCACATTAAAGGCAATATTCCATTTATTGTAGGCTAATAGTAGGGTGTTGTTTTTGTTCAGCTGCAGGGGAGCTGAACTGGGCCCTTACTTAGGGAACAGTGCTAATTAGAGCAGCTACATGCATCTTTAATCAGTCTCCCTCTTTTTAAATGCATTAGTGCTGAGATCCTATTGCAGCCAAGCTACAACCAGACAGACATCAAATAGCCGGCTAGCATATCTCTTTAAGAGAGTGCTTGCCGGTCGTTTGTGTGTTATAATGGTGCGTTCCATTTACCTCGGAACTGGGAAGTCGGAACTGGGAATGACGTCACGCCCGGGTTAAAAGCGTTCCAGTTTACAACTCGGGAAAAAAATATGGCAGCATCCACATTAAAGCCATTTCTCAGGGTCCATTGTCGTTTTAAACCAGCAAAGCAACGAAAACAGAAAGTAAACGTTGTTTCTAAGCGTCAATTGCTGTTTTACAACCACAGCAGACGTTGAAAAAAAGGAAACGGCCGTTTTAAACGATAAAGTGCCGTTGAGAAAAGCAGCATTTGCTATTTGTAGGTTTTGGATCTGGTCACAGCTGACAGCGGCGCCGTAGTTCGTGAAAAATGTGAATTACACTACAGCAGCATCTCCCTACATTTATATCCAACAATACTACGTATATGGCTGATTTAATGCAACAAAAAGTGGTCAAAAGTTCAAATAAACGTGATATTACAGCTTCTACACTGTAAACACCGGGCGCAGCCATCTTTAAACGTGAAGTCGGGGTTGGTGAGGATCCTCCGACTTCCCAGTCGGAAATCGACTTCAGGGGTCCGTTCCAGTTGAAACTTCCAACTCGGAAGTCGGAAATTCCGAGTTCGGAGTTCAAATAGAACGCACCATAATTGTATGCTGGAAAACAAAATTTTTGGTATGGAAGCCGAGAGCGGCCATGCTTGCATGTTATTTTTAACAGTGTTTTCTTGTGATAGCAGGATAATCTATCTCGTTAACTTGAGAAAACAAAGATTTTTCTGGAGATAATGGATTAGTCATCACAAGGGGGCTGGAGTTGGTCCTAGTCCATCCCAGAACCAAGACAGAGTAACAAACATTCAAACTGACTCACACTCACTCCTAGAGTGAATTTAGAGACTCAAATCAGCCAAACATGTATGTCATTGGACTGTGGAAGGGAGCCTGGAGAGATGTTATTGTTAATATAAGAGAATTATAAAAAATAATAAAAAGTACATTAACTAAACCAAATTGGCTTTTATTGAGTGTGTTTGAGGTCTAGTAAAAGCAGTACTGGTTTCCAGTCTAACTGCTTGCAGGAATTAAGGACCCGTAGAAGTGCTCCTTCACGCTTTGGGTGCAGCAGTCTGTCGCTGAAGGAGCTCTGCTGGGCTGTCAGTGTTCGGGAGGGGTGTGAGGCAGTGGGGAGGGGGGCTGACCTTCAATATGGATGAGAGCTTAGTCATTATTTTCTTCTCTCCCACCACCTAAACTGGTGGGTCGAAGAAGAGGCATCCCAGTACAGAGCTGATCTGTACTGAGATGCCTCAGTACAGTCAAACCAGCAGCCGATGCAAGCTGATGTAAGATTGAGAAACATTTATATCTCTGATCCAGTGCATCCCATTTTACTTCTATCATGTCAATTAAGTTTGGCCTTCACTCAGTCACAGTATTACACATAAGCATGAAGACTTGAGCCCTCCCCAGCCTTCATGGGGTCTATTTACATCAATTAAATTAGATGTAACACACTTTCATTTGAACCCACTGTAATCATCTCGTTATCTCCAGCAAACAAACTTTTTTTGCTCGAGATAACGAGATGAATTATCCTGTTTTCGTGAGAAAATGGTCGTTGCTATCTTGAGATAATGATTTAAAAAAAAATACTAATAGTAATAATAGAGTCCTTTAGTATTATTGATACTGTTGCAAATAGCATTAATAATCCACTTACGTGACATAATGGGGTCCTTACAGTAAGAGTTTGAGAAAATAACACAACACAATACTGTACACAGTGAAACCCCTGGAAACGGTGCAGTAGCACTGTGAAAACAAAACTCATTTACCGTAAGGGGCATCTAATTTATTTGTAATCTATCATGTAATTGGGGAGATATACAAAAAAAATGTCAGTTGATCAGCAAAACCACCAGGATGCATTGATCCAAAACTATGTTCACGGTCCAGAACAAAGTATTGAATTGAAATGCTGATAACACTGATCTGAATGGTTGAATGTACAGCACTCTTAAAGATTAGATAGGTGTTGTCCAGCTGCCTTTAGGCTTGATGGAACCATGATTTCAACCCCTTTGAATTTCCTCATTCATCTGTATTCATCTCTCTAATTCCCTGACAGATTTACATTCCCTCCTAAACTGCCCACAGACTATTAGAAGGGTCTGTGACCTCAGTAAGACGTTTCTCTCTGCTGCTCTGTGTCTCAACTGTCAACCCACTGTCTCTCTGTGTGTTCCCTCTCTCATGCGGCAGCCTCGAGACACTGTGGGAGCTGTTTGGGAAGCAGGAATGCAGAAGGAGAGCTCAGAGCTCAGCTGCTGGAAGAGAAAAGAGGGAGGAGAGAACGGCAGGAGAGGGGGATTTTTCCTTGGATGAGGTCATGGGTGATGGCGCTCCCAGAGTAGGAGCTGAGCTCGTGGCAGACGCGCCCCTGACCTCCCTCTGCCAGCACACATACACACACATAGCAAAAGAAAGGGCAGAGCCCATGGAAGCAAAGAGATGACATCTAGTTTTCATCTCTGCCCATTACACCACAACTAATCTCCCAAACCATGGCTGCTCTGTCTTTATCAACACACCACACACAATGTCCAGATTTGCACAAGGCCCCTGCGGACCACTTTTGCGGGCTTAACCACGTGAAAAGCCCCACTAAAATCTACTCCATGAGAGATGGGGCTGATTAGTAACAGCTGCAATTAGCCTGCTCAGCACACAGATGAGCTGACACAGCTGATTCAACAGCAATATTGTCTCATCTTGAGGAGTGATCTGATTAGTAGGGAATTACTGAACGGGCGACGAGTCCCGCTTCGTACAGCGGCTGTCGAGACGACAGGATGATGGTTATTGTGATTAGTCAGCCACTTTTCCTCCGCCGTGAGTCACGGAGACCGACACTCTGTGGCTTTGTGCTCCAGTGTGAAAAATATCTCTCTTTCCTGAGCCCCCTCTCCTCAACGTGGTTTTCGGGAATGTGACATAGTACCAAAGCTTTGTCGGAGCTGACAATTGGGCCCCAATCTGAATGTGACACATCCCTGTGGGAGCAGTTGTTGTTTTTATAAGTCCTCCAATTCTTTCTCTGTGTGCTGGAATAGCTTATGTCACTCTTGACGGTTGACTGCAACTATCATAGGGCTCTACCTTGGATAGATACCAGTGTCAAAACTGTAAGTCAAGGCAAGGCAGGTTTATTTGTCTAGAAGATTTAATGTACAAGACAACTCAAAATGCTTTGCAAAAACCAAATTTTCTTTGGCTCACCATCTTATATAGAAATAGAACAAGCTAAAAAAGAGCAACAGAAAACAGAATGCATACAGTGGGTTACAAATGATACAGACATCAATGGAAAGTATGTCATCATCACCATCATTGTAAATGTATATATGCGAGGAAATATATTCCAAAAGAAAAGGAAAAACTCGGCTGCAGTCATTTGACTGACACCTTTACGCTTTGTATGAGACAAGAGTCCCCTGGTGAGAATAATATGGAGCTGAGTATCATCAGCATGATTATGGTATGGTATTTTGTTTCTTTCCATGATCTAAGCAAGTGGGAGCATGTAGATGCTGAACAACAGGAGTCCCAAAATAGAGTCTTGGGGAACTCCACATGTCATCTTTAATTGAGTTATCTATAGTCACCAATTGAAACAAAGTAGTCCCAACACTGTCAGAGGTTGACCATCACCAGTGCCATCACCATCTTGCTCACCATGTTCCTTTGTGCTCTGTAAAATAAACATAAAAAAATATCAAGCGTACGCACTAACCATTGCCCCACATATGAATTTTTAGGGTGTCCTCCCATTCTAAGAAAATACTGATGTTGCGAGGACATTGTCAGGGAAACATTGGTAACATTTCTGTCCTATCTTATCACAACAGCAGCCATGACATTGGATCTACCATTAAAATGCTTTATGCAAAATACTATTTGCTCAGAAACTCTCCCTGTATTTCAAGATCTTTCTCAAACCGCCCAGAATAAAATATTTGCTTGATGTTATGGATGAAGGCGGAATTTGGTATGGAGAAAGATGGCATAGCCTGTATCTGTCTTTTTTCTCACTTTTTCTTTGTGTAGCTTGTTGTATGGCATCGTGTTTGACAGATCAGTCTTTAATGTGTTGGTTGTTTGTGTTCTGCTTGTGCGCCTGGCAGGGATTGTTTTGAACATGAGGCTCATGTCCGTGACCTACTCCTTTTAGATACAGAGAAAATTATATGAATTAAAACAACAGTTCACTTCCAACTTGTCTTTACTTTGTATTAGTGAGCTAAATTATTCCTACCTTTATGATAGATGTCACGGTTTCCAGTCTGCCTCCCTGACCCCTGCCTTATTTGGTCATGTTTCCTGTCACTTCTCTATCCTCTCTGTTCACAGCAATCAGCCACTAATTAACCGAACCACGTTCACCTGTCCCTCTGTCTTTATAAGCACGAGTGTCAACTGCAGTCTCTTGCCAGATTGTCAGCAAACCTGTGTTCACTTGGTGACTTTTAAGCCTTCTGTATACTGGAGCTGACCTTGACCTCACAGCCCTGTTGCTGCAGCATCCTGTAATCTATACCTGGTTCTTTACAACCCATCTCTAGATGCGAGTCCTTGCAGAATTTGATGGAATTTGAGTCAAATTTTGACTTTGTTTCCTTTCTTTCATTTTATCTGTGTATATTTGTCTTCTGGTCTTACTTTGACTGTTTGCTCTACTTCTGTACAACTTCCTTTTGAACTAACAGTACTTGGTTAAAGTTAAGAAAACATCATTGTTGGGCATTAAATGCACAATAAAGTACATTGTACAGTGGAAGGCTATGCTGACATTTTCAATGTTACCATGGTGATCTGCCTTGTAGACCTTCTGAGCGTGACACTCCTGGGGGCACCGTGTGCTTTAAAACTGATGCAGCTGGCTCCTGACCGTGTGACCATGTTGTTTCAAGTGGCAGCATCCGTACAGTTTATTGAATTTCTGAGTTTACGATTAAGTCTAAACTGAAATGTCAAAGGACTTTATATAATTTGAAAGTAGTTGTTTTGTTTTTATGACCAGAACAATAGCCCAGCTATTAAGCAGTCCATTGGAAATGCTCCACAAATCTACCTGAAACCCTGGCACTGGTGCACGAAGTCAAATCTGAGAGATCAGTAAATCTGGGCTTTCAGGTTCCTCTTATAACCAAACAAATGCTATTTTTGTTTTGAACTTTCATACCTGTCACCTCAGGAATTCACTCAGTCCTTCCTACCTGTTTTCATTTCCCATGTTTGTCTCTATACTCACTTGCACAAGTTGCCTCCCTTCAGGGCCTCTTAAGACAGTGGTGGGATTGTTTGAGTGCAGGTGTTGCCACTACAGGAGTACAAATTATAGATTCCAGACTGACACCTTTATCGTCACTAAATGTCTCTTCTCAAACACTCCCTCCGTATCTCTATTTTCTCTTCTGACCTCACATTTAGCTCAGAAGCTGTGGAGCGTTTGTCACCACTGTAAAGGCCTGAGGAGGAAATCGATTTGGTAAACCAAGCAGCCGCACTGTGACTGACCACAACATCCTCCTGCTTCTGTGCTCATTAACAAGGCTCTTTCCTCCTCGCTCTTTTCCGACCTGCATCCGTCTCAGTGGGGTATTGCCTCGCTCACTCATCTACCAACAAAGACCCCACATCAGTAAAGAATAAGGGCTTGCCAGGAAGTGACACTGCCACATCAGAAGTCTTTGTTTAAGAGGGTTAGATCACCATGGACTCACTTCAATCGGTGCTGGGATCAGAGAGAGGGATTGTTGCGGAGTGAGTAGGTACTGGCTACCGTCCAGCGAGTCATTCCTGTCACACATGAGAGGAGTATGTTTAGAACAGGACTTCAATCGACAGTAGCTCAACCTGTGAAGTGAAAGTTTGTTGTCCCTATTGAGTTGGGCTCCATAAGGGGGAGTCGCTGCCATTTCTTCCTGTGCATCTCTATAGTAACTGAAACCAATGCCAAGCAGGGAAAACAGCATCATAAAAGAGAGTAATTGATTGCAGATGTTTCTTCATGAGGCTGAAAGAGAGGTTTTGTGCTCTTATGTGTCACTGCAGAATTGCAGCAGACGGTGAAGATACGTTGTGAGTTCCTGGTCAAAGTTAGTCAGTCATTCTCAGGAGCTCCAACACCCTTTTTCCAGATGTGTTTCTCTTATTGATTTCTTTCTAAGACGAGTAGAAATCCTATATTTTCTGTTTTTCTGCTGTTCATGTAATTTATTGAGTTTAGTGGTTGGCTAAATCATAAATAAAATATCTCCAGAAATAACAAACTACAGAAAAAACTATTATTGACATTTAATTACTAATTTCTTTTTCTTATGGGGTGAATTGTATTCCTGCAATGGAACCTGGTACTTGCCTGTTGCCTAGAAGCTCCTGGGCTAGGCTCCGGCCCACTGCAACCCTGCATTAGAACAAGTGGGAATGGATGGATGGTGAATTGAAATCTCGCTTTTTAAAAAAACTTTCAACTATTCTACAATATCACAGTTTTCAGAAGAATATTTAACTGCGTTGGAAGCAGCACTATGAATTTTTAAACCTAGTCTCACCAGAATGGAGCTGCTTTTCTGTACATGTCTAAAATGTAGTAGTCGTTAGTTCATGGTAGAGATTATGAGATAGCAATGTATCCCAACAATGGTGTTTTTTCCAGCATTAAAAAGACACTCAACTTTTGCCAGCCCCTATCGACGGCTAATTCCGCATCCATTTTGCATCCTACCTGTCTGCTCTCTCCAGACAGTAAAATAGTCTTACCTTGACTCTTGTCTTATATCTTGCTCTGGATCTCTTTTTGTTTCCTCCCTTCCTCTGATAATGTCTTCTAATTTTTCTTTGCTGAATCCACCACGTTCAAAACGGCTGGTTAGTTTACAAACTCTGCAGATCACAGACTCTGACTACCACTTCCTCCTCCTCTTTATAAGCATTTCCAAATGAACAGTGTCCAACGTCTTAGTGATGTTTGGGGATACTGAATATCGCTGTTGTGACACATGTAACAAGACACAGAACTTTGTTCTCATCACATAGTAAGACTTTAGCTGTATTTCTGAAGGAAAATGAGTAAGGAAAGCCCAGTCCTTATTGTGAAACTGCAACATTTTGTGGATCATAGTAGTTATTACACATTCGATCATGAGATCACATTGAATTTATTGGTATGCATAATGTCACTAAAGAAGCTACAGATATTAACAAGACTCAGTCCTCGGCTCCACGGCTACATCATCTTGAGCTTAGGCTGTTTAAACATTTTCTGTTCACTATTGTGGTTTTGGTCTCATCATTGCACTCATGCAAATTTTAAATTAAATGAAAAAACTAATAAAAAAAACACTATAAACCCCAGAAGGGAAATTAATAAGTCAAGTTCTTGTTTGGGAGGGAGATGACTGCTGGTTGGAATGACCTCCTATATCCTTCAGTGTTGCAGCAAACATAAAGTTAACATGATAGGTACACAACGACTCAAATGAATGAGTCACGGTGCAGGATTTGATTGGCTGTTAGATCCAAATAATTTGATTCAGGTGTGTTGAAGCAGGAACACATTGAAAACTTGCTGGATTGCGGCCCTCTCAGGATCGAATTGAGCATCCGTGTACATTTAGTAGCTGAACCACCAAATTTTTTTTCTCAGGAGCTGGTGGAGACCCAAACAGAGATAAAGGGAGCTCAAATATTCATTTAACATGTCTATTACACACTTCCTGTTGAGTGTGTAAGCAGACAAATGTTTGCTAACATCTAAGCTTTTCAAGGCCATAGCAGACTGGTGCAACTTGACTTTAAAGCTTGAGGAAATTTTCTTTTTTTTTTTTTTTTTGCCTCACCCCTTCCTAACTCACGCCCTGCACATTTCTCCTTTTCTGTTTTGTCCGCTTCACACAGTTTTCCATTCTCTTATCACAATATCCAGTTGGCTTCAAGGTTACTAAAAATAATCCTTCTGTCAAGACCATTGTCTATTTATACCATCGTAAACATTGCAGTACTGTTGTCTTTCTGTCACCAGTTCCCTTTAGCTTAAAACTTTTTATTTCTTCCTGGTATTTTAGAAAAAATAATTTTGTAATCTAAACCCTTCACATTGTTGTCTTTGTTCAGTAACATGACACCAAGTCTAGTATGTGTGTGTTTACGTGTGTTTGTTAATTGTGTGTAACAGCGGGTGGATCCTCAAGCAAAAGGAGATACGCTGTCTGGCCTTGGACAGGCTTTTCCTTCTGGCTGATTACTGCAGAGTCATGAACGGAAACACAGACAGACACAGACAAATGCACTAACAGACTCACTGACCCTACACACCCAAGAAAAGGCCCGTCTTGCATAAACATAAAGAATGTTCTTTGTTTTTGTCTTTTTCCAGCACCCTTTCCCTTACCAACTTAGCTGAATTTTTCTTCCACTTGTCTGTCAGTTGTGTCATTTTCAGGAGTTTCTGTAGAAGTGGGTGTTTTCTAGCTTAAAGTAAGGCAAGCCTGCTAAAAATACATTTTTCTAAGTGACCTAAAAATAAACAGAAGAGGAACCAGGGGGCAGAAGAGGATGTGGAGGAATAAAAACACGTCTAAACATTGAGTTTGTTTATTATCAGTGTCACGGCCGTCATCTTCTTACTAAAAGAAACAGTCACAGTCTGCTTTGAGTGACTAAATACTGAACCGTACGATAAGTAATGGTTAGTTTAGTTAGATTCATTATTCATCATTGTCTCTTTTGAATTTTCCACTGGAGAATCCAGTGTCAGAAACCCCCTCATAAATAGCAATTCTACTAAATGTTTGCCTTATTTGGCCATTTATGTTGCTTTTTTATTTATAATTTACACAACATTTTAATATTTTGGAGCTGGAGTTGTAATTTACGGGTGGCTCATGGTGCACTGATTAGTTCTGTTGTCTCTCAAAAAGAAGCTTCTGGGTTGTGGTGTTCTCTGGGCCTGCTTGGATTTATTCTCGGTGCTTTGGTTTCCTCCCACTGTCCAAAAACATACATCTTAGTTTAACTGATGATTCTAAATTGACTGGATATATAAAATTATGTGTGAGTGTGAATAGTTGTCTGTTTCCTTGTCCACTGTCTGTATGCCACAATGCACCACACACAATCATGTGCATCATATGTAGCAATAGAAGTGTGTCATTGGTGTCTGATTAAGTATTAAAGTGTAAATCTTTATAAAACTGCATTAAAATGATTAGAATATCTGAATTTTATTCATAAATTTGGAAATAAATGAAACCTTTTCTTAATGTGACAGTGTGGGTCCTGTCACTATGCCTCCGATTGATGATGTGCCCTGGCTACTTGGCCTCAGCGATATCCCTTTGGCTGACTGGTCAGTGCGCATGACTCTCACCCAGAAGGTTGTGGGTTCAATCCCTGCCTGGGCCCTCCTACGTCCTGCCACATTCATAAATGCAAAATCCTTCAACAAACATGTTTAAGATATGAAGCTAATAAGGATTCACTCTAAAATAAAAGTATATGAAATAAATTTTGTTGCGTATTTACTGTCACCTTCAGGAACTGCTCTTTAGAGGTTGAAAAGCATTACAATGAATTACGGGCCCTTTATGACTGTTGTTTTCACAGGGGTAAGAGGTCAGTTCCTGTCAAAGTTTCAACAAGAATCCATAATGTCTGACATGTCCAGCTTTCATCTTCTACAGCTGACTGTAGGTGTGCCAACAGCACCCACCAAAGCCTAAGGGATCAGTGGTGATGCCACATAGATGAGGGCCTGATTGTCTATATGTGCACAACATATCAGTTGCCTTGGAAATAGTTTGTTTGATATACAAGACAGACTGTAGAGAGTCTTTTTAAGACTGGCAGAAAATGAATGGTTCTATTGTTTTCACTGCCATTGCTGTTCTGCAGAGCAGGCACAATAGATCACACTGTGACCAAAATCCACTTTCTTAATATTCAAGCATGGATAGATTATTGACATCTTGGTGCAATGACGTAACAAACTAAGAAGACATGCATTTGTTAGTGTTCTCTCATCACGTGACATACCAGTTTATTTTGTACTGTTTATGAGAAATCATTGCTCTGGAGCAGTTTTAACCTGCAGCTCTTTTTTTATTCACAGAAAATGTATCCTTTTACAAGCCCATTGCCACAAATGAGATTCAAACACTACAGACACAGGCCCACACGCTCTCAATAATCACTACATACCATCAAAACCCTTTTATATGTTCATTGATAAAGTTCTCAGAATAATGACATCTTGGAATTGACAAAACCTGAACCCACTTCCTTGCTCCATTTGAAGGCTTGTGGCTACACAAATGACTTGACGCACTAATGGTGGCCACTCCGAATGTGGCTTTCTGTTTGATGCATTTGATATTGCAGTGAAAAGTCCCTCGCTGACACATTTCTACCTCCCCAACACATTTTTTCTCATTCATCACCTTTGCTTTCCAATTCTGTTATGTCTGTGTGGGAGCATGGCTGTGTCATGCTGCTGTGCCACCACATTCCTTTCTGACCAGTTCCTGTGCCGTCTCAAAACAGCACTGACAAGAACAGTGGGCTGAAACTGGCTGCAATGACAAGCAGAGAGACGTCAAGAGAGGCTGGCCCTGTGAGATCACTTCTCCTGTGATGCCATGGAAATGCTGCCAGCCTCCACGCAGGCATTTCGAGATCATTTTGGCCTAAAAACTTACAAACGTAAAATAGCGGGTGTTTATAGACTCCTTTGAGCTAATAGTAGAGTACAGTTTTAAGAGGATGCGGTCTCCCCAGCTTCTCGTTCAGCCGTGGATCTTCAGTTTGCTCCCCATAAACAGTGAGAAGCTGAAATAACAAAGCGTTTGAAGCGCGTGAGGAAACGTGATTGTTGTGAAGATAAAAGGCCAGACGGTGGGAGGGTTTGAAATTTTTGTCATCGGCTTCATCGATGAAACTTTTGCGTGTTTCACTCGACAAGTCTTGACCTTCAAATGGAAAAAAAACATGCACTGCCTCGGAATACAATGCAGACGTATACGCACAATGTCACAATGGGGAGCCCTTCACAGGGTGGTAGCACTTTCACATAATCCCCACGGGATGCTGCTATTTCAGTTTTATGTCAGTATTTTCGCAAACACACTTCCTGGTCATTTCTGGCATTGTTGGTCTCCAAAGAAAAGCAGCTTCACAGCTAAACTTTTAAAAGCTGAGCCTCCCCTTTAAAGAGTTGTCCTTACGAGCTCCTGCTTTGTTTCAGTGGAATGCTTGTAAATGTCGGTGAAGACCTTACTATACTCTAAAGTATGTTCCCACTTCAGCCAGCACTCTGCTCACATGCCAGGCATTACTAAGCAGCATTACAATCCAACATTGCAATGTTGGGAGAGACGGTAGGGCACCAGGCCTTTTAAAACTAGATCTATAGTATGCAGGGATAACCTTCAGTAGTGTATCTAAAAGCAAAGATAAGATCATATTATATAAGGTCCAATTACTCACCAGTGGGGAGGGGGGAGTCTAATGGAGGCTATTAAACGGTATCAGGGCTGAAGTTGCATTGACATTTGTGTTTTATGGCGTGAGTTTGTTTTCATACACTACTGTTATACTACATAAGCAGACAAAACTATGATTCATGTCATCAGTTACCTGCTACATTCAATACTGTGGTTTGAAATAATGAACAGATTGTGATTCAAACGGTCCAAAACTCAACCTCTATAGGGGCCTTGGATGATTCATTGGGAGGGAGGGTGTAAAGGTGAATACTGCTGGGGAAAATGACAGGTGAGTCCAAGTGTACTAGGAAACAGAGATCCATAGTGAAAGAACAGGGTTTAACTGACTTGAGGATTTCCCTGATGAACAGGAAACTTAGACGTCGCAGTGGAAAGAAGACGGGCGAGCAACTCAGGACTGACTGGTGGCTAAAGATTGATTTCCACATAAGTGAAGAGGTACAGGGCTGCTTAAATCTAAACTGAGAGTAACTGACAGAAAAGGCAAAACAAAAACCTGGAAACAGACAGCGGGGGGAAAACAGGGGATTACTTTATTCTTTCTGAAAACAAGACTCAGAAGTTTTAGCCGTGCTATTCCAGCAGACAAACTGGTGCTGACTGGAGAGCAGACTTAAAAGGCGGAGGCCATCAGAGCAGCTTAAAGGTGAGTTGCATGAGCCATCCGTTAGCCAAGGGAAGGCAGGAGCACGAGACATGCAAAACTACAGAGAAACCCCCCACAAAACCAAGTCATGGGTTTGTGTAGACAAGATAGTGTGTCCTTGCTTTTATTGGATGCAAAGATATTGAATTCAAACTTCAAGATCCTGTTTCCACTTTAGGATTAAACTCTAAATTCATATCTCAGTCCATTGCTACTAACTTATCACTCCACTACAAACTAAAAAAATAGAGGCTAAATTGCTAATGAATTTCAAGATGAAAAAAAACATCATTATTATAGTGATTTATGAAAACCACATGAATCTATAAAATAAACACACTGTTGTATTTGGAGATATTAGGATTTGTTTACTTTTATTAGTTGGCTGAAAAGAAAGGGGTTGGATTTCACTGGGTTGTCGGATTTCTTCACAGTCCTACTTTATTAATTTAGCAGATCTTGCATTCTGTGGCGAGACTCCAGTAAGGTAACCCGGAAACGATGCCTGGGCATAGTGTGATCCATACCCTCCCATCTAGAACACCTTGACATTCTCTACTAGATTTACTGCAAACACTACAGAGTAACCCAAAAAAAGGAAGTTTAATTTGGAGGTTTAAAACAAACTGGTAGTGTCGATTTGCAACATCACTCTTTTATATCATTGTCCTCAAGTTAGATTTTATGTCAAATAGGCTATGGCATAAAAGCAATCATAAATCATAGTTTTTCTAGATGTTTGGTAACCTCTACGACGAGCACAAGAACATGATTAATGAGGTTTGTTGGTTTAGCAACAGCAGGAGTGAGAGCAGAGGAATTGTGCGAAGTGTAGCCTAGGGCTACCTTCTGTTACCTGTCAACAGGTACAAACCACATGATTTACAGAAGGATGCCTGACTCACAGAAACAACATCCTTTCACAAGACATTGCCCTCTCTGTATCAATAGCATAGTACAAGCAGACAGCTGGAGTAACCTGAGTAGATGCAGCAGCACTCAGGTTACATCAAAGCTCCTTTACCAGCAAACATATCCTATTGCCCTCCTGTAATGTTCCATTACACAGAAATGCTCCCAGCTGCTTTCATTTTGAGTCTGTGTTTAACTGCTTTTGTTCGACATGTAAGAGGAACCTTTGATCCCCGCACACACACCTCTGTGTGTTCAGTGGCAAAGGCCAAGGCAAGAGTCTGCTGTGGTCATGTAGGGCTTTATTGAAGTTTGATCTCACATAGTAACACCTGACCAGTGTGGAGGAACCATGTGGTGTAAAAAAGATGCTCACACGGATAAGTTGGACGGCATTCCTCTAAATGTCAGCAGAACGATCCATGGATTTTCTGAATTGTTTCCATTGCACGTGTCGGCCTCAGCTCTTATAAGTACATGTGAAAAAATGCTTAACATTCATAACAACCAATTAACTGAAACTAGTGCCGTACCTGGTGAACTTATACGGTGAACCCTGGTGGCACTGACAAACAGCCAGTGACTCATTTTATTGCACATCATTGTGAAAGTGGCTTGATGGAATGCAGTGACACGGATTATATGGGCATGGCACTTAAGTGGATTTTAAACTGAATGAAAATTAAAAAGAGAGAATTTAATAGTGTCAATCTGTGGGGCTGTGATAGTTTTATGTGTGTCTATTTAAGTTGTACTATACACTAACACCACAACAAAGAGAAGACCACTGTGTTCCATCAGTGTGCTATGACAAACTGCCCTGAGTGCCATTTTACTTAACTCTCATTTTATGTAGAATATTTAATCAGAAACACAAGTAGGGATCAATAAAACCCTAGAATTACTCTCTTTTGAACATTTTCTAACTCACTTTCCCTGCCTGTGTAGCATTAGCTTAGCTCTCAATAGCTAAGCTAACCACAACTGTCAGGAGCTAAGCTAACCGCAGGCAGTGGTCATTCGTTAGCTGTAGCATGGTCGATCAGTTAACACCCAAAATGGAGGTAATGTGTGTATGATTTTTTCATTTATTAGGCTTTATTAGTCAAAGGAAAATGTGTTAAGCATGGTGCTAATGTTATGATAAAGCAAGGTAGGCTATTTACAGGTTAAATAATCTACACAGTTGGTAAATGGTTATCAGCGGGACTTTGAATGGTCAGGAGATTTCTGAGGGGGAGTTAAGCTAGCAGCTATAGGCAGGGTCACAGAAAGTTGATTCCCCCCCCATATAAGCAATTCAAACCTCAAAAATCTTTGTGTTTTGAGTGAATACTATTATAGACTTCTACCCAAAGTTATTCACTTTTACATTATGTTTCCAGAGTGTCCACAGTTTGTGAAACAGTCTGTTTCACATAACACAGACTGGGTTACTGATCCAGTATGAAACCAAAAAAATGCTAACATGAGACCACATGCTTGTTGATGGGGGAAATGTATTGCTTAAACCTTTAAAATAACCCAGAAGCGTTTTCCTGTAGCCTATTTACCTAGAATGACACATTCACCAGGTTGTGCCGTTCATTCCCCAGAAATGCATAGGCTACTCTGTTTTGTTTCGGTAACAATAGGTGTACTTATTTTTGGGTTGGGTTTCTACAGCTTGTGCTTTCAGTTTAGAAATACTTTGGTTTTGAAGGTTAATAAAAGAAAATACTTGTCAAATTTTAAATAATTCTGAGAGGATCAATTTCCACTCACTTGACATTTTATTAACAAGGAAATACTTAGACCTGCTGTACAGTTATTTCTTCCTCATTGTTAGATTTATTAGCTTGTACCTGTTAAAACTACCTTTATGGTTGTCTAATAATGCATTGAAGTGAACTAGACCTTCATTCAAGAATCCTTTTGACTGACAGGAGTTTGCAAATTCTTTACGGTTTGTATCAATGACTGGAGTTATGAGTGGATGTTCCCAGGTATGAGCCCTTGATTCATAGTAGTGATTGGCAAACAACTGGACAAACTGCTCTTGAGTGTAGCATTTGGTACATAAAACCATCCCATCCTGTGCCAGTTTACCTTATAAGGGTTGGGGAGAGTAGGAATCGCCCAGTGATTCAGGCAAACTGAACCAATTAGACACACCTGAACAGGAAGTAGGCTACTCCTGACTTGCAAAACCAATTATGACAAGACACATGGATCTGAACCAAGATTACACCAAGCCTCCTGGGGAATAACGGCCTCTTAGATTACGACTTTTGTGTGTTATAGTGGTAAACATTGTGAGAAGTGGGTATAACTGTACAAGGAAACCGGAATCAACCGTAACCAGCTGAGTCAGTCGTCTGCAAATTTTTACAGCTGATGTGCAACCAAAGGAAGGCTGCTGAGAAAATATCATGTTATGTGAATATGACAAAGTTGGAAAGAAGTACAGGTAAAGAGTCATAACTGAGGGTAATACAAAGGAAGCAAATGTTTCTGTAAACAACTATGTTAGCATACATTTACATCATCTACATGCATGGAACATTTTGGACATATTTTTCTTATTAACCTCAGTTGCAATTAGTCATGATGATAGTTTCATCGTTAGTTCCTCAACTTTACATTTGTGTTTTGGCCAATAATTTGCACAGCATCACATCTTATAAAATAACGGCGGTAAACCACAAACAAGTGTTAGAATCTGAGTAACACTCAGTTGTTCCGTTTTGACCTTATGGCAATCTGATGTTTTGTAAATTACAGAACTGATGGCATCATGAGGATTAACTCACAGTTTCTACACCAGGAGTTTCAGTTCAAGGTCAAACAATTTTCCAAAATTTCTTCATAGAAGCAGCAGTGTCAGGATAATAGGTAGTTTGTGGTCGCTGATCGTGTGTGGGCCTTTGAGTGAAGACATTTAGTGAAGAAAGAAATCATTGATACGGCTGTGTATTACTCATTTATCTTTGATAAGGCGCAGTCATAATAAGATGAGAATCACAGTAGTCACTGTCTACCTTTTATGCTCTGTGGCTCCAGCCTGGACACACACAAAGGCACACACCCTAAATACAAGACAATATTACCCTATTGTTTTTTATCGGACTCTCTTCCAGTAGCTGTGTAACATGATCTGGCTTTCCAGCCTCTCTGGATGAATAAAGAATGGCACAATGTTTCCAGAAGGTCAGGAGAGTCTGCAGACAAGCAGGGCTACCAGTTTGTGTGTCTGTATTGCCCCTTTCACACTAGCACCTACTCAGCCCAGCCCGGCTCAGCCTTCATTCAGCCGACACCACACCACCCCGGTT